>KB670169.1:1017888-1143636 GCA_000349105.1 Anopheles epiroticus | reverse complement strand
CCTCCGCCCAGCTCTGATTGATGGGCCATCCGTTGACCCGAGCCGCTCCTAAACGGCACTGAAACATCATCAATCTTTGGCATCTCATCAATTCACACCGTTTCTCATTGATTCTCTCTTCACACGCTCCATTTACAGGAAGCTCTGGCACAGCTTAGAGGTATGTCGTCCGGCATGGGTAGGATAGGTGAACCGATAGAAACGTTGCAGTCCAGAGCCCGCGAGTTGGAGAAGAAGGTCTGTGTTAACAATTTTTCTTTACTAATCTCACACAATCAATCCAAACCACACACACACACACACACATACACAGATAAAAACACACGCACACAAACATACGTGCTCTTTTCCTTTCTCTCTCTCTCTCTCTGTTTCTCTCTTTCTCTCTCGTTCTCTTTTTATCTTTAACCTTCCTTCTTAACCGCCGCACCACAAAACTACAACACTACAAACAATTCAAGTAAACAAACGGAAACCCTGGTTTTCCACCACCTCACAAGTAGCTTAACATGTATTTGTTTAAGATCCTTTCCCTTTTTATCACCTTTGTAACAAATAATTAACCCTCTCACAAGCCGGTAAAGTTTTCATTCACAACATACGAAAACCTGCAAACATACTTGCTGCTTTAAACTTCCAAGCGGTACATTACATACAAAACTGAAACCAAGCGCAACACCACCATCCAAAGAGCTTGTGTACAGTTCATCTTCCAACAGGATGCATCCTAGCAACACGTATCTACTACTACAACTACTACTACTACCACCACTACTGCTATGGTGCTATCGAACTGTCTGCGCTTACTCTTCCTTCTCGACTCTTTTACACCCGACTCTTGTGAAACTTTGTGTAGTTTTGTATTCGTTTCGTTACTTAGAATAGCATTAGTTGGATCTTTTCTCATAGTCTTGCCTTTGTTTTCCTGTTTGTTCCCGTTTATCTTTTCCTTCCATTTGCTAGCAGCCGTCAAGCTTCATCTTTGACATTCTTCTCAAATTGTTACTAATATTCTCTTCCTTCGTTAGAGTTTATGTTGTATGTGCTTTGGGCTACCGATATACTTTCTTACCATCGTTTCATGTTTCATGTTTCGTGTTGCAATTGTAGCGTATGTTTCGTTTGTTTCGAGTAGCTTCGATCGATATAGGATGTATGTGTTTTTTTTTTGTAGAATGTCATGTCTGGTTGAGTGCGTACATGATGAACGTTTTACAGCTTGATTGGATCAATCCTATTACTAACAACAGCAACAAAACATAAAAACAGCCAGAAGGAAAACTTTTGGCATGGAATATTTGCGCTCCCCACCAGACGCGGGAAAACGTCTTCGAACGCTACCAAAACTTTCCATCGCATCAATCTTTTGCTTGTTGTTGTGCATGTGCTCTAGCAAAACCATTACAAAGCGTTTGCCGGTCGGTGACGGTGGCTCTTATTGTTTGTGTGCGGTGAGCGCTTGTACTAGGAGCAAGGAAAAAAAAAGCTGACGGGTGTAGGAGGCGTCGCGCAACGATACCAAGTCTAGACCATGGATTTCCTTCACGGTTCCAGCACCCACCGTCAACTGTCAACGCCAACCTTCGTATCGACCTTCAGCATCCACGTGCAGACGTGTGACGCTGGTGCCGCCAAATTAAACCACCCTTGGCGCCCTCCTACCTGATTAACAGCCCGTCCACGAAGTCAAGGACAATGAAAGTGGAAACTTTTTCGCTCCTGCTCGTGCGCACGTCCCTTTTTGTGTGGGAAGGCAGGAAAGTGGCGAGGGTGAGGCCGCAGTGGAAAGGGATGATAACTTTCTTACCTTAACCGTTACCGGAAACACCGCGTGGCACAAAACTAGCGACAGGAAAGCCGTTGGCAAACAAACAGCGCAACGTAATCATCATCAACGCCGCCATCACCAGCAGGATGGTTGGCGTCACCGTCAGCGTTCCGGAAACGAGCAGAAGGCGGTTAGCGCTCGCTCACTCGCTCCTGCGCTCCTGTGTAACCTTTTACCACCGACTAGTGCCGGTTCGTTCATTTTTCATCACACAAAAATGACGAAGTAATTAGCAAGTTCTTGGCACTGTTCCGCTCGCACAGGCGGAAGCGCGAAGCGCGGGAACCAGCGTGGACGGGAACGGGCGCTGCGGGAACCAAACCACCACGCCGTGCTAATCGGAACATTACTAGAACGGTGGGCCAACCACGCCCGGTTTATCAGCAGCTTGTTATGCAATTAAAAGTGATAAATTGCGGACAAACCTCGACGATTTAAAAGAAAAACGTGTAATACAGGCCGATGGGAGGGTGCGTGAACGGGATGGGGGCAGAGTGTTTGTAACAGGAAGAGAAACTTTAGTTTACTTAACACCGGCGCACCTGATCTAGGCTTGAGCAAGCCTGTTCATTTTCTACCGTTCACTGTTGGCTGCGTTGCGGTGGTGGATGGCAAAGGACCAATCGTCATTTTCGGTCTTTCCGCTCCAGTTCCACGCCGACGGAGCGGAAACGAAGTGTTTTGGAACAAAGCATCAGAACGGGCGAAGGAAATGGTGAAACATTACATCTAGGTGTGCCTCGCGGAGATGATGGACGAATGATGAATAGTGTACGTCCTGTTGGTGTAGATAGATTTTACTTAAAAAAGTGTTTTGTTTCGTTCCATTTTTTATCCATTACCACACGGGCATTGCAGTCACAAGGATAACCATCTCTGAGTGATAGATATATTTACTAGCTTGGAGCCGGTAGGCAATGACGAGACAACATAAAACATTTTTGTGTTAATTATACAGTGCACATGATGTTTCTAAAACTCCAGCAAAACGTTATTTTAAGTACATTTTGCTAAAAACCCAGTAAAAACCAATATAAAAATAAAAACATAAATGACCTTTACTGAAACCGCTCTTTGGTTGGAATCCATTTGAACCGAATTTGAGGTGAATATTTTGTTTGCAAAGAAAAGCTGCTTGACATGGAGACGCCTGTTGAAATCAAGATACAAATAATGAACATGTATTCCAATCATTGTTGGCATGCAATTGATGCATACAAAGGCTGAAAAGCTAAAATAAAACCTAACTTTATCCCATCTTTGTTTTTGGTGAATACACTCATCGAAATGTCAAAAACACCCTCGAGGGTTTACCGTAGCAAACAACTTGAAGAGTGGTCCTTTTTCCCATTTTTATCTTTCGCACAGTTTCTCTTATGAAAAGCTTTAACATAGCTTCCAATGGAATTCAAAAAAACCCCTTCAGAAAGCTCCCACAAACCATTGGCCAATAGGTACACTTCACAAGCTTATTTTCCAATTCGGCAAGCGAACCATGACAATTTCACAAAATACAATCCTTTTCTTTGCACTCTTTGCAAATCAAACTGCGAACAAATTTATTGGCGTTCCCCCTTTGGGCGGACCAGTATAGAGGCCCCTATCGTAAAGCCCTACACAATCCGGCCCAAATGCAGCTCAGCGGCAGGTAATAGCAGCGGGCGATATTTTACAAACCTCCCGCGTATCAACCTTGCCCGTCCTTGTGCGAAACCGATATAAAACCATCGCACCGCAGGGAGTGAGCCGATCGAACCTTCGGCTTTGCGGGCTGAAAGCAGCGTGCCGATTCGAGAAAGCCGACCTGGAGCAGCGAGTAGCGAAACGCTCAAGCACGGCGAAGCGACATTTGCCTCTTGACACCCTGTCGCCCCCATCACCGACGGAGTGAGATTTATGGGCGAAACGCAAGCGAGCTTACGTGGGCATGTCTGTTTTATTACCCCCAAAGTGGCTATTCAATTATGGAAGTCGTAGGGAAAAATCCAAACTGAGTGGAGAAGAAAATACATTAATTTAACTCTGACGAGCCCCCTCGCTCGCAGATGTCTTGGGCGAGCTGCTACACAGCGTGCGGCGTGATATGGTTCGGCCGAGAAGTTTGTCTGTAGAGCGGCTTTCGGTTTGTTTGTTTTGTTTTTTTCGTTCTCCGTTGGTAGCCCATGATAAATGCTTTCTTGCTCAATAAGTTACAATTATAATGTGCACAACAAAACGTCACCTCAGATATTGCAATAATAAATGGTGAAACGAAGCGTTATTTGTGTGCTAGAGTTTCTACCGCAGTAAATACGTCTCCGTATCGAATTATCAACCGAGAGTATGAAACGGATGCTAGCAGTAAACATTATTTTTAATGGAATTCTCATCCCCAAAAACACCGATCTAGATACTACAAACAGTGGCAAAACTTTATCTCGGCTTGTTGTAAAGTTCTTTAGATAAGACATCTATTAATTATTTTGACAAAGGGTCCCTCTGCAGCCCATGGTGTTTGGTAGCAATCTACAAAGCATGCGTAGAGATATGAGATTTCCCGGGAGTGATGTGTAAGCAGAGAAGAATGATAAAACCCTCCTTGATGTGCTACTACTGTTTCTTCAGCTTTTTTGAAATCGTTCCGCTTGAAGCATTGGTTTTAAAATTTTGTACTTTCTTTTTTATTTCTTTTTTCCTATTCTACTTGGGCTTGTTATCTACCATCTTTGTTTACATGTTTCTTTACATGTTCCATTTGTAGACTTAGAGCTAAACATGTGCCAAACAAAGTGTTGCATTTACTTCTTATCACTTGTGTCGTTTTGTGTACTTCTTGTAGGAACTTTCCTTTACCTAATTGATCTTTCATGTAAATTGAACATTTTCCTTTTTAAATCGGTTTACAATGGTTACGGCTACTTCATGTTGTATGTAAAATCAGACCTCATTTTGTTGTGCTTGCGTGATCACGTGGTGAAGACTGGTTATAATTATTTCCTGTACCTTTCTGTCAACTATTTTTGTTATATTCGTGTAGTTGTGGCTATCTCTCGCTGTATCAATAGTACTGTGTAATGAAGCTTCTCGCTTTCGATGCAGCAAGTTGCGCCCTTCCGCTCACTATGTGTACAAGCCCAAACAGCAAAACGAAAAATTCGATCCAACCTCATACACCTCTCGACTCTTGTGTCCGTCGCCCTCTGTTCGATTTCAAACGAACCCCTTTTGCAGTACAAGTGCGACTACAAAGAAAACACACATACACACACACACAGTTTCTCTTTCTTCCTCGTATGTGTCGGAAACCACAGTAGATAAAACACGGCAAATAGTAAAATGAAACTAAAATGGAACACACCTAGAAAACAGTAAAAGCAACAGCAACTACTATGTATGCAATATCACACCCAACCCACTGCCACGAATACAAAACACACACTCACATACCTCCTTCCTCCTTTTCCCTCGTTTCTACCTCGTCTCAGTATCCTTCAATTTCCTCTTTTCCGATCCTCATTCCTTGGCTCAACATGAGCCGACGCAACTACAACATCAACGAAAGTATCAACCATAATTGTGTTCTATTTCTTTGCGTTACGCTCTCTCACCAAACTTCTTCATCCTGTGTTGGGGTGAATGATTGGCTGCTGCCTCTTCCTCCCGCAAATCGATTGGCTCCGTGCTGTGGAATGCCGCTCGTTGATACACGATCAAACGTTAAAATGATTCAAACAAAACAAAATCGATTCCAAACAAACGGCAAAAAAACGGCTCTTCCCCCGGACCTGGGATGGAAATTTGCATTCAACAATAACTACATCACCACTGCCCTGCCATAACAGGCGGCACTAGAAACGGTTCGGTGCGAGGAGCTACAGCTCGAGCTGTCTGCTGCGCTAAAATCACGCCCCGGCCGTACGATCGGCCCCGGAGGGTCGGCAAGCGGTGCAGGAGGCGGCGCAATGCTGGGTGGGCTGAGCGATAGCTTGAGCGGTGGTCGAGGAACCATCGGTGGTGGCAACAGCTGCACCACCGTCACCGTCAATCCATCGTCAGCCAGTGCTACGCTCAACAGCATCGGTAGCAGTGCGTACGGTAGCCATACGGCCAGCTCCGTCACGACCAACACTAGTGCCCTCGAGCGTTCGCTCGCGGCTGGCTCGTACGGTGGCACGACCGTGGGCAGTGGAGTCGGTGGCCGTGGCCTGGACGGCATCGGCGGTGGTATCGGGCACAGCACAAGCATCGGCATGAGCAGCAGCAGTGGCATCGGAACCGGCAGCACCGGCAACACGGGCGGCAGTACCGTCACCTGGGCGCCCACACCGACCGGACACCAGCAGGGGACGGAGATTGATAGAATAATGGCAAAGATCGAACAGGCACGTTTATCCATTGCTAATGTATGTGTGTTAAACTAGAGAACAAAACTCAACACTGCATTCACGGTTTGTTTTTCTGTTTCTTTTTGCTTTCGTTTTTTCCCCCGTTTTTCGTTTTTTGTCTCTATTTGTTGCTGCTTTTATTTTTTTGTGTGTTTTTTTTTTCGAACGATTTCGATTGTTTGCAATAAGGGATTTGTCTGTTTGATTTTCAAGCTTTACTTTAAGCTGTCTTTTCTACATGTGTTTGTTTTTTACTTTACTTCCAAATGTTTGATTTGCTTAAGTGCAAAGCGCTTATTTTTTTTTGTCAACTTAAACTCGTCTTGTTTTGTGTGTAAATCCGTTCGTTTGTTTGATTTCCAGCTTACTCAATCATTCTTCAACAAAGAACAAACGGCTTCGAGCACCGAAATCGAAACGACTACCTTTAAACGTTTCATTTAAGCGGTGCCTTTCATTTGTTGGTTTGTTTTCTATTCTTTTTCGTGATATGTATGTATTTGTTTGCCATTTTTTTGTTTTTCTTTTACCCTATTTTTTCTTTTTTCTTTATTGTTCGCTCGTTTGATCCGACTTTGCCTTCCCTGGTAAAAATTGTTAGCTGTGCATTGCATTGAATAGCTTCAGAGCTTTTGCTCTCTTTTTTTCTATATCTCACTTCTCTCTCTTGTCAGACACCGGTTCAAACCATTTTAGAATAGACGAAAAACTTTTCTAGCGTGTATAGGTAGAATAGTGAAATAACATACCGGTCTTTTTCTTTTTTACTCTTTTGAAACGTTTTAATAACTAGTATATAGCGAATAAATAGTGTTTCTTAGTTGTTCAGTTTTTTATTCGTTGTTGTTTTGGTCTATCTAAAAGAGTGTTGGTGCAATCGCAACAAACGACTGAATGATGTTTGATGTTTGTGTAAAAATTTATTCAAGTCAATTTATGTAGCATGATTAAACGGACAATACTCTTTAAGGTCTCAACACAAAATAAGTTACTGTTTCATAAGGACATTCCTTTAAACAAAAGAAAACGTTTTTTAATAAATATATTTGTTTGTACATAGATAGCCAATAGAATAGATATCCCAAAGTGAGAACGAGTATTTTTCAATTCTAGCGTAGCACTTCTACAAGGTGTAGGATTTACATGCTTTTTCTCTGCTTGTCATTAAGTGTGCAGTTTCTCTTGCGTTTTCACTACACAACTGTTTATTTTCATTGCTCGCGTCCGAACATCCGTTGCTCGTTCGTTCGTTGCAATGGTATTGACCAAGGCATTCGGCCAACAATTCTTCGTTTTGTTTTCCGGTCGCACGCACCGGCGCCACGGATGAAAACAAAAACTAAGAACAGCCCTCGCCTCCTCTACCATCGTGCGTCCGTCCGGCTGCCGGACCGGTGACCGCCCGCGACCACGAACGCACCGCGAACGGAGCCCGCGCAGCTCCGGAATCCGACAACTGATACCTTGTCCTGATCGCTCGTTTTTTTAGGACAATCGCATACTGGCCGAACTCGAGCATCCACGCACAACCGGCCCGATCATGTCGTCGGCCCTCGGTACCGGCGGACTCGCAAGTGTTTCGACCAGCCTCGGACTGTCCGCGCACCAGTCCTCGCACCTGCACCAGACACCGTCGAGTCTGGCCTCCCAAATCTCCACCTCGGCAATGCTGAGCGGCCTGTCCGGGCTGACCACGTCCGGGCTCGGCATGAACTCGATAGGGCTGGGCGGCAGCGCTGGGGGCGCGGGTGTCGGCGTCAGCTCGGCCATGGCCGCCGGCATCAGCTCCATCACCGGTGGTGTCAGCTCGATGGGTGTAACGTCCAGCACCAGCAGTCACGCGTTGACCGACGGCCAGTACAGCGGACTGGCATCCTCGACCGGCGGGAGCAGCACGAACCACTACTCGACCAACGCCAACATTTCGCCACTGCCAAGCCGGGCAAATCCAATGAGCACCACCATGCCACCCCTCTGCCAGGTGCCTTACCGAAACTGTTTGTTGTTTTGAATTGTTTTACTCGTTATTTTCTGTTTCCCTTTCTCTTGTTCAATTATCGACCTCTTCACACCAGTTCATTCCCATTCACCCGCAACTCCTATCCGTCACATGCTTCATCATATTATTTATCACATTGAAATCCCTTCTCATCGTTCAACGAAGAAGATGGTTGTATAGTTAGTAGAAATAATTTTAATTAGGCAGCCGAGGTGATTTACAAATAACAAGGCGCCTCCATTCATTTGCAACGCGAAGTACTGGGCGCCTCCATTGGGACAGTGATTTCAAACAACTAGGCGTCTCCTTTTCGCTTAAAACAAAACACTAGGGGAATCCATGGGAAATATTATGCTGTAAACTAGCTTCCCTCGCTAGTTTTTAATCTGACACTGCTACTCTCGCAGTGCTATTGCATTTTCAACAGAGAAATATCGTTGCATATAACCTAATAATATAACCCTTGTCCTTCATTCCACTAC
Organism: Anopheles epiroticus; assembly: GCA_000349105.1. NCBI lineage: Eukaryota > Metazoa > Arthropoda > Insecta > Diptera > Culicidae > Anopheles > Anopheles epiroticus. The sequence continues at coordinate 1,134,963 of KB670169.1, read as the reverse complement.
AACACGTTACACGATAATCTGACATACTTTAACCAAGGGTTCTCCTTACGTTGATTGGCAATACGGCAACAACAAGTATGGAAAGCAACGAATAGGATTATTTTAAATTGTTTCATTTTCAAACGCCCCGCTGGTTATGCGAAAATAGAGCAGATTGTGCTAAAGACACAATAGAAACCTCATTCGACCCAACTGTCCGCTGCTGTTCGTGCTCCAAACTAAGGCGCAGTAGTTGTGCGTGAGCTTAACATACCTTACCTGAATTCCCGTTCTTTCGCTAAGAAAGTATGGACAGTATTATCGATCCGTAGCATAGTGATGTTCTTCCATATTAGTTACCATAAATCCCATTTCGATTGCATGCCACGTAGCATTATCACAACCAAAGCCGTAGTTTTTCTTTGCCCGTAAGTTCAGTACCACGTAGTTGAAGGCACACTGCTAGTCAGTTATAATCTCCTGTCCCAGTGCATTCCTCATCCTCCTACTGTTCCGGCTAATACTACTGACCATCCGGCCTCGGTTGGTCGATAAGTAGCATCGACAAGCGACAAAATTAAATGGTCTACTTTGTTAGCCATAGTTTGTTTTATCTCTTGCGGTATTGTTTTGAGAACTACCAGCCTAGCCATAAATTTGCACCCATTTCCCTCCGTTGGACACAAACGATCGAAACATAGGCCGACCCATGTGGCGATCATTTTTTCCTCTACTCGCTTGTTGGTTGACAAACACTAGTATAACTTTACGCAACGAAGAAATATATTTTTATACGAGCGTACATCAAACTCTTGCAGAATATCTCAAGCAGAGCAAGAAGCAGTAGTTTCGCACCCGGTTTGGCACGATGGCGTTTTTGTGCTGATGGTTTTCCTGCAAAACCCATCACCGTCACCGTCGTTTCCCTCTTTCTCTCACCTCTACTATCGTATTAATACCCTTGATGCGGCAAACAAACCACTGCGGATGGATACATTTAATAAGTACGGGGCCGGTTTCATCTTCAACGTCCCGTGCCGCCCGCTTGCAATGCATAAACCGTGAGCTGAGCGAAATTTCATTTACAGTTTCATCCGTTTGCCCACAGTATTATTCGACCGGGTGGCCATTTTTACTCGTGGTGAACCGCAAAGACGCCGCTCAGTCAACACGGCTATAGTAAAACAGACGCGCCTCTTGCTTTCAATTATGACGCAGATCTAATAAAATTGATTATAGAACAGTACGTCCTCCGGACGCTGGACGTACGTAGTGCGGTTGAGGGTTCCGGTACGGAAAAGTGTTTTAAATATAAAAACACTCGCAAACCTCATCCAGCAGCAAAGCATTTTAGCTTCGTGAGGGCAGAGCTGCCTATGGGTGCAGAAATGCGCTCGAAACACTCTTCTCTCTGTTTATAACACTTTAAACATCTGACTCACGGTCCAGCCGTTTATCCTAATGAAGGTCGGAAGTGAAATGAACGAACGGAATTGTTTTTTTTTTTTTCTAAAATATAATATTATTTTCTCGCTCTGACTCGTGAGAAAAGGTTAGTTATTTTACAAAATCATGCAGCTGAGAGCCATGATTACAACATTTTGGAAGAATGTTCAAAGAAGTTATCACAACTCCCCCCAGTGTCTCAGCACAATAAGGCCTGGGGTGAAAATTAATCTTTCATTCAGTACATCCTTCTGACAAGGTCAAAGCTCATCATCCGTTTGAGCCCATTAACGCAGAAAAAAACAGTGCGCAAGGCCAAAATTGTTTTTTTTTGCTTCTTTCCCGCTCGCTTAGTCTGACAGACAGAGCCACAAACTCCGCTCCAACGGACTGCCATCCATACTCGCAAGATAGGATGATGTAATAACCGCCTCCAGGCGCCCACAATAGTACGATACAATGTAATGATTTGTAATGCATGCCGACGCGCCACATTCGTAACGTTTTCTCTCTCTCTCTCTCCTTTTCTCACCCCACTGACGAGGACGACTCCAACATTGACTTTTTCCTTTCCGGCAGAGAAGGCCACCAATTCGGGCCACGTAATCGTTTACAGCTTTGTTTGTAAGAAGCATGTAACTTCTGTGTTCTCCCTTGCCAACAGTTCGAGCAGCTGGAGTGTGATCAAAATTGTTTTCCTGTTGTGGCAATCGTCTCAACCGCATTGATTTATACTTCCGCCCATCCTTGTTGGCCTGTCCTTGCTGGTGTGGCACGAAAACGCTCGAGACATGGTGGCGCTCAGCAAACGTGACAGAAAAATACTTCAAAAATATATCACACACACACACACACACGTACACAGACGTACATGGGATACTTTCATGGCGGCAGGACGCCACGCATGGGTTGGAGGTTCGCATGGGTTGGAGGTGAGGTTTTGTAAAAGTTTTCTTAGAAGATGAAACATAACAGTCCGGCCAGGAGGCGAGTCTTCGATCGATTTGGACTGCAAAGTGTGTGTGTGTGTTTTGATTCACAGCGCCATGAGGCTCCTTTTTGAGACAGCCCAGAGGCTAAACAAGAAAAGGCCCATAACCATCGAGGAAACAATATCCTTTTTCTTTCAGTGTTCCAATCTTCAAGCTTCCGCCTCGTATCTGCAAATGAAAACAACCCATTCAACCTGTTTTTCGAATCTTTTCAAATCGATCCGTGTACGTGTGTGTGTGTGTGTTGGGATGTGTTTGAGAACACCAAATAATGCATCACGTTATCACGCTTGGTCCACCTTGGATGACGACGACGACCCACGACTATGCAAGGCAACAGGGCACGGTGAAACAAGCGGTATTCCATAAATCTTGGATTTATTGTCCTTTTTCCCACGTTTTGTCTCTGTGCGTGTGTCTCTGTGCGTGTGTATGAATACGATGCATACCCTTTTCTCTGTTCGTATCAAGCTGTACCCAAAGCTTTATGAGCTAGAATACAAAAGATACTATCACGCAACCGGTCACCGGCAGCATCCGTCTGCGTCTTGAGTGTATTGTCTATAAACGGTTCGATGTTCCACATTGCTCCACTGATTTAAAACTTTAATCTCGACCACTCTGACGCGTACCAATTTACACGCAACATAAAGGCCGGTGGAAATGTTGAAACCATTTGGGTAGATAAGGGGTGGGGGAGTTAAAATCCTCCCTGTAAAACCCCTTTCGGACGATTATGGCAGCCGTCCACGGTGCTGTTAATGAGCCGCTGATTGCTGTAAAGATTTCGCACCGGTACCAGCTTAAGCTTTTAATGGCTTGCTGGTTATGGCTTTTTAACAACACATTTGCAACTCCAGTGGGCGGGAAGAGCGGGGAAGGCAGTGGTTTGATGAACCGGCAGTGTGTTTGTGTGCATGTGTTTATGTTGATTTAGGGTAGTTTCAAGCAGAACAATCTCCACAATCCTTCGACGGTACAAATGGGGTTATTGCTTGCGTTGCAATATTTGCTGTTGTTTGTTATTCGCGTTGAAATATTTGCTGTTGTAAAAGAAGCTTATTTTACTGCCTCTAAATCAGTAGCACAAAAAAGGGAAAAATTAAAACAAAATCTGCTAAATTTTAAGCATTTGAATCAATCTACAGTTGCTTCATTTATGATTCAAATTTTCCGACTTCATCTGGCCTCTTTTTTCATTTTTAATATTGTATGATAACACTTTACGAAAAAACTAAGAACAAAATACACGAGAGATATTCGAGTGTGCAGTTCAGTGATTGAACACGTTAAAAAATGAGGAAAAGTTTCGCTTTCAAAATAAAATAAAAGAAAACAGTTCTCGCTGTGCGTGGCATTGGGTACTTCACAAAATTGAAACAATTCCATCCTCTGAGATCTGAAGTATACATAAAAGTGCCACACTGAAACATCTGCATCGCACAAACACATACATACATGTACACTACCACATATGTTCCGGTACTTAAGTAACCTACTGTCTGTTGGTCATTGTGCGGGCTAGGCTTGTGAAACCAGTGATGCTGCTGGAAAGACACACACACACGTACCACACCATTATATAACGCATTTTCCGATCTGCATATGGTGACCAATTCCAACAACGGCTCGTATTTTGTGGCAAAATCTCACGCCGATGTTTTCAAAAAAATAAGAAACAGGCTGACGTGTCCGATTTGTGTGATAAAAGCGCACAGTTTCATGCACGACTTTACGTTTCAAAACAACCAACCCACCCAGTTCAGTTCGTGTGGCGGTCGTGGACGGGAAGGAAGCGTTTGCATTTGTTCGTTCACAAGTGAAACTTTTCACAGACCCAACAGACTCGTCGCGCTTATCGTTGTTCCTCGGCGGTAGAGGGACGCCGATTTGCGAAATTGTCAACTGTCCTGCGTGTGGACGAACATTTAATTAATTCAACCTTCTTCACACCGGTGCCGCAAAAAACAACCCCGCTCCGTGGTGATTCACCGTGAGGTGCGTGTTTGAAAGTGATCGTGCGCGTTAACGTGTGCGTTCCAATGGTTGTGTACCGAGCGTGTGTGAAAATGGGGTGATGATTGCGATATGTTTCGTTCTTTCTTTCCCCTCGCGGTAAGGGGCTTTTGCTGGCTTTTGCGAGCACTTGTCTGTCTTGTCTGGCTGGATGAAATGGTCTGATTAGAGCGAGTGCTAGGGCGAGTGCGAGTTGGTTCCTCACAACCGTTGGTAGGTACAAACACAAACGCACACAGAACTCATCTCGTCAAATATTTGGTTAACAAATATTTCATCCTAGCCGTGTCGATTTAAGCCCCGTACGTTTACCGTGCGGAACGCGTGATTTCTCACCATTGTCGCTCCTTTCGCCTTTTTGGCCCGTTCTTGGGTAGCGTTTGCTTTCCCTCTGACGAGATTTGCAAGCAAAAGTATTTGAAAGTTTCTGTGTGTGTGTGTGTGTATATATAAATCTTGTTACTGAGTGTATTGAATTGAAACGGTGCTTCGGTGGAATAATTTGATCTTTGTTTAGCTGGAGGCGAGTTTTCAAGAAATCTTCTTTTTTAACAAAGCCATTTGTCAATGAAAGCATATTAATAATTGCAAACAAACTCTTAGTTATTTATCTTTTAAGTGTAAACTTCTTGGTACTGGTACTTCATTTTTACTATTTATACTTTCCAGTTTATGCAAACTTCTTTCTTCCATAAATCAAATGATTGGGGTTTATTTTTGTTCAACAAAAAATACTAGAAAAGAAAAAATGCATGAGCACAAAAAAAAAACTTAAGGCCTAAAACGACGAGCACAAACAAAAGTTGCCATGTTTGAGTCAAAAGTTTGTGACTTAAACATTTTGACTTCAACGATTGTGTTCGTTTGATAATAATTGTGTTCAGTAGTTCATTTTGGCTGGGTTTGTTAAACCTTACGGAATTTAAGGAAGATTTCAATTTATGTTCCATTCAGCTGTATTTTACTGCAATATTTTCTTCCTGTTTTTAATAAATTAACAAAAACTTCACCACTGATGGAATAAGTCAAATAATTCCGTTAAGCTTAAACTTAATACTTTGTTCTATAAAGTGCCAACAAGTATAAAAAAATAAAATGTTTTCCATAATGAATATAGATCTACAAAATGAAGAAGAGAACCCTAACCCATACACGCTCAAACACACCGGGGACACAAACCGTGGAATTCCATTATGAATTTATGTTTAAAATAATCACCAGCTAAGGAGAAGCCATCCGAATGCTAACCAGCATTGAGCATTGATGCTTGTCTGCAGCGAAACCTCTTTGGGTGTAGGAATTTTTAATCTCGGACCCTGTACGAGAGAGCTGCCCCGAAATAACGTAACCACTTTTTCCTTCTTGGCCATATCCGGCCATCCACACGCGGAGGTGCCCAAACAGTGGTGGCAAATATTTGCGAGCTTCCGAATGCCGTGGTGCCTATCTTCCCCGGTTCGGATCGGCGGTCTACCGCTCCTGCCCCAACCAGGCGCCTCCATTTCCATATTCATGACGATTTTTCCGAAAAGTCCTCATTTGAATTCAGCCCATTCGGGCTTGCCGGTAAATGGCGTCCGTTTTCGAGAGCGAAGAACGGGACGGGCAAAGGGTTTTCCTTTCTTTCTCTGATCCACCAAAGACACTGCAGCCCCGTGTCCCAAAGAAACGGGGCAAGCCGTCCTTTTGGCTCGCCCATTTGTCAGCATCCAGTGCGTGCAGTGGAATGTGTAGTTTGTAGTAGTTTACCGTGGCAGGGTTTTATTGTTATACCACGATTTCATTTTACGTTTTCATTTTTTCGCTCCCAGTCCCATTTCATTCATCGCACAAACCACCACCCATCATGCCCATACCCATCGTCTCGCATAATCATTATCATCATCAACATAGCGCAGCGCGTATGTCGCATACGCGTCTTGCCAAAACTGCCAGACATGCCAGTGAGCGCATCGCCAGTTCACGTTAACTCATGTCTGTGCTGGCATGCCGTGGCCGTTCCGTTCCCTTCCCGAGAGTAAGCGAATGGCGCCATTCAAAGCCCTCGCCTTCTCTCTCTCGCTCTCTCTTTCTCTGTCTGTATTTTCCATTCTCCCTTCTAGAAACCTTTTCCAACTGTCACCAACTTATGTACCGTTCTGCTTTGTCTCGTTTTTTCATCACCCGTCGTCCACTGCGCAGAGTACGACCATGCCCGTCCTGTCGCTACACAACACACACTCGATACCGTCGGGTTCGGCGAGCTACACACTCGGGCTGAGCGTCGCCCCGGTCGCCTCATCGTACACCTTCCCGACGCACTCGGCCACGACCGGCGGGCTGACGAGCGTGCTCGGCACCACGTCCGGCGTCACCGGAGCGGGCGTATCCGGGCTGAGCGGGCTGGGCAGCGGGCTGGGCGGGACGGGCACCGGGCTCAATCTTACCTCCACCAATCCGCTCACCAGCACGCTCGGCACCAACCTGACCAACTACAATACCAGCTCGTCCTACTCGACCTACACGAACCCGCTGCTCAGCGGTACCGGCGGCATCAGCTCGAAGCTCAACATGAAGCCGCTGGACGAGCTCGATCTAATGGCGCGCTACGGTCAGCGCGGCGGCACCCCCTGCTCACCCATTCCACCCGCCAACTGGGGCCTAGATAGCTACACCGGAATCGACGGCGTTAATCCTGCCTTCATGCACACCCAGAACCGATCGCTGATCGGTATGGAGCTGGAAGGTAAGCTGGACGGCTCGTTGGCTCATCCTGCCGTAGGCGGAGGTTTTGCTAAGCTCCGAATTTTTCGTTCCTTGCAGCACGATCCCACGGCTTGACGCTAAATGGTACCGGGGAACCTCAGGTCGACATGCTGGACATTCCGGGCAAGGGACGGTGCTGCGTGTTTATAGCGCGATTTTCCTACGATCCACCAGAGTAAGTACGAGCATCGAACTCTCTGGCAAACAGAGCAGCTGAGGGTGAGCTGCAGGATGGACATGATGCTCCGCCCTCAGCAGCGCGTTTCAGACTCTTCTCGCATTTATTTCCCCTTCGCTTGAGGTCCTTAAACAAACCGACCGAAACCTACCAAGACCTGAACATTTCCCCACTACATACAGTGAAACGTCCCTGTGTATGATCTCACCATGATATCTTCGTTTTTCCTTAGAATTTTGCGCGACTTTCCTACGATTCGCCAGAACAGGGACAAGTCGAGCGTGCGATTCTAAATATAGACGCTTGGATTATGACTAATAGTGCGCGAGTGAATTGCGCCGTGCGCGTGACTTTCCTACGATTCGCCAGAACAGGGACAAGTCGAGCGTACGATTCTAAATATAGACGCTTGGATTATGACTAATAGTGCGCGAGTGAATTGCGCCGTGCGCGTGATGCTCCGCCCTCTGCAGCGCGTTAAAGATTTTTCTCTATTTTGTCATTTTATTTTCCGAGCTAACCAAGTCTCCACATCAACAAGAACTGGATTGGAATTGACTATCCTCCTAATGGGTACACAAAGTGACAGAAAAAAAACCAAAACACATTAGTGCTCTGGTTAGGCCAAGAACCTTCAAGTGTTGTTGTACCACCAACGAAGAAGAAGAAACAAAAACTTGCTTGTTACAACTAAAGCCTAGACCATTCGGGGCAGCCGGATGATTATCAACCAGCAATGGTTGATGTGAAAAATAAGAATAAAGGAATGCAATTATTTTATACTCATTGTAGAAAACAACCATGTTTGATGTTGTGAAGTACTCCAAATTCTTTGATTAAAATGTTTTTTCGAAGTTGATCTTCGTTGAGTCGTTGAGTTCATATACGAAGAGCTCTCAGAATGTTTAGGGAAACTGTTATATTTTGTACTGTGAGCTCTCCACGTACGAAATGACTTGTAATACAAAATCTTGAACTACTCTTCTATGAGTCTCAATCAATGGTTGGAAATTTGCATTCAATGACGACTTTGGATCAATGTAAAAGATAAGCTTATTATACTGACCATTCCTTTTCTTTATTTCTCAGCGTGGAAGGTTCAGAAGGTGAATTGGCGCTGTGTGCAGGTGATTACCTATTAGTTTGGGGTAACGGAGAACCTCAAGGTGGGTATTTCGATGCAGAGCTGCTAGACGGTCGCCGCGGTCTCGTGCCAGCCTCGTTCGTGCAGAGACTAGTAGGTAAGCCATCTGTCAATCATTCCAATAGATTGCGCCACCAAGACAGTGTGAGTGTCATTCCGTCCGAGCAGACTTACTAACCTCCCCACTCCCATCACACAGGTGACGATCTGCTAGAGTTCCATCAGGCGGTAGTGTCAACGTTACGCGATGCCGACGACGCTCCGATTCCGCTCGATCCTGCGCCACTTCCGTCGAGCAATCCGCTCATACCGCACACATCGGAAGATCTGGCCCGGATCAGCGAAACTCACACCGACCTAGGTCAGGATTTGGACGACGAGGCCGACACAGGTAGGTCTCACCACAACTTTTGATGCTTTTTCGAACCGCGCCAACGACAAAAAGGCCAATTTTTCCTATGTCTCTCCTAGCGAGATTTTTTTTCTATAGTTCCTCCACCTTTTCATACCTGCTCCTTCACGGTCTGTACTTTGTGCACCTTGCTTAAACTTTTCACCCATCCTGTCTGTCGAATGGTCTGTTTTCCTCTCGTATGTGTCTCGCTCTCTATCTCACCTCTATGTGTGTGTGTGTGCTCTGTAAATGTATCCTGTGCAAATGTGTGTAGACATTTTCTCTGTGCGAACCGACCTCATACACGATCAAAGCAGAATGTTTACTTAGCAAACTCAAAGCGAAACACATTCCATGGAAAACGATACAGAGCGCTGTTAAATCTCGCTCCACACACTCACCCCTAATCTCTGCACTCGTTGCATAAGCACACTGTTCGAGCAGGTTGTACAGCAGAAAAGAAAAGTCTTCTTCCCTGTTCCCTTTTCCTACCTCCACTCAAAACTCAAAAAACTCAAAAAAAGCAAAGGTAAAACTTTGCTACAGCAACAAACTTTTCCCACACAAACAAACGCAGTGGAACAACGCACAACACGAAACGACAGCAAACACACGTACCGGCTGTTGGGGCGCAAGTATAGTATTATTGTTATAGCTCTCCAAAAACGAGCAGTAGAATAAGTAGCACCAAGACATGATAAACGCAAACCAACTCCAATCTCAAATTTCCATCGCCCGACGGCGTACAGCTGCACCATCAAGCCTGAAACAAATATTTTTGTTTGAAACATTAATGCGAAATAAATCAAAGTAAAGTCTAAAACCTACGCACAACGCTATACTATCCTGCTCGTGGACGTAATAGCACCCTGTTTTCTGATACTAAAGGTTGGCATTTTTCACCGTTCTATCATCGCTCTATGGTATGGACTGTTGTTCCCCAAGGGGCTTTTTCTAACGATGCCTCGTTCATATGGAGACAAATCGCATGCAAAACATTGTTTGAATATTTTGTTAAAATATTTCTTGCACCCGTGGTTCATGCTTGGTAGATAACTTTTACCTGCATTCTGCAATCTTGGTGTCTCTTGGATCATGTTTTTCGTGGAGATCAAAGCCTTGAAATCCCTTTGAGCTTTTTTTCATGAGGAATTTGTTTCTTTTTTAACTATGTTGCTGCATCTTTGTCATCCCTGTAGAAGTGAAAGTAGAAAGTGTACCAAGTGTGTTTCGAAGCGTTTGAAAGTTTAGATCTATGCTTCTATGCGCTGATCTATATAGTGCAACTATTTAAAGCCACACTACAGCCCAGTTGTAGGATAAGAACTCTCCAGGCTGTGTTCTATCTTTCAACATATTGAAGCGGTTAAGGTTTGGTCTGATTCGAGCGTACAGTCACCAGTTCAAACACCATATACCGGGACAGGCATGATACATATTTAAGCGATTTGAAACTGTATGAGAAGCTATCAGACATGTGGACGCGTAAAACTGGATCGAAACTGCTAGAAAGCAACATGTTTGAAAAGAAAAAAAACGGTCCTTCTTATGATATCCCTTTTTTAATCAATTCTTTCGAGTGATTATATTTCTTGAGGTTTTTGGGAGTTGATTACTTCCCCTTGTTTTGGCTTTTGAAAACTCCAATTTCCTTTAAATCTATTTTTTCTCAATACTATAGAAACAAATCATAGCTATAGCTGATACGGCAGCTACCGTTTTTTTGTGTTTTTCTACCACAAGGAAGCAAAACGTTCAACCTCATACTCTGCCGCAGTGTACACTTTTATCGTTTCATTAGTGTTCTGCAAAGTGAAACTTTGCTCCACGTAACATGTGCGCCACCTATCCTTGAACTTTTCTGCCCCTGGAAGCGGAAGCTTTTTGTGCAATATCTGCGTGAGCAAGTCCTGCCCCTAGGATGAACACAAACAAGATGTTCAGCGCGTTTCCCCCACCCCACCCCCCCCCTGCAGCGCTTCCCGCTTCACCCGCTGCAAAGTGTTCTTATTAATTTAAATCCCTACGTGACAGCCCCGTCCAGGACGTCAACAACATCTTTGTTGCCCCCCATTATCCACCACAATGAGGAGCACGGCCTGCACGGCTGCCACGCGTATCTGTTCGGCAAAGGCCTCGCTCCGTGGCACGTGGCGTCCGGGAGGTCAAAGGTCCGTCAGGGCTTCTACCACGCGCGCCCGCACGTTGATTGTCGGTGCATGACAAACTCATCTCCTGCGGACAAACGGTACACTTTCTTTGCTGCAGCGGCAGCATCTTTAGATGCGGGTTTGCAATTGTTTCCCTACATGCATTTTGCACTCCACGAACATGAAACAATTGCGCTAGCAAAGGGTAAGCACCAAAAGAAAATCTCACACCTCACCCAACCAGTGCACCAGATATACACCCAGTTTGACGAAATTAGTAAGACGGAAGGTGTTGGTGGCACATGCACTTGAAATGATACGTTCCTTCGTTTTCGGAACGAGCCTTTGTCCGGTCCGTGTGTCAGACAACCTCGTCTGCGTACCAGTGGACGGAAAGACAAAACGTGCGCTTTTTTTGACCTCCTTGGCTTCAAATCTACGGTCTCACGGGGTATCGAGTCGCCTGTAGACCTTCTCTGGCCCGTAAACAATTCGCTTTGGAACGTTAATTTGATTCGAGCATTCCTCACTCGTCGGGCCGCTGTAAAAGCAATGCCGCAGGGCCTTTGGCAAACCGGGCACACCGGATGTGTTTGCTGCACGAAGCCGGAGAGGTAACATAGGCCCGAGGTGACTGCAGCAACCTCATCCGATATCCTCTTTCCGGTCGAGCGAGTGAGGTGTTGAACAGGACAGATAAATAATTGGAATTTTTACACTTTTCCTCACATGCACACGTCCACGCAAACAACTGCCACGACACCATCCAAAACAGCATAAAGGCGTTCAAAGGCATCCTGGCTCTCCTGCCCGGAACGCCCCCGGAACAAAACATCTCCCTATTCGCCCCTGCGTCCGTTTGGGCTGTCACCGCCGGGTTTCAACTGTCTGCTGGCAGTCGCATCCTTACATCTTATGTCACTCGGCCGTGCCACTCCCGGCACATGGAACGTAGTAGGCACACACACACACGCATGCACACAGACAGTCTGTTCTAAATCGCGTGCTAGTTGTCAGTGCATGTTTCCTGTCAGTTTCAGCCCTTCGCGCTGCTTTGAAAGCTCCCACAGTACTATCCCGGTGACCTGGCTGCTGGTTGCGGGTTTTCCGTTTTTCTTTTGCGCATTCGCTTTTCCCTCTCGTTCAGCTTCTGTGTACCGTGTGCAGTCGTATATCGCAACCCGTACGGATGTACCGTGTGGGGCAGCGCTTGAGTAATAACGGCGTGCAACGTTGCTGCCACCCACTTCATCCCACAAACCCCCCTCACAAACACCCGCCCATCAGCTAGATGGCAGCGGACACAGCGGGTCTGAAATCGTTTTTGCTCGTTATCTTTCCTGGAACGGTATGTTACGTTTGCACCACGTCTCCCGCACCCACCCAGTGCCGCGTGTGCGCGTGTACCAGCAAAACCGAATGAAAGCGTGCGAAAAAAGAAGAGCGGCAGTTTCAAACCCCTGTCGTTGCTTCACTTCCGACACTGCAGTCTGGTGACGTCCATATGGCGACCGGTGACGGCGACCCTCATGGCCCGGGAGGGCGGTGAAAGTGATCACGCTGGTGAAAAACCGCCACCTCAACTGGCAGGCACCTATTTGTGGTGATACTTTTTTTTTCGGGCCACGCGCAATAAATCTTACATTAAAGCCATTCGGAGAAAGGTAACGTAACAGGAAGAAGCTGCTTGGAAACGCTCCTTACAAATCGTAGCACAATCGAGCCGATGGAGGCGTACGTTGATGCTTGAGACAGACAGTCTTCGATCTTGGTGCGGGTTTTTCCCCGCTCGGTGCAAATGCCGGAAGATAACCATTTTTCATGTTACAAGCCATCCGGCTATATTTATATATATACGTTGCGCAGCAAGAAGGCAAACCGGGCCATTAGGCACGACGGCGCTGATGTGATGCGGTTTGAAATGTGTTCAATTTTTCTTTTGCGTCAGATCGCTGTTCTGGTAAGCCCGGAAATCAAAGCGATTCTTTGGACAGGGGGCGATGCTTTATATTGCTGAAAACTGAAGAGAGGGACGGGCGAAACACGTGCAAGATTTGTCATTTTGCGATCGTTCAGTTTCGCGTTTGCGGTAACGAGCAGCGGTTGCGAACAGCTCAGTATGGTTTAAAACATATTGCTTCGTCACCGGGAGAATGGTTGGGAAGCAAACGCGTTCCTTCAGGGGCTCGATTTAAATGGATTGATCATGTGAAGCATTTTTACTGGTCCGGAAAAAGTGACTTATTGTGACTAAGCCGCTTGGAAAAGTCTACAACTTGACAATACTTTCAAATGATTAAGCTTTAGCTGCCCCAGTGGTACCTGAGCGCTCCTGCAATGCTGTTGTCCTGTGAAATTACAGGACACAAGTCAACTCCTGTGCATTGAGAGTTTATTCCAAAACGGTTCAATCCTAAAGAGGATCAAGAGTACAAAAACACGATTGATAGAACATAGCCATGCGCTCAGTCCACTTTGGCAATCCTAACATTGGTTCATTTATGTTCGGTCAAGGCAAAAAGTATCCAACAGAAATGAGTTAATGGTGGAAGAATGGTAGTTTCCTCTTTTATATATATAAAAAAAGCAATTTGAGTGCGCTTATACATTCGTTTTAAAAAATGGAAAACAGGGCAAAATGGGAAATAAGTACTTTGTAATCGATGAGGTTTAAATGATTGGTTACGATGATGGAACTATTGTATTAAATGTGCAATACCTAACTGATCTGTTAGCAACGTCCATTCGATACTGTTAAGTAAATTGATCAACACGTAGCCATACAAACAAGGAGCATTCTGTACACATTACCTTCAAGTCAATCTACTAGTTCTTGTCTCTATTAGCTCACTGTACTTCTTTCCAATCGATGTTAGACCATCTATGCATCCCCTCTCTATATTCTGCTCGCTGTATGTCCGTATGTATGTACCATGTCCGTTAGTGTGCATCTGGCTGTCCTCTAGATTGCGTTTGTTTGTGAGCGAAAAGTTTGTGCGTCTACTCCACTATCGTCCTGTCGGTCTCTGTCCTTTCCCTTCCTCCGTTATCGCCGCCACCGTTGGCCGCATAAACCAGGCGCCGAACTAATGTTCTCCGTGTTAGTTCCTGCACCGAAGCACCTCACCCTGGAGCGGCAGCTAAACAAGAGCGTACTGATCGGCTGGTCGCAACCGGACCCACCGATGTGCAATCAGATCGAGAGCTACCACGTGTACGTGGACGGTGTGCTGAAGGTGACGGTAAAGGCGACCGAGCGCACGCGCGCCCTGGTGGAGGGCGTCGATTCCAACCGAGTACGTATGCTGCCGCAAACCTGCCAATAAGCGGTTCCGGCCAGCCGGTTCTAACTGCGCAGTCTCGGCTGCTGACTGTTCTTTCACACCCTCTCTCCCTCTCACAGCCACATAGGATTAGTGTACGTAGCGTGACGCAGAACCGACGAACATCGCGGGACGCCGCCTGCACAATGATCATTGGCCGCGACACGGCCCATCTAGGACCATCGGCTGTAAGGGCGACGCACATTACCTGCTCCAGTGCCGTCATCTCGTGGCTGCCGGCCAACTCTAACCATCAGCATGTCGTCTGCGTGAATAACGTGGAGGTTCGGACGGTGAAGCCCGGTGTCTATCGGCATACGATTACCGGTAAGCGTTCTTTTTCTCGTGGTGCAAGTTTGGCGACTTTCCACAGTACCTAATTCTCTCTCTCTCTGGCACAGGGCTCGCTCCAAGCACACAGTATCGCGTTACGGTCCGTGCAAAGCATCTGCGAGCGCCGGGCCAGCAGCAGGCCCCACCTGCTGGACCGCCGCCAGAGGAAGCTCCCGGCGCCTACACCGACTTCCGCACCCTAGCCAAAGGACTGCCAGATCCACCACAGGTAATGCCTGTTCGCCCTGCCCGCTGCACCACCGCACTGACAACGTTCGTTGCATTGACCTCGTCACTCTCTCTCTCTCTCTCTTCTCTCTCCCCATCTCTCCCCACGGGTTTACATCACACCTTCCCATCACACATTCTCTCTCTCTCTCTCTCTCTTGCTCTCTATACCGTCCTGTTCTTTTCTACTTCCACACGCGTCTTCCGCTTCCGCTCAGGAGATCCAAGTCGAGGCGGGTCCGCAGGATGGGACGCTGCTCGTGACCTGGCAGCCGGTAACGCGCCCACCCTCGTCCGGCCCAGTAACCGGGTACGCAGTGTACGCCGACGGCAAGAAGGTAACGGACGTCGACTCGCCGACCGGCGACCATGCCCTCATCGACATTGGCAAGCTGGTCGGGCTGAACCCGCGGGCCGTCACCGTGCGGACCAAATCGCGCGACTCCCAGTCGGCGGACAGCACACCGACGATGATACCAAGTAAATATTCTACAGCACTCGCCGCAGCGAGAGTGTGTTTTGCTTGCGCCCTTTTTAGGTTGCCACCTTCGCATAGACCCTGCCACGTCCACCGAGCAGTCGGCTCAAGCAGTTGTGCAGCGCTTAACCAGCGCTGCTCGGCAACAGGCCCACTGTTCGGTGGATGTTGGACGGGCTAGGTTTTCGTTCTAGTTCTAGCTTACATGTATGTGCGTGTGCGTGTGGGTGTGCGTGAATTGTATGAGTGTTCTTTGCCCGGTAGTAACACGAGTTGGTAGCACCACCTGCCTCCTTGCGGCGGCTCCTGAAAGTTTCAATCTCGGCACCGGTATGCATCCGATCGGAAGCAAATTGGTTCACTGTTTTTATTCGTTTCTTTTTTGTTAAGCTATTACCAACTCGTTTTGTGGACTTTCCGTAGATCTGTGCTGCGGTGCCGATGATCGCCACTATCTCTCCCGCTCAGTCTGTCCTGATCTGTCACTCCTGAATCCCACACTCACCCTCACCTCACCTTTTCTGCCCTTTCCATCCGTTTTTCCGTTCCGATTTTTCACTGTACATAATACGTTGAACGCATTCGTTTCTCTACTTCATTCTGTGTCGATTCATTTCAAATGGTATGTACACATTGTAAGTTAAAACAAACCAGCAACAGCAAAAACAACAAAAAAATAGAAAACCCTAACCATCAAGCCTTAGTTTTGCTCTCCTCTCTAGTAGCTATTGAAACTATGTGTTTTTCGTTCACTGTTCACACAACATACACACACAACAGAGGTTTTGCAATTACTGTCACCTACCTAGAAAACTGCCCTTTGCCGTTGTGCAATCTTGTTGCAGCTACAGCCACCGGGTAAGACTGATGAAAAGTACACTTCACAAAAGTGTTCAACAAAATACAACCTAGAAACCCTGCAAAATGGGCTTGATCTTCGCTAATGTAGATGCTGTCATCGTCATCGGCAAGATTGCGTAGAGAAAGCGTGCAATTGAAGATAAAGAAAATACAAAACAAGGTCACGGTCACCGCAATTGAATAATAGGGGAAGATTTGATAAAAATAATTTACAAACAGTACAAAAATACACTGGTTTTTGCGCAGCATGTCCGTAAGATTGATTGCTAATTGATTGATTGAAATTGTCCACCATCCCTGACCGGTATTAATGAATGAACATCTCATGCCGTGTGCAAAGCACAGTAAAGTTCATCAGCCTCGCCAGTTCATTGAATTCGGTAAACTCGGGTTCGATTTACTGTGTATGATTTTATGTGATACAAGAGGTAATCTTTTTTTTTGGGCATTTTGAAATACATTTGCCGATGTTGGTGTGAGATGGTAAAAAATAGTCAACGCTAATAGAAGTGCGCGCAAAATTTGGCGCGCGAAGTTTTTATGCTACACACAGTGGTCATGTACAGCTTTTTTCCTCCCTCTCTCTCTCACACACACGCGCGCTTTCTCTTTCTCTCTCACACACACGCGCGTTTTCTCTTTCTTTCTCCCAATATCCAGTCGCAAACTTGAACTAGCGGGTTATTTTTAGCGTCATAAGGTCGACCTGTTGCCGACGCCTATATTAAAATGACGTGTTAAGTAAACATCGCACCACACACACGCAGTTGTTGTTTTGTTATACCGGCTTAGAACCCTCGATGCATTCGAGGACGTGTAACAATGTTTTTCGTGCGGTTTCATGAGACGATTCAGCCCGTTCGGTTACAGTAGCCGTCTGAGCAGTGGGCACATTTCGCAACCCCGTCATTCTGTTGCTGCAGTTCACGAGAGACGCACACGATTGGTGGCGCTTTGCCCGATTGCAAGAGACGAACCTCGCTTGAAGGCACTACAGCTCTGTGAAACCATCGCAAATAGCGGGCGAACTGTTCTGCCACCAACTGAGAAGATTCTTCGCAATTTGTTTTTTGCTACTAATCATGTAAGTACATTTTAGTTACCTTAGTAAATGTTTCGATCCGTTTACCAGTGAATGGACAGTGATTCAAGTGACACCGAAGGACCGTCATGCCGTTGTGGCTGGTGTGAGCCAGTTTGCGATTCCAGACATATGAATCATAATGTTTTATTTTGCTGTTTTACTTTAACGTTTACGCTGCATTCCAAATCGGTGGAGCGTTATCTCTTTTAGCACTTATATGCGTGTGTGTATTGGTTTGTGCGTGATTGCGTTACAAATTTTGTATTCGGTAGACAAAAGAAGATCTTGGGACGTGTTCACTCAACGCACACACACAACAGAGGTTTTGCAATTTCTGTCACCTACCTAGAAAACTGCCCTTTGCCGTTGTGCAATCTTGTCACAGCCACAGCGGCTACAGCCACTGTGTACGACTGATGATAAGTACACTTCAATTTTAACAATAAAAACGGTATGCGTAACAGATCTGCTATGGTACGAAATGGGAGTGTTACAATTTAAAAATAAAATTAAAAAATAAACCCATAAAAGATAAAATCGTTTAAATACAACCCAGAAACCCAGCAAAATGGGCTTGATCTGCGCTAATGTAGATGCTGTCATCGTCGTCGACAAGATTGCGTAGTGAAAGTGTGCAATTGAAAATAAAGAAAACACAAAACAAGGTCACGGTCACTGCGATTGAATAATAGAGTGAGAGAGAGAAAAAAACGATAAAAATAATTTACAAACAGTACAAACATTACACTGGTATGTGCGCTGCGTAACAGTACGACTGATTGCTGTGAAAATGCGACGCTATTCAACATCCTTGGCCGGATGCTTATGAATGAACTTCTCATGCTGTGTACAAAGCACAGTAAAGTTCATCAACCTCGCCAATTATTGAATTTAGTGTTTTTGTATGTGGTAACAACAGCGTTTACCTATTATTTGGGACAAATTGAACGACATTTGCGGCCGTTGGCGTGGGATTGTAAGAAGTGCGAAAAAGCCCGATGGGGCGTCCAAAGTGTTAAAACGGATTCGAACGTAACATATCAAAATATCGTGCTGTTTTGCAAAGAGCTAAGCAGCAACTCAAAAAAACGAGGGACAATACTTACGGTTCGCATATGACGTGATATGACCTGATCAAAGAAGATGACGTGTAAGTAAACATCGCACCACACACACACAATCGCGCGTTGCTTACACCGGTTTAGAATCCAACTCACCTACATTGAGCCGAGCAGTGTACACATTTCGCATCCCCGTCATTCTGCTTCTGCAGTTCACGGGAGACACACACGCTTTCAGCGCTTTGCCAGACTGCAAGAGCCGTACGACGCTTGGAGGCACAACAGCTCTGCAAAACAATCTCGAATCGTGGAGAAACTGCCATCGGTTGAAAAGATTCGTCCCATTTTTTTTTCTGTTAAGCATGTGTGTTAATTTTACTGACCTTATTAAATGTATCGATGGGTGTACCGGTGGAATGGACAGTGATTAAAGGGACACCAAAAGACCGCCATGCCGTTGTGTTTGTTGTGTGAGAGTTGGCGATAATTCATAACCTTTTTTTTTGCTGTTTTACTTTAACGTTTTCCCTGCATTCCAAATCGGTGGAGCGTTATCTATTTTAATACTTGTATGCGTGTGTGTATTGCTGTGTGTGCGTGAAAGCGTTACGAATTTTGTATTCGGCAGACAATAGTAGAGTAGGAGAGTGGAATAGGGGAGCTTTGCAGGGGAGACATGTGAAACGTAATAAAAACATAGGAAAACAGGATGCGTCATCCGGTCTGATGCAAGTGACCTTTATCAAAGTTTAGCGGGCGAGTCTGCGCATAACTTTTATTTTGCGGCGGCTAACCCCTTACTCGGCTTGCCACAGTTTACAGCACTATTCTGTTCATAAAAGCGGGGGCAGTGTTTTGGAATGTGTACACGTCAATCACAGTACAAAATGTAATTCACCCATGTGGTTCAATTTCTATGGATAATGTTAATAGAAAAGCGACAAGTATAGATTGTTCTAATAACTAGCTCACGTAAATTATACTTTTTATAAAAAAAAATAATTGAGAATTCAGCAGTTTTATAAAAAGGATCAGAATCCGATTTAAGTGTACTCGGTTTAGTTTTTTGTCAAACTCAGACAACATTTGAAAACATTATAATGTTTTCCTTAAGTGTGCATTAATGGGAAAATTAGTTTGATGTTAATTAAATTGTGCTTTTTTTATAAAATGAAGTATTGTATGAAATGTGAAGTGTCCCTTAGTATACACTGTACACAACTGTAATTTAAAAAAAATCATTCGCCTTAGCTGCGAACTGCTAGGAGTGGCTGGCTCATCAACACACACACACACAACGCTACCACCCTCTGTCTTCTCATCCGTTTTCAACGCACACGCTCGAAACGGTATTCCTGCGTGTGTTCTATGTTTCCAGTTTGCTTTCCATTACCGTCTAGGGCAGCATGCGTGCTAGCTGGTAGTCACTGTCTCAACAATGTACAAATGTAAAGCAACATACACACACACACACAAACCAATGCCGTCCGAACAGTGATGGTGAATTTGTACAAAAAGAAAAACAGTGTGTGCCCATTTTTGTGCCGTTTCAATTGCATACCTTAATTTACAGAAATTTTCCTTTTTTTTTCTTTCGTTTACTTTCTTGTTTTCCCCCCACGTCCCTCGACTCGAACCATTTTCCCCATTCCGTACCGTTCCGTGCATTCATCGCCATCCCTTTCCCTGCTTCCCGTTTCCCACGTTTGATAATGTCGTTTTACCGCTCAAAAATATAAAATAAAAAAACAAACTCCAATTAACCATCACCAATACCAAAAAAAACCACAAAACCACTACCAACTTACCAATACCAAAACCAAACCAAAAAACCAAATACCCAAAAACCATAACAAAAAAAAAAACAAACCACAACCAAAATCTACCCTGTGTGCCGCTTCCACACGTGCAACACGTGCGTGTTTTGATGATATTTGCAAAATTTCAAACTTATTGGCTTCGGATACCCTGAACCAAATACTGAAAATGGACTAAACTATTCATCATCATCACTACATCAACAACAACAACTACCACCACCACCATCCCTACAACAACTACCGACATCACAACAACAACAACAACAACAACAACAACAACAACAACAACATCAACAACTTCACCACCACCAACAACAACAACAACAACAACAACAACATCATCATCAACAACTACAACAACAATCGCAACACAATCAAGACCAAGTGCGTGCCGCCGCTAGGAACCGGAACCCAGGGGGTGCGATGCAACCGCAGCCGGGCGGCCACATGCGAAACCAGCGGATGATGAACAACCAGGTGATGGGCGGCATGAACAATCAGATGCAGCAGATGAATCCCAACCAGGTCATCGATCACGACGAGAATCTGAGCGATAAGGAGATCTACCCGGGATCCATGCATCAGCAGGTAAGTGGAGAGCGACCGTTTGAGCGCTTGTCGTTCGATTTGTTTTTATTATTTCCTGGGAGGTTCAAGGCTTTCCCTTCGGTGCGGGCCCCTGTCCCCTGTGTCGTCTCGGATATGTCTTCAAAACTGTCAAACTCGCGGCTCGCACTGAGTAACGTTTCGTCCTCACTACTGGAAGAAAGGAAAATGCTAAGGGAACCCTTTCTGGACGGTAGCAACTGTATCTTCGCCCTTTACGGCAATGTCTTCTTTAAAACCATTGGTGGAGGGCTCGTTTTCTTTTTTATTTCCTACACTCCTGGCACACACAATAATATCTGTCCTTCCGTTCCACTCTCCTCGAACTCAACTTCCGATTCGAAAACCTCGACTCAACTCAAACATCGCGACGCACCCCCTTTTTCCACCCGCTCACAAAACCAGTCACCGACCACTGCGTCATCACGGCCGTACACCCAGGAGGCCCGTTCGCAGCGTGACTCCAATAGCAGCAGCATACCGGCGATCGAAATCACGAAAGATGCGGCCGGTGATACGTACGTTAGTGACGATAGCGAGTACCAAGATGGCGCCAGCAGTGGCGGCGGAAGTAGCCGTCGCCGCAGTGGCTCCCATGGGCCACCGCAGCAGCAACAGGTTAGAGCATATACACCCAGTCTGTCTCTGTCTCTGTCTCTCTCTCTCTCTCTCTCTCTGTCTCTCTACTGCTACTACTTCTTCTAATACCACAACTGTCCTCAGTATCTTTGTCTTTCACTCTGTATCTCCTACACAAACACACTTTCCCTCTATCTCTATGCCTCTCTCTCTCTCTCTCTCTCTGTCTGTCTCATTGTAACTGTTGTACACTACTCTACATGCCAGTGTTTGCTTCCAAATTCTTCTGTATGAACCTGCCACCTCTCGCACGACTGGAAACTACCGCTCGTTGTTGTAATATATATATACGTATGATAACACACTTTCGGTCTCGTGTTTAAGATGTACTAAATTTGTCTGATAAAAAAAAGTTGCCTGTTTTTGTAAATTTGTAAATTTTAAAATGTATTTTTGTTCAAAAACAAGCCTACTAGCTTCTGTCATACTTTCTTTTGCGTCTCGAAAGTCACCCTACGGCCACGTTGGCTAACAAGCCGAAGCTAAAGTTTCTTTAAATGAACTTTTTACTATTTTTATCGCTTGATTTAAGTACTGTGCATCATATTGTCTAATCGGGTCTAATCTCTAACGAATGGTCGATATTTCGTTCGTGATTTTGTGTTTATGTGTATTTGTATATATGTGTGTGTAATTAGGTAGTCGCCGAGCGACTCAATACTAAAAATTGTACCAAAATTTGTAAATAATCCAATTGCTACAAAGATTTTTGAACGATAATTTGGGAGGGTCCGATAAGAAAAATACAGACAACACTAAGGCTATAACGTGTGTAATGCTCTGACGACATGTGCTGGCTATTAGCAGAAACTGTAAAAATAATTTTAAAATTCCTATAATCCTATAGTCGAAGTATTTACTCATGTTTCGGGGTAGAAACGGTTACGTACGTACGACTGTAAGATCAATGTATAATTTTTTTATGTTTCCATAGCCAATATTAACGACAAAATATGAACAAACACATTTTAGTAGAGTGTGATTTTGCTCATTGCCAATAGATGACGCCAGTGGAAATCTATATATTACACACCCAATTACGCGTTGCCGATTCTGGCTTTGAGGAGTTTAAGTCGGTAGCTTAATCTACACTAGCGCAAGCTGGTGGCGAGTAGAGGAAGTTGTACAATACATTTGAACCCACAACGCTCAAGGAATCTTGGTATCCAACATACTCGTATTCCTTTTACGAAAAAAGGGGTACGAAAACTAAAACAGAATCTTACACATTGGATAACATAAGAACAATCGAACTTTTAAAGGAAATAAGTTATAAGGAGATAAGATGCAAGGAAATAACGTTGTTCTATTACGCCCCCGTGAACCCTAGTCTTTACAGCAAATGGGCAAATTTAGCTTCTCGTTTCCATCGGTTCGACCTGGCCCAACAGTTATAAAACAACACTCCCAAGTATCAAACCACCCCCCCCCCTCCCCTCTCTTTCCCTCTACTTATTCACACACAGCTCACGTATATCGCATGACCATGTAGGTAACGTGAACACGCTTCGGCTTGCAACGGCAGATATTCTCGATTCTTCAATTTGAGCTTCACCAGCTCAGCTGTGCCATGTTCCCCTGTACGTACATCACACCCCCCCTCTCTCTCTCTCTCTCTCTCTCTCTTTGTGTCACGCTCATTTGTAAGAAACGCAATGCACTCGCCCTGGATGCCCTGATCTGCCCTGATGGTACATAGAATATTTCACTAGTCTTAGCAGCAATCACATCATTGCCATCCATCTGTACATAGTGGTTGAGGTAGAAGAGCAGATCACAAATCGCACCCGGCCTGGAGATCACCACGTCCACCCGTTCCTTGTCCAACGGCACCCTCGAAGGATTCGTGTGGCATTTGCGCTGTGAGAGCTGTGTAGAGCTCTTCGTATTGCTCGAAGCTGGCTGACGTCACCCGCTCGTCCGATCACGAACGCGCGATCACGTAGTAACCTCCGAGTGCAGTTCTATCACGCGGCGAAATTGTGGTTGTTTTATTATTTGAGAGTGAGAGCTGTGTAGAGCTCTTCGTATTGCTCGAAGCTGGCTGACGTCACCCGCTCGTCCGATCACGAACGCGCGATCACGTAGTAACCTCCGAGTGCAGTTCTATCACGCGGCGAAATTGTGGTTGTTTTATTATTTGAGAGTGAGAGCTGTGTAGAGCTCTTCGTATTGCTCGAAGCTGGCTGACGTCACCCGCTCGTCCGATCACGAACGCGCGATCACGTAGTAACCTCCGAGTGCAGTTCTATCACGCGGCGAAATTGTGGTTGTTTTATTATTTGCTTTATTTCCTGTGTCACAATGGTTCGTACACGTCCACGTAATCGCATTTCTTGCGCATACATCGTCTGCCGTACCTACACTATACCCCACCCATTGTGTTGAATCGCCTACTGCTTTCGTTATAATTTTTGCTCTTTTTTTCAGTAACACACGTGTACCTTCGTTTGGGTAACTTCGGTTTCATTTGCGTCTTGCTCAGCGCGTAGTTCTGATCACTACTAAGCCGAACAGTTCTTGTGTATGTTGTCGTTATCGTTGTCGTTGTGCTTTGAACCCCCCCCCCCTCCCCCCTTTTGGGCAGCAGTTGATGTATATCGTGCAAAATCATCCATCCTTTCAAAATCGTCATTTCACGTGACTGATCTCTTTCATGCCGTCCTCCATCGGCCCATTTTGTGCAAGTTTTGTATAATATGGTAACATTGTGCTTCTATCGCTTTCCTTCTATCATCGACTGCATTTAACGCACCCCGCGGTGATGCCGTGAAACAACAGGGCTATCGCAATCAGGGAATGGCCGGCAATCAACCCGGACGCCAGCAGAACCCGCAAGGACCAAATCAACAGTACTATGGAAATGCGGGCCCGGGCCAATCGCAACAGGGCATGACTGGACAGCAGCAGCAACAGCAGCAGCAACAGCAACAGGGCATGAATCGGAACCCCAACCAGCAGCGACCCATGAACCCGAACCAACCCATGCCGAATCAGCAGCAGCAGGCGCAACAGCAGCAGCAGCAACGAATGGCACAGGGTGGTGTTGGGCCGGGGCAACAGATGACGCCGCAGAGCATGCAACCGTATCCACCACACCTGATCGGGGCATCCAAGAAGATGCGCTACTTCCTCGCTCTGTTCGATTACGATCCGGCCACCATGAGCCCGAACCCGGATGCGTGCGAGGAGGAGCTGCCATTCAACGAGGGCGACACGATCAAGGTAAGTAGCTAGCGTTGCGTTGACGTTACCGAGGCAACGTTACTGAACTCGTACGTCCAACAACTTCTCAGGTGTACGGAGATAAGGATCCGGACGGTTTCTACTGGGGCGAGCTGCGGGGCCGCCGAGGCTTCGTACCGCACAACATGGTCCAGGAGATCGAGGACGGTGCCCAGGGCGGTGGCGGTGGGGTGGGCCCTTCGGTGCGTGGCATTAGTCGCGAGCGCTGGGGTGACATCTACGCCAACATGCCAGTGAAGCGGATGATCGCACTGTACGACTACGATCCGCAGGAGCTCAGCCCGAACGTGGATGCCGAGGTGAGGCCCTAGACTAGCACTGCAACTGTATGCGTGCTTTCCATATGCCATATGCGTATTGCTCCACCCATTGCCCTGTTTTCGGTCGTCGTCGTTGTCGTTGTGTCTGCTCTGGCTTAGTATCTGACTAGACCCCCTACTCCTCACAAATACGTTTGACACATTTATCTAGGGCAGGAAGTTTCTTACATTGCCGATTAACCCATCGAACTCAGTTTCGCTTTATAACACGTCCAAACAGGGACGAGGAGCTGTTTCCCTTCGGCCTGGGAATTCCAGCACTCCTAATCCCATTACGTTCAAGCGTTACACGGTGTAACGCATTAGCGTTACACAAGTTTCCCGAGTTTTATCTTCTGTTCCGTTCCCTCTTTCGCTGCATGCTGCATGTTTCGCTTTACTGACTTTTCAAACTCACAGTTACATAGTACATACGTTTATTATCAACTAGCGATACCACACCCGAAAGCGCCTAGCGTTTCTAGCAGTTTAGATTTAGCGTGAGCTAGCGAAGCCGTCATCTTGCACCCTTGTCCCACGACTCGAACAGAAAGCTGGGGTTAGCCAAAGCCAAAAAAAAATTGAAAATCAAAAATTACAACCGAAAACTTGCTGAACCTAAACACTAATACTACGGAAAATGCTACATTCATCACAAAAAGGAACATACAAAAAATAGCAATCTCTCGTCATCATGGAATTCATGGTGGTCGAAGTCCAAAATTCATCCCCATCCAACCTTCCCCCCAATCACCCACCCGTAGTGGCATTCGTAATTGACTTATGTGGCTCTACCCCAATTTCTTTCCCACTCCCACCCTCACTGCAGGTGGAACTGAGTTTCCAAACCGGTGCCGTCATACTCGTGTATGGTGACATGGACGAGGACGGTTTCTACATGGGCGAGCTGGACGGGGTGCGCGGGCTGGTACCGTCCAACTTCCTCACGGAAGCGCCGGATCAGTACAGCCAGCAGGCCGGCCCGGCCGGCAACAACCTTGCCCAGCGCACGCTCAACAGCAACAGCAGCAACCGCGGCCGAGGGATCGGACCGGGGGCCCGCGGGCCTCCGCCGCCACCGCGGGACGCCATGATGGGCGGTATGGGTGGCATGAGCCAGCGGGGTCCGCAACGCAAAGGTACGTTTCCTCCACACTCCAGCTAGCTAGTGTTTTCCGCTCCCGTTTGTTTTATTCGGTAGTGTTTTTCGAGCCTTATTCTACTTCTACCACTGTTACCACAACAACTTCTTCTACTTATTCTTCTTCTTCTTCTTCTTCTTCGGTTGTTTCCTACTGTTCCTTGTTCCGGTTTTGATTTTTACCGGCCGCTTAAGTTTTCCTTCCACCGTTTCTCCCCCATTCTCTCTTTCTCTTTTCACTTTTATGACACATCTTTTTCCATCATTGCGTTTAATTACACTGTTTGCTATTTTAACTTGCATCATTTGCAGTGGTCCATTTCTGTTTTCACTTCATTTTCAACTGTTTTCGTTTCATATCGGTTTCCTCTTTGTCTATTGTTCTGTTATCTCATCTTTTTTCTCCATTTTAAACACAACAAACCGACTTTCTTTCGTTTACTCAAAGCGTTATCTTTAACTTTCAATCGACTCATTGCAAATCGAAGTTAAGCAAACAAACCGATCGTTTTTCATCAATTTGCTAACATCGCCAGTTTTCACCATGTACTTTAGCACGAACCGGCATCCTCCTTAAGACAATTCTCCTTTTCTTGGTCCTTTTGGCTTCTCGATCTTCCTTTTTCACAAAACTCCTCCACAATGGTAGCGAATATCTTTCTGCTGATCGAATCACATCCTCCATCAAGCGCTCCCGTGTATGGTTTTCAAAACGTTTCCCGTTTTTGCTTGAACACCCTTCTGTCACATCTGCACACGGACATTTTCTCTCGCCCGTTTACGCCCAACGGCTGAGGGTCACCCATCCATACGCATTGATCACTCCGAAACTCCATTGGTAACTGAACCAGTTTTCCGTCATTGCGTTAGCGCCCGCGCGTGTGCGTGTTCAAGGTACCAAAAACCCCGATACCGAAACGCGAAACTCACAATGTTCACCTACTGCTCTCACGAAACGCCCTATCGCTACCATTTTACCATACAAGCCACAAAAACCATACCAAACTCACATAGCATCAGTTCACCGTTCGTGTGTACCTTCTTTTTCGCTTAACCGAAAAACTGAAGCAAAAAAAAAGCAAACCCAACCCCCAGAGCAACACGGAAAACTGTTTTAAGGAAAATTTCACCAGAAACACTGAACATTTTCAGTCTTTTACAATTCACCTGCAATGCAAACAACACAAACAGGATGTGTGAGGCTATTGCCCATCGATCGTAACCGATCCACTGAC
The DNA here is from genome assembly GCA_000349105.1 of Anopheles epiroticus. Taxonomy (NCBI): domain Eukaryota; kingdom Metazoa; phylum Arthropoda; class Insecta; order Diptera; family Culicidae; genus Anopheles; species Anopheles epiroticus. Next base: position 1,107,565 of record KB670169.1, on the reverse strand, counting down.
GGAATTTATGTGAAACCAGGCAAACAAGCTACTCTCTGCAGTTGAGTGTGCACAATTGTTGCGCGAGTCCAAGCTGGCTTGTGCCTATTCATTCCATCCCAGCTTTAGTTTCGGTTTTATCTTCCTATCATTTGAACAGGTAGCTGCTTAGCCTGTTCGTTCCCCTTCCCCCTCCCCCTCCCCCTTCGCCCTTTGCCTTTGTAACTTTTTCTTTCTTATCTTCCGTTTTTTTATCAGTTTAGTTTGATGAGCACTTTGCAACCAGTCGATTGTACTGAACATATGGAAATCAAACAACGGTCTCTATACGCCCAGTGTACTCGGTAGATGGGTTAGCAAGTGTGAATTGTCGAGAAAATACTTAGCAGCAAATCTATCCATACCTGTTCATCTACTTGTAACACATCATTCCTGTTTTACTGTACCGAGCCTGTAAGAATGAAGCATATCAGTAGAAGAATGCTCCAAGTGAGTACGTCTGATTTTCCGCTCTCTGTGTGTTACGCTCACAAAACCGCTGGCCAGCTGTGCTAGTTCGTATCGAAAAACAAACATAAAAGTTGGCAAAACCCTAACAAACAAGCATAAGCGTAAAGCTGTGATGTGCACACAAATGTGCAACATGACAATAATGCAAACAAATGAAAAAAAAAAATAACAAACTGCTACGCAAATCTTTAAAAAATAACCTCAGCGTCCAGCGCAGAATAATAAAGGGTAAAACGGTACCTGCTACATACGCCCCTTGCCGCCATACGCGAGAGCTGCAAATGCCAGTACACGATTGCTTGGTTTTGTGTTCATTTACACCTCAACAGCTACGTATGATTACCTTTTGTTGTATCATTTTGCCTCTCGAAAGGAAACCAACGACAGTAGCAAACATTTGCTGATTTTCTATGCTTGGAGTTGGATAGCTTTGCTTAGTGCAAATTTCCAACATAACTGGCAAAACAAGAGCTATTGGATGAAACTAAGAAAACCGATTTACGCCTGCCTTTGAGGCTCACTCTTCCGGGACCCTTCGAGAAGGACTCCCCGTCCGTGTCTCAATCACTCAACACTCAACGAACAGATTCTACCAAATCAAAATCAAAAGCTTTAAATGTTCAGTGTATGCACCATTGTTTCAATCAATTCTCCTACTCCTGTATCGTACTTCTACTTCTACTACTATCACTAATAACCTCTCCCTTCTACTTCTGCCCCGTAATATTATTTTTCTGATTTCCGTTTTCAACTACAACCTTTAACGTCTCCTGTGTTGGCTTTGTCCTTAGATCCCTTGTGCTTAACTCAAGCCTCACTATTCCTAATCTCTCGCATTTGTCTCGTACTGTCCGGATTGTGTTGTTACTGTGTTGTGTTAAATAAGTTTATTGTTTCAGAATATGTTTTTTCGATTGGTTTTCGTGACTGTCTTTTTTTTTTAAATGCATTCTCGCCAACGTCGAGTTTGAATCGGCACATTTTTGCGTCACCGTTTCTCTAACTTCCCTCTAACCTTCCATTGTATCGCTTTTCATTAACACACACACACATGCCCACTCTTTCTCTCACACACTTATAAATATCTACATTTTATATATATTAATATACCCAAATGCATATAAATTGTAATACTACTTCATAATGTGTTTCGATGATAAACATTTCAACATACTCCCGTTAGTTTTCCGTTCCTGTTCCATTTAAAAAATATAACTTCTTTTTTACTTCAAACACTGTTTTCTATGTTTGCTATATCTTCTCAAACCTTTTAACCAAGTTTGCAACAATTAACTCTTCTATTCTCTTATCTAATTATGCCCTTTACTTTTGTTATGAGTTGTTTTCCCTAAATCAAACGTTTGTTTTCTATTTTTGTGTCATTTTTGATATTGTTATAAGTATATTTACTTTTTTATTCTTATTATTATAACTCCAACCCAAACAGCAGATGTCTTGAACAGGGTTAGGATATGCTTTTCTTTCGAAATTCTAACCATCGCGTGCTAACTTTTTCCCTTGCTTTTACTGTTGAACAAACCGGCAGAGCACACAATTGGTGCAACACATTTTCGTAAAGCTCCAAAGCCTAACGTGTATGCTGTTCAGCTGTAAAACCGCTCATGCTAACCCCGTTCAAGACAGCTGCACAGATTTATTCCTTTACAAATTCTCTGCTCTGCTGTGGTAAATGTCAAGTTTTTATGTTGTTTGTTGTTAGATGCTCGCCCTTCTTCCCCTACACTGTTAGACAACATGGGTCACCCTGTCCCAGATCACCAAGCGCAGGTAACTACTACTCAAGAGTGAAGCCATTGCAACCAACCAGTACAAACAAAATACGATACAGTAACAGAGCCTTTAGGTGACAATGCGATCACCGAAAAGACCTCTATATGATCTCGATGTGAGGACTGAACCGATGCGAAGGGATCCATGTGCACGTTTGAGCGCAACATGTATGAGAGATTTTCCTTAAAGAGGAGAAACGGAAGAAGAAAAAAAAAAAACGAAACCCTACCGTACTGCCGTTGAAGCATTAAAACTGGAAATAACCCAAATAATGTAGTCATAAGTATAATAATCATTGTATACTAATTCCATATAGGACAAGAAGGACCTTGTATGTCTTTCGAATAAATAAATATGAAATATGAAAACGGTAATTGTGAATATTAACTTCTCAAAAATGTACAGGCACGCAGGCAACCAAACTGCATTAAAGTGCAATAATATCGATTAAGGAAGAAAGTTTACCTAAAGGGGCTGTCCATCAATGACGTAACGCTCATAAGGAATTCGCTCTAGCATTAAAATTTCTTATATAGGAGAGTGGGGGTGGTAGTTAAAATTTTGTTACATAACGTTAAATGCCACAGTGTGGTTATAGGTTACGTAATTACAATGGAAAAATGTTACGTCTTTTCACACTTGGACAAACAAAAAAAAGTTTAGCATCACGTAATCGAAGGATGACCCCCTGGAACGATTTAGAATTATATTGTGCCGTTGGTTTCGTTTTTTTTTACTCGCACTCTCTTTCTCTCTCCCTCTTTATCTGGCGCTCTTTGCAACTTTTTCCTCTGTCTCTCTCTCTCTCTCTCTCTCTCTCTATCTCTCTGTTGCTCAAACGGTTGCCAAAATTACCCATGCAAACTTCTTCTTCACCTTTTTCGCAAACTTAAAACTACAGAGAAACATTCGCTGCTTGTGCCTTCCACCCAAGATACTACACCCCAACAGCCCACCAGAGAAACTTGTCACTCTTGCTTCCTCGAATGCGTACAGAACCACTGTCGGCTACAGAATGAACTACAACTATTCTCATATACAACCACACTCACCAACAACACACACCCATACATACAGACAACCGCACACAAGTGATTTTTATGTTAATTAATTAAAAGCAAAGAATTAAATGCACCACAATGAATTTCAACGATGGTAATACCGATTTCAACTACGTCCTGCGATTCATGCTGCAGAGAGCAACAAAATGGTAACCGGTGCTGAATGCTTGAAACACGAAATATCGTACTCGATACTTTCCTTAATGCCTACCAGCCCCCCACAGTGTTTTTACTATTTGTTTCCTGTTTGTGTTACTTAATCTTGTTATCGTTACATCGTGTTGGTTTCTGTTTTTTCTTTCAACCTAATTTATTTTATTCTTTGTAGTCACCTTTGGCCGTCGTTTGCCGTGCGTTTGCTTTGGTTTCTTGTTGCATTTATTTAAACTTTCTCCTCCTCTAGTTCAGTATTCAACTCGTTTTGGGGTAATTGCGTCAGAAGTATGTTTTAACTGGTTCCAACAGCTTTACGCAACTGTCTCTTGCGCGACTCATTTATTATTTTCTAACGTCTATCAACTTTTTCATCTTGCCCTTTTTTTCTCGTTAGCTAAGATTGTGTTCTTCTAGTAAGTTGTCGGCCCAATTTTTCTTGCGCCAAAATCATGGTTGGTCCCACTTAGTGGAATGCACACCGTCTGGTTGTTTATTTTAAACATTGCTTTCTTTGCCGTTGTTGTTATCGATGTTACATTGTTTCGTACACTTCTGTATTTCCTTGTTTATGACTTTTTTTTTACTACAATACTAGGCTCTAGTAAGTCTTCCACCGCCAGAAGAGGAGAAATTGAAATGCAGTCAATCATTCATTTGCAAGATGCTGCTGACGTGCTTGGTAATAGTTACGGAATGTTTATTAATCACTAAAGGAAGCTTTTCTCTATTTATACATTCCCATACCGTTCTATTTTAAACGGTCGCCCTGTTCGAATGTGTGTTCAGTTTTGATGTTCATCGCTCATGATTCACTCAACGAAACTCCACGGTCAGTCGATGGTTCAGTATCCCTTTAGTCTCTTGGATGGAGCATCCTTTTATTCGCTTCGGAATGTTATGTTTTCGGTTTGGAGCTGCTTCTAATAGCCGCGTTTCTTGCGAAACTTATTGCTCATAGTGTTTGATGATGAGTACGCTGAATACTCCAATGGCTTATTGTTTTGATTCTATTTTGTTCAGGATACTAGCAAACATCCGTTCCCAAGAAAGAAAATTTTAATCTAATGCTAAATAAATAAAAAAATGAACTCGGAGGAAATATTTGTTTTCTTTATTTAACTAACAGTTACTATTTTAAGTTGTGCTTTGTGTTCGGTAAGAAAGTTTAAACTCCTCTCAAGCAACTCTTAAGCAGCTTCAGATTAGCAAATTTACACAGCTATCACATACGATTCCTTCGAAATGTACGAAAAACAAAGCTCCGGTGTAAAACCTTCCCTTCTTAAAGCCACAGTAGACGAAGCAAGCGAACGGTACTTTAAGCCGATACTAAAAATAAGTACCGAGCAAACAACTCCATAGCGAACTTATACTAATGCAAGTAGTTTAAACGAAAATCCAAACGCCACCTGAATCCACAAAACAGCTCAACAATGCTACAACTCTTTACAACAACAAAAACAAGGCTACATTAAAAGACCTACAAGACAGAAGACACCGCAATTGGGACCATTGGGCAGGGGAAGTCTATGTGCTGGTAGAACTGGGAACATGCTGTCCATCTGATTGTCTTTGGCCTGCCTGTCTCTGTCAATCCAGCCTGTCGTTTTCCTATCTCGCTACTCGTCTGCCTGAGCATTTGTCCGTTTTTTTTGTCACATCCTCTTGTTTTTCTTCTTTCTTTCTCTATCCTTCTCTATCTCTCGCTCTCCCTTCGCTCTGTAGCTACTGATATGCTCTGTTTAGTGTTCGTTCCAGCAGAAATAGTGAGGAGCTCTTATAACAATATTTCCCCCATTTCCCGAATACATTGGACAACATTTTCTATGCATGACGCTGGAGTCGTATGAAGCTCGCTCGGCGACATTTTCTAAGTAAAATACTCTACATTTACCATTTCTTCTCTTCAAACTGCAATCCCTGCTCATGGTACTACTGAGCTTCTCTCTCCATTCTTTCGATGTACAAACGCTTATAACTCCCACTTGCAATTAAGGAGCAGGAAAGAGATTTTCATCGTGCGATCGACATGATCATGGATGATCGCACCTTAATCCTTTAATCGTTTTGTTTGTTGTACGCCGGCACACGGGCAACCATTGTTTGTGTGCGTTTGTGTTGTTTGGGTATCTACCTTTTATGTGCCTTTCCCTATACCTCTCTCTCTCTCTCTGTCTCACTCTCTCTGTTTCTCTCGCTCTCTGTGTTGATGTCAGTGTTTGTGTATTTATGTTGTGTCCCTTTTCACGCGTGTAGTAAAGCGATGTGTAGCGTGTATTAGAGTTGTGTACATCGATGGTACCGTAGTAGAATGGTAGTGGCATTTGCTCCCCTTGTTTTTGCCCTTCAACATCACCACACACACACACACACTATGCACAAACGAAAAGTTCTGTGAAAGTTTCGATGCACTTTTGCCTTACGGTGCATTTGAACAGTGTTTGTAGTAGACACAGGAACGGAATAAAGCAATTTAACAGAGGAGTTAATAATTTTGACCAATTGATTCGATGCCTTATTGCTGTTCCACACATCAGTTAAGATAATTTCTGCCTTTTTAGTTTACAGCTCAGGCACACTGTTAGGCTTTAGTTGAACAATAAATGAAGCTCTTTCAAACGGCCAACATTTCCACCACGTCCTTGAGGTGAACGCAATCCAAGCAAACCAATTGCAACATGTCCCATCAAAAGCAAAATATCCCATATCTATCAAGCCGACCCCCTCCCCCCTCCTCCCTCCCCCCCCGGACGGCCCCAAAAAGGAACTCCCGTTCGGTGGCAGCCGGAACAAAACCATTAGCAACAAATAGCGTTGAAGCGTGCCGGTGCTTTTTTACGATACTTCATTTACCCCAGGATGATGATGATACGTCGTACCGCGTGCCCGGCCCACCCGGCAAAGGGACGCTCAATGATCGCCTTTTTTCGATTATTTTTCAAACATTTTTCACGCACGGTGGACTTGCGTTCCCGGGTATCATGTGTCCGCTTGGTGGAGTGTATCCACGTGACCTTGCGCGCGCGTATTTCTGTGTCAGGCGGTTGATAAGGATGGTGAGTGGTGCCATCGCCGTCAACGGAAAGCGAACCGGGAGAACATTTATTTGCGATCCTACTTACTCAATTCATCACTATTCGTCAAGCTGTCATACCCTCCCTTTGCGATATCATTCTCGACCTGCATCACCAGCCGGGTTCCGGAAATGCGGCAGTGATAGCAGCCCGGGCGTCCCAAAAAACCTGGCTACACACTCGCCGTATCGTGGAGACCTACAGTAACCGTTTCCGTTTGCTGGCACAGACTTGGGTCCGCTCGTTATCGTTTCCCATTTTCCTGCCCTCCGTCGGTAATTCGGGGAGGGGTATCGCTGCCCAATATAAGAAAACGAAAGCGGCACGGAGGGTCACATCAATTTTTATTGTCAATTGTCTTTTCGGTTTTGGATGGTATCATCTATCCTGTGCTCGTTTCGCCATCGCCGAAGGACACGACACCCTGCGGCGTCTTTCTTGGGGGGGGGAAGTGGGGTGTGCTGGTTTTGGGGGCCAGCTTGCAGGCCGGATATATTACATCGGGCGCTGTGCATCATTACGCCTCAGCGGGCGTGCGTTGAGATCGATTGCGAACAGACTGCCGGGTCGATGTCGAGTCGATGTCTCTTAGCCTAATCGGGCGCGCTTGGGGTCGGTAATGGAATTTGCCCGATGCAGAGGCTCACATTGCACCCTCATGGAAAATGTGTGTGTATGTGTGTGTGTGTGTGTATGCCGGTGGGTGTGTTCCGTATTGCTGGCAGAAGGCCAAATTTACTGCGCAACACTAACGATAAGCTATCTTGATGAAATATGAGACGAAATACTTCCGAAGGCTGCCAACTTCACGTGTGAGTAAGCTAAGTTCATTGGCGACGGAAGGCATTGTTTAATGTTCTCGCCATTTCTCTCATTAATGGACAAAAAATTGCCACACAGAAAAAAAAAGGTTTGTGAGTCAGAACAACGTTACCACAAATTTAATTTATTATAAGAAGTACGTACATTAACAAAACACGTAGAAACGTATAAAAACGTAATGAATAGAAACTATAAACGAAAAAAAACGATTAACGGATTATTTTACAAAACACACATTTACAAACACTAACCCACCGTTTACACATCTATGTTCTAGTACTTAAATCGATAATATGTAAGTGCTCTAGTTTCTAGTTTATTAGAAATTAGTTTTTTTTTCTGATTGCCTAGAATGTTTCTTTGTACTGGCATGAGTTTAATAAATCTGTTGCGCATAACTTTCAGAGTTTTAACTTGTTTCGTTTCTTGTAATTCGTGCGATTTATAGAGTTTAACATCATAGCTGACGCTTTGATTGAACAGTTTTTTTTAGAATCGTTTATCTAATTTTTTTTTTAATATTTTTTTTGTGTTCCGCTGTTTTTGTTTTCATTTACACATCTTTAAAAAATATAACTCATTCCTTGTGCTTATTCAACAATACCAATAAAGCAACACTCCCTTTCATTCCCATTCTGTAAATGTCCTTATGCCCGTAATGGAACACTACAAAACAGTTCAGACAAGCTGTGATAAACAAAGAAACTAAAAACACAATTAACCCAAAGCGAATCACTGTTTCCACCTTCAACTAGGCACTATCCAATTGTTTAAGATGCGTACTGAAGATGTGAAGGCATTCTGTTTGATTTTCCTTAAAACTTGTTCCATTTCCCAAGAAAAAAACACCAAACACTCTCTAGCTTTACTTCACTGTAAATAAAGCTCTGCCCTCTGTCGCAATGTACTATCTTCGATGGAAGCGATATGTAGCGATGAACCCTTTTAGGCGTTTTTCCTGAATTTCCTAGCGTTCTGCTCGAAATGAAGAACCTTCTTTAACAAATTCCCAACCCAATAACCATCCCCCCCCCCACTCCATTGCTCTAGACGATGCAGACACATTTTGTCTTCCGGTACAAACACTTTGGTGCTTGGCACGCTAATAGTTATTAAGACGTGCTGCTTCAATGGCATAAAATTACATCGACTTTTATTGTCCCCCTTGCTTTTGGCCAGTACAGTACTGGCGCACTTTATATTGAATTTTATAAAACAGTTCGACAAGGAAATGAATTTACAGAACCGGCCCACTGTTGCTAGCCTGGAAGTGGCCCTGGCCAGGCAGACAGCAACAGCCAGACAATATTCATGCTAGCTAGGCTAGGACGCGTAGCTCCGTGCGGACGAGAAAATTGAATTAGATGCAGGGACGCCGTATACTACCAACCTGACCGGACATGTATGCAGGTCGTCGTGCAAGCGCAGTGAACAAAGTTTAAAATTAAATTTTCATGCAAATGAGTCCTGCTGTTAGTTGCATCTTTTTTCGTAGTTTTTACTTCTCTCGTTCTTTTCCATAGTGTCGCTGTGCTGCAACAGTTATAGAAGGCGTGTTTTTTTATCAAACTTTTATAAGGGCCTTCTTGTGCGCATTTGAATGCTGAGGAAGCATTTAAAAGCGTTTTGCTAAACTTGTTCGCAAGGAATTCTAATACTTGAAGCCATTCAATTCGTTTTTCCTTTATAAAGTTCTTCAATTCACATTATTTTTACATTCGTAGCAATTGATCGTTTATAGCTCACCTTCATGCAGTCAATTGGTGAACTTGACAAAGTTCTAAGCTAACCTTAAGCTAGGTGTAGTTCCTGAAGCGAGTGCAACCGCCAGATTACTAGTAGCATTTTTTAAAAGCACTAAAGCATTCGTACCCTTCGTATGGTTCGTAAGCACTTTCTATCAACTAGCTCGTTTGCTCTTTCCCTTCAGCGTTTTTTTTTTTTGTTTCTTACTGTTCATCTCATTGGTTTACATTTTGCTTGTATCGTTCTAAGATCATTTGTTCCTTTATCTAGTTTCGTTACATATCTTTTATTGTACTGTTAATCGTTTGTTATTAGCGTTAGTGTGTTTCCTATTCCCTCCCTTCTTTTTAACGTTTCTTATTCGGTTGTTTTTCTTAAAATGATTTCCCACCACCTTATATATTTCTTTGTACCTGAACTTTACTCTTTCCCACTCCCCATTAATCCATTTGTTTTTCTACCCGACCAACTCCCAAATTTGTTTGACAGTTTGTTCACACTAACACTCACACACCAGAGTACCAGAGTTAGAGCGTTTTGGAGTAGGATTTTGTTATGGAATTTTCTTTTAGCAAACAAAAAAAAGTTACATCGATAGACGTTACATTTCTACCCTTGCTTTGAGCCTCGTGTTTGGGATTGTTACTTTTTCACAATACTTACCGCCGCTGTTCCGCGTTGCCCCAATGCTGCGAGTATCAAGGCAGCAGACCTTACCCTTGCCAGACCGGTTTCGCTTTGTGGCCCAAGGTAATGTGTAGACTTATGAGCCTGCTTTCGATTTTCCAACCAGTAAGTGCCATTATCAACCTGTTTCTACATAGAATCTTGATTGTTAACGTTCTTCTTAATTGTTAAAGTTCCATAAACTCGCTCATTCTGCTGCTATTTTACGTTTCGCTCTCTATCTCACTCTCTCTCTCTCTCTATCTCTACCCTGAAGTGTTGCCGGTAGAGTAGGTAAAAGGGAAAGCGTATTTTGTCTTTCCTTTTCTCGCTGTGCCTGATTTACCCCAATTGAAGAACAAATGCGTGACATCTTTTTAAGAATAACCTCTTATAAACATTTTTTTTACTATCTTGTTTATTTCTCAAACTGCTTTCACGCCGTTGTGCTCCCGTTGCTTGGAGCGAAGGCTAGTTTCGATATAGTATTCTCGTTTTGTGTTCAATATTGATTGCATTATGCTCCAGTTCCTTTTCAACGCCTTGTTAACCATTGCTTTTTTTTTAAACCAGTGAAAGATGTGTCTTTGGAAACCTGGTGGTAAACGCTTTCCCCTAGCAAACGTACGGAGGGCCATCGAACAGGGGTACTAGAGAGGCAACCGGCCAACCGGTTCGGAATGTTTCAGGAAGTAAAACACTTACATTTTCAACTCGATTTACACTTACTCTATGCCAACGACAACCCTACAAACACAATACAAGCACACCGGAAGAAAACGCCCCTGTTTTTTGGACAGTTTATTGTGTATGTCGACATGTCTCTGTTTATTTTCTGTGTCTCTGTAACTATCACTCCCTCACACGCTCTTTCTCTCTCTTTCTCTGTCTCTCCCTCTGTTCCCCTTTATGTCTCTCTATCTGTCTCAACTCTCTGTCTCTCTCACTCCCGCTCTCTCTCTCTCTCTCTCTCTGCCTCTCTCTCTCTGCCTCTCTCTCTCTCTCTGTCTGTCTGTCTCTCTGTTCACGGTTGGGCTGGTGGGGTTATTTGTTTCCTTGGGGTACGGGGCCAAGAGCACAGCAGTAGCGAGTGTTCGATGTAACTGTGTTTTTTCCCCCCTAATTGTTCGCATACTAACACAGCTGGTGGGGTTTTCTAGGGGATGTCGGGGATAGGCGGGATGATCGGTCAAGGGATAGGGATCGGTGGTAATGTCGGCGGCATGACCGGCATGCAGCAGCAACAGCAAACACCGATGCAGCAGCAGATGCAGCAACCGATGCAGCAGCAGCAGCAGCAGCAGCAACAGATGCGTAACAACCAACAGCAACAGCAACCGATGATGCAACAGTCCCACCTGCAGCAGCAGCAGCAACAAAACCCGATGATGCAGCAGCAGCAACCGACCCCGACCACGACCGCCTCATCCGGCGGCGTCTTTTCCACCGCTTCGAATCTTCTGTCCGGTGCGGCCGGTGCCGCTACCGGCGGACTGTTCGGCAAGAAACCCGCCGCCAACCAGCAGCAGCAGCAACAGCAACAACAACAGCAGCAACCGATGCAGCAACAGCAATCGTCCGGCCCGTTCGGTGGCTTCGGCATGGGTGGCGGCCAGCAGCAGCAACAACAGCAGCCGATGCAGCAGCAACAACCCGGCGGTCAGCCGGGCCAGCAGCAGCAGCAGCAGCCCGGCGGTCCAAACATCATGGGCAAGATCCAGGAGATGGCCGCACCGGGCGGTGATATCCTGTCCAAAGGCAAGGAGCTAATATTTATGAAATTCGGTCTCGGCGGTAAATAACCCCAGGCGTTTGATTATGATTCTTGTTATGGTTATTATCCTAATTGTAATTATCGTTCCGAGCCGCGAGCAACCGTTCGATTCCGCGTCCGGCTCGTTGTTGTTCGGCTTCACTACTAGAGAAATTGTGGCGCAAGCGAGGAGGGAAGGAAAGCAACACAAGCAAAGGTGAGCAGAAAAATTGCCGTAAAATAGGTTCGGAGTTGGCGTGATATATCAAAACCCTTGTCCAGCAGCACACAGACGAACAAAGCAAAACCAAAAAAAAAAAAAACGAAAGAAAGAAAACAAAACGTAATGGCCACAACCGAGCGAAACAAAACAAACAATCATACATTTGCGCTATCTTTCACCAACGCTTTATTGTTGTTCCTTGCTATCCAAGCCTATTCACGCTTAAAGTCGGTCCCAGCACAAGCTGAGGACTCACTCGGAAACGGAAGGAAACGTGCCCCACAAATCAGCAACTAAGCTATAGAGAGAAAAACAAATGCCAGAACGACACACACACACACTCACTCGAATACACACACACACATACACCCATTGATGAGTATATAAATAAAAAGGAAAACGATCGAGCTCCCTCTCGCTCCCTCCCTCACTCTCACTCTCTCACTTTCTAACTCAAACTCTATCTCAGCTCTCTTTCGTCCTTGCTCATGCAATAATGTTGACTACTTTCTTCTTCTTCTACTACTACTACTATTACTACCACTTCTTCGATTGTATTTGTACGTTTGAGAGAACAACAATAGAGAAACAAAACATCCAGACCCGCTTTTAACCTTTAGCTAGTGAGATTTACTAAAAAAGGATCGTACATAGTGGCAGCCACAAGCAAACAAACAAACAAACAAACAAAACAGTATGAGAATAGGCATTTTTTGCAAGGTAGCATCAGAGGCTTACAGTTACGATCGAATGTTGTCAATAGCAAATCACCACACAGACTACCTACCTACCTAATGGACAAGAAACAATATCGGTAGAATTTGTTGCCTAGCGTGAGATTTTGTTTTCCCTCAACCTAGCGGAGAACTCAAGAGGCCGCAAAAACATTCAAGCTTAAAGATGGAAAGCTTTTGAATATTTTTTTGTTAGATAGGGTAATGTTCAGCAACTGCGATTTTGAGGATTAAAAATTTTAATTTATTTCCTCGTTTTGGGCCTAATGATCTCGTTATGTCAGCCATACAAAACTTCGATTTTATGATATAAGATTCTTTGTACCGTATAGGTACAAATCGCCTAAATTTACTTTAGGTTACAGTGAAACTCTCGCTTTCATTTAGTTTACCATTCTCTCTTACATAGGTACCTTTAGCAAAGGTGTTCCTTTGCTCCCCATTCTAAATTGTATAGTTTTCTACCATTCAGTGGCCTCTCATAGGTCATGTTTGACTGGCTTATTTCTTAAAATAGGGTTTACAAATATAAGCCATTCATAACGCTTTTCATCATGAAACTCATACTAATCAAAACAAAAAAGTGGTTAAAAAAACTTCCATATATTGAACGCTCTTAAATTGGTTTGTTTTTTACAACTGAAAAACGACAGCACACACAGCATGCCATTTCAGCGAGAAAGCATATGCCCAGTCGACTACGTTTCGACCACGTCATTTAGACGAATTTGTGGGCCATTCCGATAATTCCTTTGCAGCGTCTTACGGACCATACAAGCAAACAGATACACAAAAACATGAACTAAAATCCATGCAGCGTATATGTTAGCCACCTGCCCGTTATGTGTTCTTGGTAAGATACAACAAAACTAGTAAAACACTAGGCGCCTCCACAGCCTGTGTGTGTGTTATTGTACACAGAAAATAAGGAAAGGTATGTGGAAACAGACGGAAAGTGTGTCAATGATAGTGGGAAGCTTTTTCACCTTCTTAGCTAAAACCTGCGGAGAGCGCACAGTGCCCCTGTCGACAGGCCGTTTCTGTTATAGCCTGCTTCGCTAAAGCAATGCGTTTGTTAACGTTTCTTTCACTGTACAGCATCCGTTTTCCACCAAATCAAGCAACCGAAAGGGCGACAGAATAATAGATAATAGGGCAAGGTAGTATAGTATATAGCGAATAGTGTTACCGCTGCAAATGTTACGCACACAGGCGCCAGCCCACAAGTTGCAAAACAGAGAAGAAGAAACAAAGATTTGCGCCTCCGTTATCCACTCCGTTTTCGATTCTGCGTGTGACGCTTGTATAAAGTATGTTGACCTGTTAACTAACAAAGCGTTTTTTAAGATAGTGAAGTTTCGTTTTTGTTTCGCCTTTGCTAATTCTATTCGCTATTTCCCCTGTCTGCCGTCTAATGTGCTGTTGATATCTTTGTGACCGAGTGTGTGTGTGTGTGTGTGTGAATGTGTGAATGCGTATGTGCTTGCGAGATTTTTTTGTGTTCCCCGCCTTTCATATGCCACGCAGGCACGATCGTTCCAGAGATGCAGGTTCGTTGTTGCGTTTGTTGCGTTTAGTACTTTAGTACTTCGAGCAGTTTTCATCCCTCTCTTAACGCAGGCTTTACTCTAAGTGCTTTCTAACACTAAGTGGGGAGAGTGTGTTCACGCTTCTGTGTGTCCATATGTGTGTGTATGTATGTGTGTATGAGTGTGTGGGTGAGTGTGAGTGGGTGGTATTATTCGTACGTTACGAGTGTGTTACACAATCACAAATAAACAAGTGAGAGCAAAGAATAATAAACAAATAAACAAAACAAAGCAAAAGTTGTAGGGTATAAATAATGATACACTTAATCTTATTGAGTAATGGCGCATATTTGCAAATGGAGAGCTGAGATGGATGAGGAGGACGGATTAAACCTTAGCTAATCGTTATCAAAAACCAACACACATATACACACATACACAAAAAAAAAATCCAAAAAAAGGAGAAAAAATACAAAAAAAACATAAACGCCACGTTTCTTCGTCGAACAAAGTATTCTATTTGTTACTCTAGCTAAAACAAAACAATACAAAAGAAAGGCAAACAAGCAAACACAAATGCAAACGGAGCAAAACTTCGATGGTGTCGTTAGAGCAAAATGTTTGTGTTTTGTGAAAAATTAAAAAAAGAAGCTAAAAGGCACTTATCACCGGACGATCACGGAATAATTCCGATAAACTGAGACGGCCAGTAATAAATACAACAAAAAAAAAGAAAACACATGAACGAGCTCAATTGCTCAAACGTGAAACCAGAGTGTTGTTGTGGGAGCTTCTTGTGCTGCTGTTAGGCCGGCAGCAGTAGAAAAAAAGACATAAACATACACACAGACACACAAGATGAATTAAATGACATTTACAACCGACAACCCGATGCCATGCGGAAAACCGTGAATACGGAGTATTCAGAAACGTGTTGCATTTGGGTTTGTAAGATGTACGTGTTGCACTGCTGCAACGCGAAATCGAGTTTAGTGTAGGTACGGCGAAAAACAAGCAGTAAAACAAAACATTAGTGTGCGAAATGAAATGAGAATAATGGAAAAGCTATAAAACAAGGTGATATTTACATTTAGATGCGATCGTAACCCATATCATTCTCCTTTTTTTTTCCTAACCCTCCCTTTCTCTCTCGCTCTCTCATTTTCTGGCTCCCAATTCTTCACCTTCCTCGGGAGCATATACATATAGCGTACTACCAAACATATTCCATTTCATCGTTGCGTTGGCATTTGGCTGAGAAGTGAGAGGGAAGGGATAGCAAACCATTGTTGTTGGAGACCATATCGTGCTATAGTAGTTGGCCATATTTCGTGAGTATAGCAGCGTAAAGCAAGCGCCAGCAAGGATAACGATAATAATTTAAAACTAGAACACACACACACACACATACACACACGCATACAGATACGTTCACAACACAGCAACTGCAAGCGTTATCCGTATTCCGTACGCACTCCGCGCTTGGAGTGAAACGTGTGGAACACTGCGAAAATGTAGAGACATAACATTAGAGAAGGAGAAAGCTTCAACCAGAAGAAGAAGAAGAAGAAGAAGAAGAAGAAACCCTTAACTTAAATCAAACAAACATTCGCCACCTTCACGTCATTGCTTCTCTTAAGTGCAGTTTCACGTAATGTCTAGCAAAACAAAGCAAAAGAACAGAAGGCGAAAAAAGAAATAAATGCGTTAAGCCAACAATTCCCATACACTTACAATCACACACAGACACAAACAAAACTCAGTTAAATTATAAATTATTACAAACAAAACTAAGGAAAACCTAATAAACAATACAAAGAAAAAAGAAACACGAGCGCAGAACGGTAGTGACGACAGAACAAGGCAAAAACAAACAAAAAATATCCAACCGATACGCAATGCGTGAATCAAATCGCAAAGTAGTTTAGTGTTATGTAAAAAAAAAATAAAAGAACAAATAGATCTAACTCTTTCAAGGCCGACACACACAACACGAGAAACACACACACGCATACATACACACACACACACACACTATCTTACACAAATTCACTAAATGTGCGAGCAGAAACAAAACTGACACTGTAAACAAATAAAGAGTCATGCATTTGCACGAGCCAGCAGGATGAGAAAGGGTGTTTAAAAACTAAAAAAAAAAAAAGAAGTTAAGTAAATGTATTTAATAAGCGCGTCTGTAGCACAATATATAACTTTACTGAAGGGGAAATGCAAACCGGCGAGGTGAGTTCGCCACAAGGAAAGGGATCCATCCAGAACCGGGATGGGGAAAAGCAACGCAGAAAAGGGATCTCGGTTTGCTATGATGTTATGAACTATAGCTCGTTGTTCTTTGCATCGCGGTACAGAGTAAGCGGAAAGGGATGTGTAGCACACTAAACACCCACACATACACACATACGTACACGGCTATACTGGAAACGGCTCTCTTTGTCGCTGTTGACCCAAACAAACAACAAAGGACAAAACAAAACGCTACAATCACGAAGGAACGGGGAAAACAAAAAGAAACAGATAAGAGCACACGAACCAGGTGAACGTTGAAGCCGTGGAAAAGGTAAACCAAAATAACAAGGAAAACCCCCGGTGTACAGATCTGTTCTGAGAAGGGATGCGGTATGTGTGTGTGCTGATCACGTCCCGATCGTGTCGTTCATTCACGGTGGTGCGTAGGATCACTCCTGCACGCTGCCGGAGATGCGTAAACGTTCATGCTTTCCCTTTTTTTTCTTCAAATTTAGTTTAATTTCTTGTTTCTTTTCAAATGAAATTTTGCAATTCATACTGGACAATTGAACAGCTTAAGTGGAACACGGTTTGAAGAAGCGCATACAACAACACATCCGTAATTAGTGTACAACCTACACCTACATAAAGATTAAAATAGAAACCGCTTAGCTCTAACCAAACAACACAGCAACAACACAAAGCGTAAAGAGTAAAACCCGAAACAATCGCCCACGTGAACATGTTTGAAATGTATGGATAGTAAACGAAGCCAACACAGAAGAGAACAACACTGTAGACGGTGCAGCACGTCCCGGTACCGCACCTGAAGCACATACACATAAACAGAGAAATAAAATCATTCGTTTGTAAGTGAAACGATACTACAGCAGAAGATGAAATGCCGAGTGAAACCGAGTGTGAAACGTTAACTGCTTGCAAGAGAGCAGGAAATGCATTAGAAAGAAATGGTTTAAGTTGACTAAGTGTATTAGCAGTAGTAGCAGTAGCAGCAGCAGCAGCATCAGCATCAGCAGCACCGTAACAATTACATACATGGGACATGAAATAACATGAACGTGAACCTAAGATGTGTTAACTGTAAATATAATGTTGAAGAGAAGTAAAGTAAAAAAAACTATGCAAAATTAATAATGTACTTGCCGTACAGCCATTAGTGGCGACGCCATTAGCCAGAATTCGTAGCTTTCGTGGCGTACGGCACGAGCAGTACTCTTGTGTCCGCTGGGCAGTAGAACATGCGGCAGCAAAAGCAAACAATATACAATAATGAAACCATCCTCCGTGGCCCAAAGTACCCGGGTGTGCGTGTGTGTTAGGGGACGTGTTATATCAGCGCGTAAAAGATCAGACAAAAAGCGAAAACATAAACGTACGAAGAGGGCACTGAGAAGATTGTCGTTCCCGGTGCCGAACGTCTTTGTTTTTTGTGCTACTTAAATCAGGTTCAGGTTGAAGTGACAGTAAGCGACACTGTAAAATAAATGCGCAAAAAGCATTCGATGTACCGGAACACTTCGTAGATGACCACTTGGTACACTCGCTTGCCGTGCGTGTGTGTATGTGTGTCTGT
Organism: Anopheles epiroticus; assembly: GCA_000349105.1. Lineage (NCBI taxonomy): Eukaryota > Metazoa > Arthropoda > Insecta > Diptera > Culicidae > Anopheles > Anopheles epiroticus. The sequence goes on along the minus strand of KB670169.1, from coordinate 1,089,683 downwards.
GTGTATGAATGTGTACAGATAACACGTCCGGACGGTACGCCCGGAAGCGAACCCATGCAGAAGCGGGGTACGGGCAGCACTAGACGAGGCAGAAGGGAAAACGAATTAAAAAATGCAAAACGACCACAAATGTTTACCCACCATAAATTAAATTGAAGATATTTACAAAATAATTAATTATTGAACAAACAAAACTTATTCATACATACGAAATGATGCTGCTAGTGGTTATTAAACAGTGGGAAAAAAAAGAAAGCCTGTTTGACGTTTGTTAAGCAAAGTTCGGGACGCAGATTAGTATACCCTTACTCCATGGATAGTATTCTATCGACACGTGTTTGTGTATGTGTGTGTGTGTGTGTGGCTGTGTGCGTTGTGGAACTAGGAATAAACTAGAACGACACTATATTAGGGGGTTTTAGAATGTAGCACATACAATAACTTTCCTGCGACATTGAGTTTGGTTCGCGTAAGCTAGCGATGTAAAACAAAACTACGGCCACATGCCATTCTTTATGTATCCGGATCCGGTATGCGTGCAAAAGTCCTACGGTATCGTTTACTTATTTTTAGTACATTCAGACTACGAATGATATTCATGGGCCGTATGTTTCATATGTCTTGCATAAAAAATAGATAGCTAATTAAAAACAAGGAACATCAGCAAACAATTTCCATAGAAGCTACTTAAAAAAACAGACCATGCCGCACTATTAACTTGATCGTAATACTGAAAAGGTACTAATCCCGATGAGTCATCTAGCAACAAAAATAATATGATACACGTACGCACACACGCATGCACACACACACACACAAAATCCAACCAAAATGACAAATAAACCGCAAGCCATTTGTGCGTTGCATTTTTGCTTCACAAATGTACCAGCTGAAAGCGAGTGACTAGGGAGCAGAAACAAAAACGACAAACCGTGCTAGTACTAAAGCGTCAGGCGTTAGTAAAACCACGTCAATGCATAGAAAACAAAATTTTCCATTTTGTTTTGGTTCGTTTTTTTTCTCCTTTGCTTTTGGTAACTGAGATACGAATGAAATCGAAAATGTACGAAATAAAAGAGAACGCATGATAAAACGCAAATCAAACGCACATAAGAAGATGGCGTTCTTTCTTGCGCTACTACCACCAACACAGCCACCACCACCAGTACTAATACTACCACACATACTATTAATACTGCTAATGCTGCTGGGCTAAACAAAGTCTACTACTGCAAACAATATACCACTGTCACCTTCATCTCCATGCTACCATGAAATTACACTCTTCAAAGTGTTGCAGAAACACCTAGTTGCATGTATAGAAACACAAACTACCTGTGGCGCATCTTTCCGCATTAGGGAACCGTGTTACACAGCTACTACAAACACACTTACCATTACACAAACACACACCCGCACTCACTCACTCATACAAGGTCATCCTCGGGCGCGGTAAGAAAAACGAAACGATCCAGCAATACCGGAAATAGATTGGCTAAGCGAATCGAAAGAAAGTAGTTTTATTTTTCCATTTTGCTTTTTCTCCATGATTGGTTTTTGCACGCGGTGTACTTTGGTTACTTTGGATGAGTGTAGCATTGGCGTCTACTGTACGGTGTGATACGTACTGTACTACTACTGCTGCTACTACTTCTACCACTTCTACCACTACTGCTGTGCGTATCGAAAATCGGTATTATTTTCTTACAAATCGTAAGTACATTTTCATTAGTTAGTACTTCTAATTCTTCTAACACTCAAATTAATTCCGCCTTCGTTCGCTTCCGACTTGCCGCGCGTTCCAAACCGTTAGTTGCCCCAAATCAAACTTCCCACCTCCGTCCTTCAGCTCTTTACCTTGCTGCATCACTTGCCCAATAGTCGCAGTACACGTCAGGACTGTTTGTGCGAGTGCGGGCGGTTTGCGTTTGCTTACCTACTACCACCCGCGCCACGCATTACACTAGTACAACACTACACCTACCTAACACATTTCACAAAACCAACAGCAAACCCTACAAAACTGTGACAATCGCTTACCACTGTTTTTACCACTGTTTACAGTCCATTTTCAAACCTCCCCCCGTATTTTAGGACCGAACGAATGCAGATTGGCATAAATTCGAGAAAGATGCGCGGCGCCGACAGACACGCTCACACACACACACACACACGCATAGACCACGTCTTCACGAAAAATATGCATACAAGCACTTCATCAAGCACACGTACCAACACGTACCACACAATGCCGACAAGAACACCAACACGCGAGCGATCGTACCAACCACCACTACACGTGTTGCTTGCTTCCATTGCCCGCGTGTGCTGTCATGTAAGTTGTTACAGATGAGCTACTAAAAATCGATCTATCCTATCTCTTAATCATCTCTCCCTCTATATATGTATATATCTCTCTCTCCAAAGCAGTTCGTTGATAGACGTGACGGTGAACGTGCCGTTTGTTGGGTCCGCGATAACCGCGATAAATCCAGATTCGATAGCTAAATTGCCCTACAGGTTGTCCTCCAGATACACAGTACCTAATACATGCGTAGTGACCGACAAACCGACGTGACACTCGCATTAGAAAAGTGTCCAATACTAGAAAACCGTTATTTCGAATGAAGGTGATAGCTGCTGTCAAAATGAGCTCTGTTGACATCTGGTTAGAAGTAGGCTAGGTTTTCAAAATACTATACGGGAAGGAAATGTGATGCAAGTTTTTGTAGGTATATTAAAGGTTTTGTTGCAGACCATTTTTAACACAGTTACAGAATTTCTGCAAACAGTTTACGGAGAAACACAAACTGTATACTTGCGCCTCAAAAGGTCTGGCCAAGGTGCATTAGTAAGCGATTTAATTCACAGATAGCGCTAGTGTTCTGCACATTTTTAGTTGAAATAGGGAGACAACTTTGGAGCCTCATTTTGTTCGAAGTGTCACGTCGGTTCGTTGGTGTTTCGGAGATAACCTGTAAGTTGTTTGATAGCTTCAATGTTTAACTCTCGACAAGAAAAAAAAAACTCTCTTACGCATGTTTCTCTGCCGACGAGGGCAACCAGTTTTAGGTACTATACTTTCGAAATGTATCTTACAAACTACAAATCTTTCTCAACACACTATTTACTTTCATTCAATCAGTGCTCTAATGGTCTTTACGAAACGATGCACATCTACGCACGTTTGCCGTACGCTATGGCTAAACGATCAATATGCTAGCAAGCAAGCACATGGCGTTATTCTCTACTTACTTACTAATGCTTTGTAACGCCTACTTAGATTCTCCGCAGCAAAAGCACATGTCAAGCGACTGAAACATGAAGTATGCCAACCTATTTGCAAACCTACCATTAATTCACTAATCGTATTGCTATACCATGACGAAGAATTGTTACGCTCTTTGGGAGCAGCAGATACAAACAAAAATAATACACAGAAAGAAAAAAAACATAGGTGAAAAGTGGTCAGCTCGTGCTGGTAACACGGGCAAATATGAAAAGTAAAGCGCTTCTTCAACTACGTTTACACCAACCGTGTCTCACAGCAAACCGAATCCGAATGGTTATTTTTATTGACTTTTGCCTTTTGACTTAAATCAACCTAAAATCCATATACACGCACACATACCCCCACATAACATACACACACACACACACAAACACAAACAGTGGCCACAATGTTTGAATGTGTTTGCCGCAAAGCACAGCACTTTCGCATCAGTAGCGCATATGCAAAGTTTTTGCCATACATCTTTTCCGTGTACCGCCTGTCTCCTCTCTCAGAACACCTCACAAAACCGATGTTGCGAACCGCGAATGCGAGTTTGACGAGCGAATGCGAACGATTCAAAAATCATTGTTAAAAAGCAGAGAAAATAAAGGAAAAATAATAAGAAGAGGGAAAGGAAGGAGAAGCAGAAAATACAAATGTTATTATATGAAACAATATAGCTGATAAAACTACACTGGGAACCAATGATGTGAATAAATCAACTAAACATTACTGAATCGAAGAGCGGCTGTTTATTGTTCCTTTCCAATCCCTTTTTCAGCATGACTTCGTTGGAATATCTTGCAGTGTATTCATGTAGCGAGCAAAAGCGTCATGCCATGAGTATGGATAGAACTTGAAGATAGAGCTCAAAGAAGGACCCGAACAGTCATGTCCGAAGGACTCGATAATCAAATAATCAAAGTAATTTTATAAATCTCAACATTTTTGTTACCTACTCACGATGTTTTTGTAGTACCGATTTTTATAGATTTTAACAGATTGAAATTTAGTAGCTCGACGTTTTGGGATAAATCAGTACAGTAATTGAGTTAGGAAACATCAAAGTTTTACTGTTTACTAAAGTTAAGGTAAGTTACGTCTATCACGCTCATCAAACACTAGTAAAACACTTTTAAATCGATTTATACCGAAACATTGAGCTGCCTCTTTCCCTCCCCTACCCTATCCTACCTACCGATGAACCTAAAGTTCATCGTATCCATTTCGCCCATATATTGCTCATTCCCACTCACACACTTTCGTATGTTTCTGTAACAAAGGTAATGGAAGTTTCATTGCCATCCGAAGGTAGGTAGCTAAAGTGCCAAAGTGTCGTCGAGAAAAGTAGTGACTGCTGCTGACGCAACGTTAGCGACAGCTTGCTGCAACTGTCCGAACACTCCGTGCGCGGACGCAGCGTAACATTCAGGTGGGCTCGCAGCTGATGTACTATTACAAGCCCGGCCATGTTGGGTGTTAGCTCGGGTGCAGCAGGATGGAAAGCGCGAGACAGCAGCATCCAGTTTGTATACGGCGGCTCCCAGTGGGTGGCATAAAAGTAGGGCTTCCCGAACATGGTGCGCGTTTTCTTAACGGTTCGCAGCCCACAGTTCCGAAACTGCACAAACCATCCACTCTTGCCGGGGTCGCTCGTATTGCTAGCGAGCAGATCGACCAACCGTGCTAATGCTGATGTTTTAGCTGAACTTGGTTTAAACAGAAGGTTCGTGCGGAAATCGCAAGGATTCGCGAGCAGCAGCTCCTCTAGATCGAGCAGGAACGTATCCCAATCACTGCCGTACAGTGGATGGCCGTGCCAAGGTGGGAAGACATCGGACACGATGATTGGCACATTACGCATAAGATGGTGTCGGTACAGGGTTTCGTAGCTCACATTCTTACGCACCGGTACAGTGTCTGTGGAAAACGAGCGACAAGAGCGAACATTACAATGGGAAACATTCATTAAAGCTTTCAGTCCTTCTTACCAAAATTTCTGCAAACCACACAATCATCCGGAAAGGAAGGGGACGATTCATACTTCTTGGAACCTGCAGGCCCTTTCGTCCGTGCTATCAAACACTTGCTCCGGTAGAGCGGTGTCCAGTCCCAGTAGGGTAACCACTCTATCATAACTAACCGACCGATGGCCGAAACGTGCCAATTCACGCTCGGGATGTAGTACACCGCCAAACAGACGGCCATCAAGCACACGGCCACCGTAATCCATCGAATGCACCATTTGCGCCACAGTCGTTTTCTCACCGGAGCAAAAGCATCGTACAGTGCACTGTCGGAAGGATTGGCCTTTCCGATCGCTTCCAGAAGCTCCTGAAAGCTAGTGTTCAAGTCGGACTCTACTTTCCGGGAACCAACAACCATCGCTGGCGACACTACAAACGGTACTGACATCGCGTTCCGGATCACACAGCCCAAACATCCCGAACAGTACCTTCAGGACAAAAGAATTGGTGTCCGCCTGATTGCATTTTCCTATCAATTGTGGGAAATTTGATTTACGTCTCCTACCCCTAGAAACCCTCTCGCCACTGGTAAGGGTTGTGCATGGTGGTGCAAGATAAGGATTAAATCGTCCTGTGCACCATGTGGCTGAGATCCAAAGCTATTTGTTGGTTTATTGAGTGTGTGTGATGTACTGCTGTTAAGAAATACAATTAAATGGTTCATATATTTGAATCATACCACAAGAAGAAAGAGAAAACGAATAATAAAGATAATAAATACAACGAAAACAGTTAAAAAACTTTGATAAAATTACCAAGTTTTTTTTTTAATTTCTGTAAAAATATTTAAATAAAAACATTTAGTGGAGTGTTTCGCCTAGCTTTCTTTCTTCGTTCTTCTTAAATGATTATACTTCATATGGAAAGCATATGCTGTATATGAATAAAAGAATTTAACTACGTCGAGTCTTGCTACGCCGTTCTTTGATGTATCGTAAAGAAACAAATGAATTTAAAAAGAGAATTTTTGGCCCTCTATATACAGGACGGAGTTCGTTTTTTATTATACCTCCCAGTGTTAAACAAGAATTTTCCTTAAACTGTATAGATAGTTTAAAAATGTTTGATAGCATTAAAATGTGTTCTGTGTTAAGTCTCGGAAGATCGATCTAATAAACTGAGGCAATTCACGTTTAAATGATTATATCTCATATTCACTATAAATATCGTTTCAATAAGTCCAATCTTACACAAACTATCAATGAAATAAAAAATAGTTATGTTAAGAAAGATGAAATTAGATTCTATTTGTTCAATACTATCGAACAGAGAGGTTTTTTTATTTAGTAGAGACGGCCAGGCCGTATTGCTTAAACAGAAGGGCTTATGAAAAATTGAGAAAGATGAATGTTATTCATTATTTAGGGGCCGCAGGTTAGGTGAGTCTTGCGTTTGGCCTTATGGATGCCAATTAATTCATCGGGCTTGTGTTGATCCACGGTGCAAATTCAATCTTTTTAAATGAATCTTTTTAAATTTCATCTTGTTAGAATTATTGAATATTAAAGGTAAAACATTTCTTAAACCTCTTATGGGCTTAGCTGTGCAATTGTAGGTTGAAGAATATAACAATTGTATGTATTGAACTAAATTAAATTAAGTGAAAGTTACGAAAATACTATCATTCCGTTTAGTACATTTATTTTACTCTTTTTTGCTTTTCTGTTCCTTCTTCTCCTTCGCCGCATTTTTGAGCGCCACCTCTTTGAGGTGCACCTTCGTTTCGTGATACGAAACTTCCTTGCGAATCTGTTGTATCTGTTCGCGCATCTTCTCCTTCGCTACAGCCCGTTCGTACGCTAGTCGCTCGTTTAGATGGATCCACTTAAACCCTGATAAGTACTTCATGCTCCACAGGATGTCTCGAAATACGGACTTCCGCTTGTTGGTGATCGGTTGCATATTTAGCATCGGTACAATCGCCTTCGCCACGCGTTTATTAAGGAACTCTACCCAGCCCTCAGTGTACTGCATCATAGCGCGTTTACCGGATGCTGTTTTCGTCCGGACTTTTCCATCTGCAAAAGGAGAACAAATGCGGTAAGCGTATGATGGCAATGAATGAGAATCGTGTGTGGAGCATCAAGTGACGTACCTTTCTGAGCCGGTTGCAGGTAAATGCGGCCAATATCGCCGTACGGTTCCAGCAACGACCGTAGAATCGTCACGTTCATGTGCTTTGGAATGGAGCTGATATAAATTACGCCCGCTTTGCCTTGCTTTTTCTTTGGCAAGGGTTTAACCTTTCGCACCTTGTTGCGGGCGGTTGGATGCTTCGCTGGAGAGTGCTTTTTTGAGTCATAGTCTCCGTCGCCATCCTGGCTATTGCACTCTTCGGCTTCATCATTGCTATCAAAATTTGCTTCTTGTGTTTCGTCCTCAGATTCTCCCGCATCATCATCATCATTTGAATCCTGCACGACATCGTCATCGTCATCCTCCTCCTCATCGGAAAGTTGATCCTCTTTTTCGCTTCGATCATTACTCTCGTTCTCGTCCTCTTCATCTGGTTCACTGTAGAATGGTTCGTCTTCCTCTTCCTGCTCGAGTGTTGGGGATTCGGCGCGTTTCTTCTTTTTCAGGGTGGCAATTTGACTTCCGTTCCTTTTCATTTTTGTGCTTGTAATGTTTTAAAGCTATTGATGCCCCTATATTAACGAACTATTTCGACTTTTCTCGAATCAACAAATAAGCGTTTGTGCGCCGTTCCAGAACACATGTGTTGTTGACAATTTTGGTTTGATTCGTAGCAGTGTTGCCAGTTGTAAAAATCGGTTGTCTTTCTCCTGATAATATTGAAAAGTATGATTTAAAGCAATTGTTTATTACATATTTGCAGAAAAGAAACTTGGATAAAAATCCATTAAATTTATTCAAAATTTGTAGGATTAATAGAAACACTTAATTTCCGATTTCCCACAAAACCACATTAGCTTCAATTCGCACGCGAACGTCAGCATCAAAGTGACCAGATTAATTTATTCGTTTTCGGGAGAAACATATATCGGTAATTTTGGATACGTGCTTCAGTGTAGAAAAAAGCAGTCCGCATTATTTTCAAGAGGCTAGTGGATAGTAGGTGGAGTAATAAAATTTAATTTATGTTTCCTCGCTTTCAAAACATATCACCCCGATGATATCCACATTTCGTAAAATTACATCTTGGATGCTAATACAATTCCATTTCCAAATATGGTCAATATTTGCAGCTCTCTCATCAGAATTTTTTAAAACAAGCACAAATTGATAGGAATAATTAGGTAGTTCTGGCCACTCTGATCATCACCATCTGACATCGCTTCCTACACGTTTATATCCGCGCATCGAAGTGTCCCGAAATAGACTCACCGATTTGCCTGCTCTAAATAAGCGTACCTTCTCGCTCTGGCACTCGCTTAGCAGCGCACACGCACACAGCCGCAGGCGCCATTTTATGTTTGCCTGTGTGCGTGTACCATCCCGTAATCGTATTTGCACTGCGAGAGTGTGGCATATTCATTTTATTCCTTCGTTTTTTGGCACCGTAGCAGCCAACTCTTGTTCATAGAGTCTCTTTGTATTGTTGAAATCTTATCGAATTCTCGCGAATTTAGGCGCAATCGACGGGAAAATTGCTAGCGTACAGCGTGCAGACGGCAAACGGCAACTTTGTGGCCGTTTCCCTCCGGGTGACAGAGACCATTCCGTCGAGCTTCCGGATCGTGTGTTGTGTGTCGTTGCGAGTACCGCGTTTTCCCCCTCACAAGCATCCCGAGCGCCATTTCGACGACCGTGCGGTGAAAAAGCTGGTCCCGTTTGCGTTGTGTGTCCCTGACCGTTTGTGGATTGGGTACAGTGCGACAAAACCCCCGGTCTTGGAGAGCCCCCGAAGTGAAGCAACGGCAATAAGAGGCCGCCGCCATCAGCACGAACCCGCTTGCGAAAAGCAAGGAAGGAGGAAAAGTTTTTGTGGCATCGTCGATGCAAACAAAGCCAACGCGGAGAAGCGCACTAGGAATTTAGGGTGGCGCTACTACTGCACACAAACGGCCCAAGGCAGGTGTGTGGAACAGGCGGAGGGGTGCAGTGTTGTGTGTGCGTGGTATGCGAAAAACAGAGAGAAAGTGCGTAATCGCATACGGAGTTCCTCTTGACAGCGCCATTAGGTTGAACTGTCAACGAGTCATCCAACGAGCAGCGTAAATCACGACCCCACAACAGCAGCAAGCAGCAGCCTCAACATCCTTGAGAAGATAGGAAAACGCTTGAAAAGACAAAACCCCTGGTGTACTACCAGTGTTGGCAAAAGGTGCACGAAGCTAGTGGAACTATCCTCCTAACCCCCTCGGAATATCGACGGTCATGGTGTAAGGCTGAAAGTTGCGTGAAAACATACGCAGGTTTAGTTGATACCAAAAGCACACGTCTTCTTCTACGATCACAACACTAGCGTGCGATTAAGCGCAAAGACAGCTGAAACAGAAAGAGAAACCGACGATTTTCCTCGAAGCTCGCATACTAGCAGCAGTAGCAGCAGCAGCATCATCAGCCGCCAAAGTAAAGGGAAAGTCACGCGCGTCACATTGACAGCGTTGGACGTAGTGTGCGGCGGTATAACTTCTCTTGCCACGGCAACGTTGCCAATAGATCAAGCACCAGCAACAGCAGCATACCGCCTCCCCGAGTGAGTGTGGTTTTTTGCTCTTCTGTTCGCTTCCTTCACCACCGTTATATGCGTTGTGTGTCTCGGTGTGTTCGAGGTGGTTACATAAAAGAATTGACTGTTGAACAGAAGACACGGGTCGGTCCGTGGAAACCGCTAGTAGTTTCGAACGAAAACAGCGCGAAAATAATTGATCGCTGAGAGACACGACGGAACGGAAAAGATAACATTTACTAGTAGAGTGCATTTAGCGAGAAAGGTGTGTGCATCGTGAAGCGAGAGAAAGAGAGAAGGATAGAGGAAAACATAACGCACGAGGGACACGTTTTGCGTGTGCGCTAAGTGATTCATGCAGCAGCAAAGCGCATCGTTGGTGTTTTGAGTACGAAAAAACCGTATTACCGGTCCAACCAAAGGATAAACGGCATTGAAAGGACCTTTGCCTGAATGTGTGTGTTTGTTCGTGTGTAGAACGGGACAAGTAGAAGAGAGCAGAAAAAACAAACCGGGAAAACCTATCGTCCGTTTCCCTGTACGATCGAGCCAAACCAATCAAGATATAACAATCAAGTGTTATCTGCCTGTAAGTGTGCGTGTGTGTGCAGCAAGAAGCTACGCGAAGGGAGAAAAAGTCTCCCGCGCAGGAAAAGTTAGTCAAAATTCCAGTCCCGACGCGAAGCCATAGAGAAGGCTCCTCCTTGAGCCGCTCGAACGACAGTAACGAGATGAGCAAGCGCAACAAAACTCGCCCCGGTCCGGCCAGGTAAGATCTCTTCTGTTGGAAATTACGTCATTTTTCTTCTTCTTGCGATTCCACAGAGAAAAACCTAAGCGCGTGCTAGTGCTGCAGGATCTTGCAATCAATCCTATTCTATCTGTTGGAAGAGAGGAAAAGTGTATTTTTATCAGTGCTTCAGTTTTGAAACGAAAGGCCAGACAGATGGCAAAACCTAATAGCTTAATCTGTTCGACCTTGTGGCCCTCCATACATACGCCATGCAGAGTACGATAACACAATCCCTAAACAGGCCGGGTAAACTTGCCCTACGGCCGTTTTCTTACAACAACCTACCGATAACGATTCGACCCAGCTAAATTTACATGTTATGTTGTGTTTCTATCTGTGGTGATCCCTTGGGCCGGCCGGCCACACTTACTTTCAGGTGACTCATGATCCCTTGTCGTCTGCAGCAATGTTACAGAAATCAATATAACCTGGACACATACCACGTTTATTGCGTTGAACATGAAGGCACATCGCCTGGGATGACTCACGATCAGTTTATGACTCTTTGTACGATAATTCATGTATTTTTCAACTCAATTTGTTACTTAATGCTCTCATCGTGAATGCTAAATGTTGTTGTACTATTATGCGTGATCAATGAAGCATATTTAAATTTGCTATGTCACCAGTAATACATGTACCCTAGGAAGGTTTTTATAAAACCAAGAATAATGTTACAAGCCACATTTAAAGGTGAACTATGTATTTGTCTAGCAAAAGCATTCCAACTTATTTAAGATTTAGCTTTTAAAGTTCATAAATGGTTTCAAGCTGAAACTTTCTAACCTAGCTGGCTCTTCGACCATTTTTCTTCAGCCCTGACCCGCGATTGAAATGTCCGTAATCTTCCAGATGATATTCCTTTGTCCATTATAAATCAATTTCTAAAAGATTTTGTTTCGTACAGTATTTTACTGTGCTGTAACTATAGATGTGGCATTATGCGGATTATCGCAAGACACATTTCGATGTGCTGTTGCCACTGGTACGTCCACAATAATTCGTCCGCGTCCACTGTGCGTCCGTATTTAATTTCAATACGTCCCATTTTTTTGCAGGAGATGCCGTGTGTTGCCAGCTGTACTCTTATATTATTTTATTATATTTTTCTTTTCGTATATATCTGTAAAGATCCATCTACATGATAATAAAAAACCTTTTAAGCCAGAATTAACCAACAAGACTTTGAAAGCCGGCAAACCAAGAAGCAGAACGCTATGCTGAGCCAAAATTATGGACAGTAATGTGTTAAGCCTTATTGTTTGCTGAACAGCTGTACTATTCCATCAAAAACTGGTACAGTTGCCCTATGTAATACCACCTGCAATTTGTTTTTGAAGACATGTGTAAAAAGAATGCTTTTCTTATCCTTTAGTTTGGTACAAAAATAACTCACAGATGTCTGTTTCGATTTATTGTGCGGAAGAAAATGAATGAAAAGCACCTGAGAGCGCGCGCATTCAATGCTAATGAATGGCAATAGACAAACAAGGAAAAAGATTAGTGAGAATCAGTGTGTGTGTGTGAGAGAGAGAGAGAGAGAGAGAGAGAACTGAGAGAGGGAACAAGATAATGGTAATGCACTGTATTTGCATCGAGTCCTCCTAGAAATCATATGAAGCGCCATCATGGCATACTGAAACACTCCACACACACAAACACACCGACCAATTCGTCACCATGTAACACAACGCACAATACGGCACGAGAACTAGATGCACAATTTTCCTTTTGTTGAGTGAAAAATGGGTGTAGGGTAGTTCACCAACACACAAGCACGTGTACAGTACTGTCCCGTGCCGCCGCACACATTCATGGGACGGAGAGAAAGAGAGAAGGAGAGAGAGAGGGTGAGTGAAAATGTGCAATGCGTTCCATTCCATCACCACCCGCGTCTTGTATTAAACTCACTCCTTGCAAGGCTCCCCAGCTGCCCTTCGTATGTAAGTTCGACTTTCCTTCACAAGGGGTAAAGGGAGGGGGGATTGGTACGGAGCGTATGTATATGTGTTTTTATGCTTCCTTTTTATTGATTGGATTTGGCCTCCCTCCCTATCCCAACAGTCTCGCCTACAACAGCATTATATGTGGTGGCATTGTGCTGTGGACACGATACTCTCAAGCTTCTAGCACCAAACGTGTGTCTGGCAGCATAAGCAGGAACCGTTCGAAGCAGAAGGAACAGCCGTGCCATCTGGTGGTGGGTGCAGGCGTGTGCGTTACGGATCGTTCTCGGGTGGCCCTCGGGAAAACCGCTCGCGCGCTCTAGTTTTCCTGCTAGTCAAAAGAGCAGCAGCGCAGAGTGTGTCCGTAACCTGATAGAAGAACGAAATATCTTTCATCAAAGCGAGCAATGTCTCAAAAGTTTTTATTGAATGAACTGTTAAACTATTGATTATGGATTTATACTTTAACTTAGTCACATCAACTCTCTGTAAACCATTGCAAGGGAATTAATTTCTCACTTTTCCTCTATGCATCCTTGTCGTAGTAAAGATAGCAATACGCGCTGCTTATCGACTGGTACTACCAGGCGACTCCATAATTATTTAATCATCCTTCAGACAAACAAAATTCATGCTGTGCGGCCTTCCTCCACGCGAATAATTCGTTCCAGTTAAAACCGGCAAACTCTTAAACCCATGTGTGCCTTCACAGCCGGTATTTCTCAAATCAGCGGAAAACCGCAACGGTAACGAGAGAAGAACATTTATTCCGTGTTGTACTGCACACAAAGGGAGATCAATTTTTACGCTCATCCAAGCAAGCGGAAAGCCTCTGTAGCGGAATTTGGGGCAGATGTGTCATGCTATGATTCACAAAAATCTAATCTGGGCAACTTTTTCGCGACGAAAGCTACTACGGTTGCTTTGTTGGCAGTTCTCTCTCACTTTTGTCCCGCACAGTGGTGGCTGTTTTGTTCAATAAATTTATTATTGAAATTGTTTAATGAAAACAATACGGCCTGGCCTTTACTTCTGAAATAAAAAAGTGTTCAACGAAAAAAAATATATCTTTGGTTAAGCCCACAAAATATAATGTTCTTTTAGCTTGGCACTGAATCTCATATTTTCGTGAGTTTTGATTCTATGCGTTTTGAATGCTTTTTGGTTGTGGGAGAAATTTTAAATTTGTATTACTGCTCAGGGAAAAAAAATAAAAGGGTTGAAAATAAAGAAAATAACGATATTTTAAAAAATGATGATGATATAGTTGTAAAAAAGAATATATCTGTGTGTTCATATTGCAATTTAATTAAATTTACAAGAAAAACAAAAGGAGACATACTTACCCCAAGCTCCGCAACAAATATAACAGGATCCCCGTTAAAGAGTGATCCTCACTCCCATCACCGCCTACTGTAGTTCCATCACATACAATAAAGAGCAATCAGGACGACGAAGCGATAGATTAACGGAGAGAGAGAGAGAGCGTATAAACTGGTTTTTCTCCCGCTGTATCTTCAGTGTCGGCAGGAAAACTCTCGAAAACTCGCTTTTCAATTTCAGTCGCAATTGGTCTGCTCCTTCACTACGTGGTTGAGCTTTCCTTGAGTGCGAGTGTTTCTGTTACCTCCTTCTTTCTTTATCAAACAATTTTCCTCCCCTACTGCACATTGATTGCATTGGGAAGGAAAAGAAGTTAGTGACACTGGAAAACTTGAACGTTTCGCCCTTGCCTTGTCGACATTCCGAAAGGAGAGAAACTGCCCTTCTCAACAGAAAAGGAGTGAACAAAACCTGTGACAAAGTCAGTGGAAACAAACGATGTAAAAAGTAGCGCTAAGATGGTTCGATGGTGGACAGTTGACTATTATTATTCGCCCTTTGGAGCTGCTGTGCACTGTGGATGTTAGCATTTTCCGAAAAGTCTACACGTTTTTTTCCACCCCGGTGCGCCCGTATGTGCATGTGTGCGTACGACGACGTGTGTCTGGTTGACCCCGTTTCATTGTGTCCTGTGCCGACCACAAAGCGAACAGGATGTTCCTTGCTCGGCCTACTGTGTGGCACGTGTGCATGTGTGTGTGTGCATGCGGATGGGTTGGTTTGGAGAAAATTTTCACCATTTTACGCCCGGTGAAAAGAGCACTAGCATATGTGTTTATCTTTGAGTCGGTGTGTGTGTGTGTGTGTGTGTGTGTGTGTGTGTGTGTGTGTGTGTGAATGTAAGTGTGTATGTGGCTATGTATTTTCGCAAATGTGCTCTTGTGGAGAAGGAAAAGCATTGCGCCCGGAAAAGAAACGTACACCAGACAGCACAACGGTTAAGAATGAGAGCGAGATAGAGAAAGCATAGATTGTGTGAGTGAAGCAGCGAAAAGTGTGAAAAAGCACAGAAAAAAAGGGTTTCAACGATGTCACACTATCACAACAAGGAAAATTGCATTTCTTTACTTACTTTTCTAACACGAGTGTTGTGTTTGACTAGCTAGCAGGACAATATTCATTTGCTGGTGGTTTTAGTAAAGCACGTGTTGTATTATCTGTTATTTCGCATTGCTTTTTTTCGCTCTTTTTATTTTTCATATTTTATCCTAGTTATCTCCAGCACACGTGCACAATTCAATTCAGTTCTTACACCCTGTCTTAAATTTACTTATAACATGCCCCGCGAACCATCAAGCAAAACGCTTTCCTTTCGTGAAGGCAAAGCTAAAGAGGAAATGTATGTGGAGTTAGTGTGATATAAATAAAAATAGTTTTCCCAAAACTCGCTATCACTACTGCCCGGCAATAATGGTGCGTGCGTGCGTGTGCGTACCGGTTTTGCTCACATTCTTTCCTAACTCTAAGGTGCCTCGGATGTTGTCTCTTGTCTCCTTTTCCTTTATGCTGCTACGCATTTGTCCCGCTGCCACATAGTAGCGCAAATTGCGAAAAAGAAGGCAACCTACACTAACGCATGCTTTCGAAGTGCGAAAAGACAATGGGAACGAGTGTTTATATTTAGTCGTATTTGTAGGCATCCAATTGGTTTACCTAGTTTGCTTTATCGCATCGTTAACTGCAGACAGTGAGCATAACTTGGCGAAATGGGTCACCCTTTGTTTTGACCATACGAACAGGATCGTATAAAAATGTTTCTAATAAGCCTCTTTTTTAAACACCTTTAAAAAGAGCCTCTTTAAAAATCGAAAATAGTGAAAACAAAAAAACTGCCGGCATTGCGTTGTTTGGAAATTAGATTTTCAAAGAATTCTCATGATTTATTAACACGGTCAACTTTTTCCTATTGTGGAGTGGCGCAAACAATCACTTCTACAATTGTCGAGCATAACAGTTTTATCAATCGAATGTAACAACATGTAACAAAGGTCGCAAATTTGTCTAGATGAAGTTGTCTGACTGTAGCCCAGCACTTACAGAAGATTATGTTACTCGGATGCGTACCCGTACACGTTGCTCATTGTCTCGGGATAGGACGGTAGATTATGGGTTAAAGACTTTCTTCAAGGTGATACCACAGTTCTTTTCGAACGTCTTCTATCGTTTTCACACTATTATCATTCATTAACGGCGTTAGCAACAGAACAGACACCCATCTTCCGTTGCTGTTCTTTCTTTGCGACCGTGCAGTGTCCCAAAACGAACAACAATATAAAAAGAAAAAGGAAAATGAGACCACGAGACACTTATATTATCCATTGTGTGTCCTCCCAACCAATCCACCTTGCTCAATTGTATGCCTGCATTTTGTCGTGATCGAGAGAGAGAGAGAGAGAGAGCGCATGGTACTGCGTCTGTGAAGTTTCCGGTGCAAAAAGAAGAGAGAAAACAATACGACACACACTGGCTGGGTGAAGAGCTTAGAGAAGGGTTGAAATGCTTTTAAAATTCACCGAACATTGCGTTTTTTTCTATTCTTTTAATCAAATAAATCCATTGGACTAGATGACACAGTATAAAAAGTGCTCCCAATGATCGATAACAAACATGTGATAGCAAAAGAAGTAGAAAGATGCGTAGTTGCGTAGTGAAAAACTGTATCTCGGTGCACAATGCAATGCTGTGCAAGGGTGAGAAAAACGATGGACTTTTGTTCTTTTGATGTCGTTAAATCGTCGGATTCTTGACTCTCTGGAAGAAGCGAAACTTCTTCGGATTCCTAATTTGGACTGAGTGAGTGATTCCCATGAGCATAAGCGATGATGCTTTTTGTGGGTATGTGGCTGTTAAAATAGTCAAATTATAATGCTGTTAAATCTACTGCGGGAGAAAGAAGGATACATCTGTGATACTTTATTCTAAACCTACGTCTTGTGCTACATGAGTGTGGAAATGGAACGACATCGTTATTTTCTAATGGTACATCATCTATTACAGTTTTTGTTCAGTTCGTTAATGCTTTCATTGTATGGAATATTCTTTTAATGAATTTACATTTTGGTACATTCACAGGACCCAGAGGCAACGTTCGATTCAAGCGGAAGGCATCTACAACAATGCTCCGTTCATGCATGCAGCCACATCACACGTAGGCAATGTCGTCCAGATCCAAACACTAGCCGGCCACACATACGAAGGAGTGTTCCGAACATTTTCCTCACAGTTTCAGGCAAGTTCCATTTAATCGTTTCACCGATGTTCAAAAACCCTCCTTCACAGCTGTCCCGTCACTCATCATGTTCGGGTACTTTTTGTGTGTGTTTTAGGTTGTGCTGGAAATGGCATATCGCGTTGATGTTGGCCCCGACCAGAAGCCAAAAATTGCCGTCGAAACGTTCGTGGACCGACTGATCTTCAAGCCGAACGACATAGTGACGATCGTCGCAAAGGACGTCGATCCGGAGGACGCAACCAGAGACACGTTCAAAACCGATACGGCAATTTCGCGCTGCAACGGCACAAACTGGCTGGAGGACCGGGTGCTGGAACCGTGGGACGAAAGCGACCTCAACGGTGAATCGCTCGAGCACGGTCTCGAGCTCGACTCGAACGCGGACGGGTGGGATGTGAATGATATGTTCCTAAAGAACGAGCAGGTGTACGGCGTGCAATCGACGTTCGATCA
The DNA here is from genome assembly GCA_000349105.1 of Anopheles epiroticus. Lineage (NCBI taxonomy): Eukaryota > Metazoa > Arthropoda > Insecta > Diptera > Culicidae > Anopheles > Anopheles epiroticus. The sequence goes on along the minus strand of KB670169.1, from coordinate 1,071,939 downwards.
ATCCCTGTCCGGCTACACGGTACAAATACAGAAGAAGGACAGCGAAGAGTTTAAGGTGCAGGAGCTCGAGGCGGAAAAGATTGCGAACGAAATAGAGAACAATCCGGTGTACAAGGAGCGCATCGACATTGAGAACGGTGACGAGGAGGCAGCGTTTGCTGCAGTCATCCGTCCGAACAGTAGCAACGTTAGTCCGCAGCCCGCTTCCGCGCAACACAGCACAGCTGGTGGTACCGATAAGAACTCAAACAGCGTTAGCAGCAACAGCAGTACGAGCAGTAGCAGTGGCAACGTAAGCAGCAGTATCGCGGCAAGCAGTAATAGCAACGGAAACAATAACCTAGCGAGCAATACATCCAATTCGACCAACAACAACACTAACACGGTCCAGGCGATGCCTTCGAACACGAAATACATTGTGCCGGCAAAGCGCAAACCGGGCCAGGGTGGTAAGTTGGTGCGCAGCACCCCTCCTCCATTGGCCAATAGCAACAACAATAACGGAGGCCCATCGGTGGTGACGGCGCAGCAACAGCAACAGCAGCAGCCGCCACCCAGTCCACAGGCCCTGGCCCACAAAAACAGCTACGGACAGATGATGTCCCAGCAGCAACAGCAACAGCAACAACCTCCACCAGGCGGCCAACAACATGGAGGAGGAGGAGGTGGTGGCATGGTTCATCCGCAGTATAGTATGCACCCGAACCAATCACCTTACGGGCACGCACAGCATCAACAGCAGCAGCAACCTCCGCCACAGCATGGCCAGGCATCGGTCATGAATTCGAATAAGATGAATGGCGATGGGCGGGGAGATATGGGTGGTGTTCCACCCGGTGGTGGCGGCAGTGGAAACATGAATGTAAATAACAACCAAAAGCCTCTTCCCCAGCGCACCGTCCGCCAGTACGCGAATGCACCGGCCCCGGTGACTTTCAGTGAGCCACCGCCATCGCTCAATCCCCAGCAAATGGGTGGCCAAATGCAGCCCATGTCCACGAAACCGCCGATGCACCTGACGCATCCGCATCACGCCGTTGTGCCACCGCACATGCCACCGCCAACGGTCGTGCCGGCTGAGCATGTCGTGATCCAGCAGCATCCAATGGCAATGCCGCCGCCCGTACAGCAGCAGCCACCACCGCCCCAGCAGCAACAGCAGGGCCAGGTGCAGGCGCCACCACCACAGCCCCAGCGAACGGTCGTCGTGCGGAACCGGGATATGGAGATTGACAATCTTCGCAAGTTCGGTCAAGACTTCAAGCTGGCACCACCGCAGCAGCAACCACCGATGCCAAACGTGCACCAACAGCCGCCACCTCCGGCACCACAGCAACAGCAGCAGCCGCCACAAGGACCACCCTCACACACGGTTGTCGTTCAGCAGGCGCCACCTCCTCAGCAGCAGCAACCTGAGCACTCCTCGCCTCCATCGCTGGATAGTTCGCCACCGCTGGTCAACAGTCAACAGCAGCAACAAGGCAAGATGGTGGTGGTGCCCTCGCCTCACAACGAGCCACCGCCCCAGCAGGCGCCACTGAATCAGCAACAAAATCAAGCCTCCCAGACCGCGTCGGGTATGGTAGTTGTGCCTGCACAGCTTCCCAACCAACCATCGCACCATGGGCAGCAGCCTCCTCCGGTCGCACAGCAGCAGCCACCACCACAGCAGCAGCAACAGCAGCAGCAGGGTCAACAGCCGCCAGTTGTGGTCGGTGGCGGCTCGCCACCCCAGCAACAGCCGCAGCAGCAGCAATCGAATCACGTCGGTGGTGCGCCGCCGGCTGGCGCTCCTACCACCGGTCCAGGTAGTCAGAATGCGGTCAACAACTCCGTACCAGCTGGTGGTGGTGTATCGAACGGTAATGCGAACGGTGTAGGCACTCCAGAAGGAACGGCTACCAACGGAACCACTGGCGGCGAACAAAAGCCCGGTACGGCCACTAAGAAACCGTTCACGTTGAACCCAGCGGCGAAACCGTTTACGCCGCGCAGTCCAAGCACTCCCAATCCGTCACGGTATGTACTCAGCGTTAAGGTTTCACATCATAGTCGGTGTTCCGTGTGCACGTGAATGTGTTTATATATGCATGACAGAACTAAGTAAGAAGAAATGTTACAAACCCATGTGTGTACAAGACAGTCACGGATAGCCAATCAAGCTTATAAGTATGTCTTAATCACGCTGTGGCCTTCAAAAATCGTTACAGTCCAAAAACTAGCAACGAAATTAGGCAGATAGCTATATCGAAAGATACAAATATTTCTTCTTAATTCACTGCTTCACTGCTTTTTTTGCTGTTCATTTGTTCGCGTATAATTAACTCATAAGCTCATCATGTTTAATTATATTTAACTATGTATAGTTTGCACTTTTATTTTCTTCTTTTCACTGCCATTTGATAATATTTCATGCATGAACTGTTTGAGTAATTGTAATTTATTTTCTATTATGTTTTATGCATTAGTTTTTGCCCTTTCTGGTGCTTGTTTCATGAATTTCTTTTTCTTATATTTGCGTTCGAGGGGGTTTTTGTTTTCGTTTCGCGTGATCTCTGGTAGTGTAATTAAGTACGAAAATTACTTCCCACATCATCAAAAAATGTTAACCAAAAATCCCTTTTTTAACACACTAATTTTTTTGCCACGCCCATGACCATCACAATCACCAACCACCATCACAACAACCATCAATCACATCCTCACATGTGCCCGTGCCAAATATGTGCCCCTCCACCACCACCACCACCACCAACACCCACGACTGTCTGTGCGCGCGTCTGTCTGGAATTGAATTCGGGAACCAAACCAAACCATTAAAAAAACAATGAAACAAAATCAAATGCAAACCAAATTGACCGACCAACGTCTTTCAATCTCCATTTGAAAACAAAACTCCATCTAATCGTAAAACGATCGAATGCAAAACTATTGCACCTACTACTACCAATCGTTGCAATCTAATACCAAACTACTAAACAATTATGTCATCAATTGTAATAATTACAAACAAACAAAAAACTATCTTTTATAACCTACCGTACCGCTACCGCTAGTCCACCAACCACTAACAGTAACATAAGTATCATTAATGGTAATCCTTATTTCGCACGCCCACTGAAAAGTCACACGTCTTCTAGCCCGCACACGCCGCAAACGCCGGGCCCAGCTACGATAACCCAGGGTTCGTACCAGCAATCGCCGCACCTCCTACAGCAACAGTTCGTCATGTCGTACGTGGTGCCGTCCTCATTCCCAGCCGCCCAGCAGCATCCGCAGGCAGCTCAGCAGTCGCGCATCCGCAATGGCCGACAAGGTAGCTACCGGAATGACATTTGTACGCAAGAAAATCCAACGAAAGTTGCTGCACACCTTTCGCCGCCGGTCAGCTTCGTCCGCTTCGGCTCCACAATTACCGGAACGAGGAGAGACGTGGCGTCGGCGTAATTTTGATTCTACTAACTACTGCTATTTTCTCCGTTTCTTTTTATAATTTATTGCTGTGTACCTCACCTCATCATTCATCGCCCATCGTTTCTACTGTAGTTCCAGTCGGTGCATCGCAGATGCAAGTTGCTGCCGCAACCGGGCAGCCACTGCTAGCCCCAAGCCCGCTCCAAATGATTACCAGCCCGTACGGGCCGGCAATTCATGCACAACCCTTCCAAGCCGCACCACCATTCCATCAACAGTATCGCATCTACGATACGCCCCAACCCGGCCCGCTTCAGTATCTGGCAGCGACGCCACCATCCACCACGCCCTCGCCCGGACAGCCGCACCAGCAGTACCATCCAGGCCCGCAACCTTCGCCAGCGGGTGGTGGTCCACCGACCTACCAGGCGGTGCATCATCAGCAACCGGCCCCGTACCCGATCTCGGTGTGCCCGATCGTACCGCAGCAGGTTGTGCCGGCGATCTATCAGAATATTCCTTCGGCGCCGCAGCAAAACCATCACCAGCAGAATCTTCACGTGATGCATGTGGCCCAACACCCGTCGGCACAGTAGCATAAGTTCTCCGCTGGTGGACCCGGTTCCAACGGTTGCCCTCCGCCCCATCCGTCGTACGCGAAGGTATTGAAGAATTAGAAGCATAATGAATGGTCTATGGTATGATTGAGATGAGAACAAAAAGACACACGAAAGGCAAAACTGGCGAGATATTAATTGTGGAAGACGGACAAAGCAAGAGAAAGAACATGGCGCAGGGGGTGCTCATCAGCTGCCCTAACCTTCGTAATTTTGGCACATTTATGGCGCACGGCGCAAACAAGGGAACCCAAGCAGATAATATACAATCCTGTAAGCCATACAAAGGGTGAACAAAGAGAAACGAGAAAACAAAATAACGAACTGAATTATATGTATAAACTGTCTTACGTGAGGAACTCGGTTATTACTATTTTAAGGCAGCGAAACCAAATCGTTCTGCTACGGAGACAACTGTTTACAAAAAGTAAGGGGGAAAATGTGGGAAGCGTATGTGCGACACATTACTACCGGGCAATATATAAACCCGGACATTCGAATACTCTGTGTGTCGCCTAGATCAGACACGCTTTACTGATCGCGCACACACTCGTCGTGGAGGCCGGCCGCCTTTTGCTGGATATACATAAACAAACGTTGCAGGGTTTATCAGTTTTAATGCCTTCCTTAAACGAGTTGTTTTTCACATCACTTTCGTGAGCACTTTTGTGTAGTGTTTTTGTTTTTTATAGTAATTTCTGACAAACACATTCCCCACCTATTTTCCCAGTGGTGAAGGAAATTAACATCGATTGTTTCCTAAACGCCAATCAATCCTTAAAACCATTAGTGTTAAATTGCAAACACAAATTTATTAATTTATATGTGTGTGTACGTGTGAATGCCGTTCTTTTGGTTGCGGACGGGGGGGTGTGTGAATTAGTTTATTGTGAGTTATAACAACATCGTGATTCGGATGTGTTTGCATGTGCTGAGTTAAAATAACTGCAACACTTTGTGTTTTCATTTCAAAGCGGCTCTGGACCGTTCTGAGCAATGCGATAAAAATGTTAAAGCAGAAGGTTAGCTCATAACTTTCCGAACAAGTAGATTTACTTCTTCTGTGGAGGCAAACACTACTTACGAACGTTGCGTTTCCGTACAGGGGTTGTAGGGGATGTACGGTGCAGCTGAAGGGGAACTGGTAATTACATATAAGCACACTCTTGTTTGTTGGCTCTTTTCTTTCGCAGTAGTGTGGAGTGAAGTTGTCTGTATTCTTTTTTGCTCATAGTCGAACAAATAAAATATACACCCAAGATGATAAGATAAGGGAATGGTTGGTGTAGGAAAAGTGCAAATGATGAATGATGCATTGACGGCTCGCCGTGGTACGAAATTGCTAATAGTTTAATCGAGAAAGCTGTATCATACAAAAAATGGTTGAGGGTTAGGGTAATTTAATCGCCGCGCTCCAGAGGTAGGCTGTACATGAGAAAGAGAGAATTAGAATAGGAAGAGCAGCAGCAAAACCGAGTCGAGTAATAGATGTTGATCGAGTCGAGAGACAGATGTTGTCACTACGGTGTGGTGTTCATCTTACATAGGTGCACATAGGCAATGGAATGGGAAAATGGTTTAAAGTGAAGGATAGGAAAACCGACACCATACGGCGTAGAAAAGACTTGTGACGAAATCTTTACAAATTTTACACACACTCACACACACCTACGCCAAATTCAGACAGACAGACAGACAAACAAATGACACGAAAAATGCATTCGTATCTTAGTAAAGTAATACAGAATTAGATAAATCAAATTAATCTTACTAGTGAGGAAACAGTCGGCGCATACGCGGCCGCTGTACTGTAAGACAGAATCGTTAAGTGGATCTTTGCGGGTTCAGCTATAGTGCAAGGTGAACACGCGTTGAAATCTCTTAGGTGTAAAAATTAATGAAAGTGATTGAATGAATGCGCTGGTGCGTGTAAGGAATGGTTGGCTGGCACAATAATGTATGCGTTTTAGGGTGGAATTAGGAATCTATGAAGAAACTATTCTTCCACAAGTGATGGAAAGACTAGAGAAGGGTTAAACTGTTGGTAATAATCAAAGAGCTGAAAACTTAAGACCACACAACCGAATAGCAAACCAATATTGCATTAACTGTCGGAGGAATGAGCGTATGAAATGGAAGGACAAACGAAAAGTGTGTCACATTTATCGCAAAACAGCATCTTAAAGGAGGGAAAACGAAGATTTAGTGGAAGTAGGAAAGCCGAGATGTGTAAACACGTAGCCAATAAATTTAATTTATTGAACGACCCAATTTTTTGGGCAGCTGACGCGAAATCGACGGAGAGACACACGTGGTGTAGTTATAACAGTGAAATATTCTCACGAAATTGGACAGCGAAACGAATGTTAAGTGGATGAGAAGCCGGAAGAAGAAAAAATGCATCCGGTTTGAATGCACCTTCATTTGCGTGTGTCTTGCAAGTTGCAGTTAGAATCACACATTTAGCAATAAAGAGTAGAGCAACAAACTAGTATTTAGCTAGCTCCAAGGACTTGCAACTTCAAAGACGGCATGGCATGGCAAAACAAGTGAGATGTTACTAGCGAACGAAGTTACAGTGATGAACTCTATTAAAGAGGTTCTAATGGTCGAGAGAGAGAACGGGGAGTTATCGGTGCTACTGGGCAGAGGAATAGAAAAACTTGAAAAATATCAAAAGAAGGCAACCAATTGCGCGTGACTTCAAGAATGCTGACGAATTGCTGCAAGAACGTGCAAGAGTGTTCTGACATGTTAAACATGTTGGAATGCGGGGAAGGAAAAAAAAACTATATCTAGAACGTAACTAGAAAACCAAGAAAAACAAAACAGCGTGAAAATGTCAAGAAAGCGAAAGGCAAACAATAATGAATACATGCAGCAAAATGCGTGAAAATTTTATGTTCATTGCAAGCAACAACAAAAAACACACGAAACAACAAATGTAAAATACGAGATGTGCAGAAAGAGGACACAAAAAAGGAAGAAACAAATTTTCATTAAGACATTGGCAGAATTGAAAGAGCGATCATGGGCTGAAGTCGGAGCCGCGTTGTGCGCTGCAGGAAGTATGAAACGAGTAAAAAACGCTGTGCTAGATCACATCGGACAAACAAAAGTGAGAAAAGACACAGCTCGGCCCAGGAACAGCAGAGTACGTAATGAGCCCGGTGTCAGTGCAACAGAATTCGAAATTTAAATTGCGATCTTACTCTTAAATCACCCATTTACAAAGATACTTGGAAAAAGGTTCCATTTATTTACGTTACGCTCAACACACTCTCCAAATTAAGGCGCGTAAGGCCAATGCTCTCAGTTTTACAGCAGCAGCCAAAAGAAAAGGAAAATCGCAATACAGTTAAACTGAATAGCTGCAACAACACAAGAAAAACAAGTAATTTTCCAACAAAATGTGTGGGGCAGTGTAGGAGCTCAGAGGAAAATCATGATGGAGATAGCTCCAGATTCGAAAGATAAACTGATCGCGCAGAGTAAGAGAAAGAAAGGTAACTTACAACAGAAACCGTAAAAAGCTTACAACACATTGTTAAATCTTTTTTTTTATTTGTTTTCCGTCTATCAACAACCGTCAATCGTCCATGCCCCCGCTCTGTGTTGAACCGCGGCCCAAGAAACAAAAAAGATAGAAAGATTAAACCATGAAAAGCATGAAACAAAGATAAGCACGAAACAAAAATGTGACGAGGAGGAAGTGCAATGAAGTTCAGGTTGAAGGATGCAAAAATTGAGCATCACTGAAGCGCATCACAAAACGCATTGAACATGTTGGTAGGAGGAAGGTTGTGGGTGGTGCAATTGCGAAACAGATCACGGCTGCAGGCAGCGGGATGGTGTGGCGATTGAAATGTTATTGTTTTACCTTTTTTCTTTGACTGTAAAGAGGAAAAAAGAGCAAAAACCGTTCAGTGAAACAAAAAACAGAAAAAATAATAAAAAAAACAACGCTAAACAAAACCAAATACGAAACGCCGTAAATAAGTTAGAAAGGAGTGTGACGATGTCCGAAACTGTGCCATGATTGGTAATGCGTTTGGGAGGGAGAGCTTTAGGATGGCATCGTTCCCGTGTATGCATTGGGTTTAACAATTAGAATATGTTCGAACTAGTGATGTGCGGATCGAATCGCACCTACCGGGTCGAAGCCATCCGTAAGTGACCCGGAGTCTTTCGGGTCGACCCGTAAGCTGCAAGTAGGTTTAGTAGGTGCACGAAAGCATACGCGATTCCGACCCGTTGGTGCAGCGAGTACTTGTCGGGTCGGGCCAATCCGACCCGAACGCTCTTCGGGTCGACCCGAACTTGCTGGACCAACGGGTCGACCTGAACCCGACCCGAACTCACTGCACCAATGGGTCGGAATCGCTTTTGCTTTTGCGCACCTAAAGGTCATACGGGTCGGCCCGAACTCGCTGCACCAACGGGTCGAGCTAGATTCCAACTCCGACCTAGCGTACCCGCTGCACCCATGGGTCGGAATCGATTCTGATAAATTTGCACCCTACTCCTGGTCGGGTCTTGAAGTGAACCTACATATGGCCCACCACAAGTTCGTACCTATTGCACCCGTGGGGCAGTTGCGACCACCTGCAGTGGATTAGACCCTGAGTTTTAACTTTGTTAACGTAAATTCACCCAAAGATTATATTAAAATCTTTACCAAAACAGTAATAATATTAATTGATCTAAGTTTATAGAGGCTTGCCTGGCTGGTTTGCAGCAATAAGCAAAATTTGTAATCAGAGTCAATAGTAGGCACAATACCATGTGTTGAACTGATAGTGAACTTACTGATATAACAACGACTTCGAGTGAACCTATTAAACTCTTATGAAACTCTCTATCTTGTGTACAATAGTGATGGACGGGTCGCCCTACACCTATCGGGCAGGAGCTATCCTAAAGCGACCCGGAACGCTCCGAGTCAAAATTGAGGCACAAATTCGAATTCAGTTGGTGTGTATTAGTTTGATAAAGTTTTAGAAGTTTTTGTCGTCCCGGTCATTTGTGACTTACCAGACTTATTGTACCACATAATTGGATACTCATTTACTCAAGTCATATTTGGTTCAAGTAGTATACTAAACCTATCAATTTCCGTTGAATTAAACTCCTCTCAACCTACATACACCTCAACCTACATTCCATACTAACCTACTCGAACCTATTGTCCATGATCTTAGATATATTTTACAGCCAAACTTGGCCAGGAGGATTTCTTAATCTTCAAGAATTTGCAGGGTTTTTACTTCGCCGGGCGCGTTCCAAAAAATCGCAGTACAGTGAAATGTTCGTCACTGTTACATTTTTCACCAGAAGCTCTAAGTGTATTGAAGTGTAATGAAAAAAAAAAAAGAAAAGCGATTACACATGAGTACTCATTGTGCAATAATTTTCTTAGTCCTTTCTTGTTGTAAAATAAAACAGATTAAATACCACAAGCCAGCCGACAGTCATGGGAAAGATAAACATTGGTTTAAACTATCCGTAAGTGATGTCTGGTTTCCCCCTAGGACCTCAATCGGGTGTTTACGGATGATGCTACATCCCACAGGGTCGCTCTAACCGCACGTCCTGTCAGCTTCTGTCATGCGTTACGCAAGGGGGAAACAAACAGGACACGGTACATACGCAAGATGAGAGGTAAAATATGTTTCATTGCCCTTTGATAGAACGCTCTTCTTGAGCCCGCTCGCAACAGTCCCCTTGTTGGCCACTCGACAGGACACGATACAAACAGAGTGCGAGAAACATCTTTACCACGGACGGAAGATAGCACAGCGACGCGCGGTAACCCGCCGATTGCGGTGGATAATTGTGATTAATTGTTTGTCGCCTTCGATTGCGCGCGTGTGAGCTCGCGCGCCAACAATTCACGCGCCACGCGTCCGTTTATTCATCGATTCGATGACGTGCCGTTAATGGGTCGGTCGTTTGATTTGTTACAATTTAGAAATCACCGGTCCCACTGGTGGTCATTTTGTTTGTGTGTAGGGAAGGCCTCATTAGCGAAAATATTAAAGGCCTTTACATATATTTGCTAATGAGGGCATATGATGACAGAGATTTCGGTACTTCCGTGCTGGACTCTGTTAATTAGTGCTAAATTCGGTGGTACTGCCATCTTGTATGGTAAATTTTATGTTAATATATTAACGATTGTTTTTCATTTTAATTTCAACGTTTCACCACGTTGTTTGAAGTACCGAATTTTTTTACTTTCCTCCAAAACCTCTTTGAAGAATCAAACAAATTAGATAATCGAGCTTAATGATGTAACCTTATTTCCTAAAATCTTCTCAAGCGCATCCGCACCCCCTTGTGTTCGGGACCTTAAAATCCACTTTCCCACACTCGTACAATTTGTCACAGCGACCCGCAACTAATTGAAGTCATCAAAACAAAAATAAAATCGCAACAAAACAGAGCGATTCCTGCATATTTCATCCCTCCCTTCAGGCTCAAAACCAATGCCGACCGAGCGGGTTTAGCGATGAGGAGGAAGCGATTATATCCGTATCCGGAATCTGTCATCACCCTCCACAAAAAAAAAACCTAACCCGGAACAGAACCAACCGGATGTTACCAGCAAAATGTGTCGTCACCCTTGTCGCTTCCCTGTCGTCCCTTTGATATCCCCGGCGATGACATTCGACCAGCATCAACTTGAAACCGCCACTTCCACACGACCTGTGACACGCCTCACTTACGCCGGCCGTAGGGTGCAGGCGAAGGTGCTCGATAAATTATAGGGTACTTGAAGAAATTAGCAATGTCAATAGCACTGGCGACGAACGTACGCGCGTAGGGCGACCCATGCACGCCACCAGGCACCGACCCGACACGCGCCCGCCCGTTTGCGATGGAACACCGCCGGAAGGTTCGCCGGACCGGGGACGGTCTTCTCCGGCGCACCGCGGATGGACTTCGTGTTTGTTGAAAGTATTAATTTTACGGAATGTGGCGGTGGCGGTTCCGCGTTTACGGTGGGGGTGGTGTTTGGAAGGCGCTTGTTGGATTCAAGGTAAATGTTTTTTGTTTGTTGTTGATTTTTTTAAAGTTGTCGCTCGCTCATCACCACACTGCGGAAGCGGTAGTGCAGTTAGCTCTAGTAATTTTAGTGCGTTGCAAAATAAACATACGAACCTTGAAATCACTTGTTCGGTGGCCTATTTCGACTATTTGTTTATTGTGAACTAAAATAGATTGGAATTAGAGATAGATAGATTGGTTACAAGACATCAATTCAAACCTCAACCTCAAATAAAAACTATTACCCTGGTTACAGAGTTGCGCAGCGAGTCCTCGAGAATATAGGCAGCTAAAGCTTAGCTACTAAAGTTAGTGTATGTCCGATCTTGATTAAGTGAGTGGAACAATCCATAAAGACGTATAGACGTAATCCTTTTATTTACACCTACCTTTTTCGCCCTTTCACGATTTCTATTCTAAGTCTCGTTTGCAATCTAACACATGGTAACAAGTTTCCTTATGATTTATATCTCTATATTATACTTGGGATTTCTAAATCCTTCTTCTCTTCATGAATTGTCATAATTCGTCTGGGTCAGAAGGATTACAAATGTATAGAATGCGCTCGTCGAACACGATAGGTTAAATTCAATAGGATTCAGTTTCAATTTTGGTCCAGGTTTTGAATAATTTATATTATGATTTTAGCCATGAAAGATTGGACCGGGCCATAGATGCCAAATGGAACACCTCCTTGTGCATCTTTGCATCGATATTGCAACAAATCTTTTATCTGCAGCACGGTTCCATGTCCTAGGTTCCAAATTCCTAATATGTATAAGTCATAGTATCAGGCATAGCATGACTTGGCCCTGTTTACAACAGAGGCTCATATCTTTTACCTAAGTTATACCTTTGCTTTGACAGAAAACGGTGGTTTTATTTTCAACTGAGTAATTTTAAAACTATTTTAAAAGCTTAATTTAAATTTTTGACATGATATGGTCAACGGGAAAAGTTTTTAAAATATTTTAAAGGTACTCAACATAATTTTTCGGCGGCTCGATGGTACGGCGGTAGACGCACCGACTTCTGCTGGGTCTGGACATAGAACGTTTCCCATCTTTGCACCGTCTCGATCGTCATGATCTTCATCATTATCAGGTCTGACTATCCTGTTGTATTAAGTACCATAATTCACAGAAAGCCCCAGATTCTTATTCTCTCCAATAAGGCTCGGGCAGGTCTTGATCAAAAATATCGGTTGTGATGGCCTGGAAAAAAAACATAAGTTTTTAGGTTTTCATAAACATTTCTTTGTTATCCAGCTTTATAACATATCCAGGAGTCTTTCATATCCAGGATTAACTGTAAATTATTTAACAATCGGTTCTACTTTTCCCACCGTGCTGACCTGCTTACAAGCCGCCTCTTACTTACTTTCTTCACTTCACACCGTCCTACTACAATACCATACGCGCACACTTGATAGAAACATGACAAATCGCATCTGAAGTGCAAAACAAACCAAACCAAACCAAAAACCACCACAAGGATTTCGAGCACCAAAGCAAAAGAAGCCGCAAGATAAAAGCTAAACGCGCAACACCGAGACGCACACAGCAGTCCCTACAGCTACATTCCGCGACCAATCCAAACCAATCGTCATCGGCACGTGGGAAACACGCGACCTAAACGGACGGAAAATTGTTGTATTTATATGCCCGAGGCGATAAAAATCCGTATCCGTACTGTAGCGTGTCCTACCGAAGGGTTGTTCCCTTATACATTTGTCGAAACAGGGGATTCGGATGGGTTTAGGTAAAGTACCTGCAAACTGTGAACCGTTCCGTATCGCAGCCCATCTCCGACTCCGTGGATTGTGTGAAATCAATTTCCGTACGAGCCCTTCCGGAAGCGAGGATCCCTGCCCGCCAGTCCTGGTCGCTCGCCCTACCAGCTTCAATTGGATTAGGATTTATTTTTATTTGCATTTAATATTATATTTATAATGTTTTTTCATCCCCTTTTCCTTCCTTCCTTCCTTTCAGCGCACGGTGCAATATGTTTTCGGTGGTTTTAATTGTTGGGTGCTGTGGCTGCACCGTGCCGTGACACACTTATCCACTGATAATGATGTTCGCGCCGTCATCAGATTGATGGGTGCGTAGTGCAACAAAACCCTCGCATGGACAAACGGGGTTGGAGGACGCTGGTGGGAATAAGCTTTCGGCCACAGTGGATTAGCTTTAGCGGTGAACCGGTGTATTGTGAACCCGTTGTACCGATGGGCGACGTTTGAAATAAGCCGTATTTCTATCACGGCCGCTCTATTCGAATGTAAATTAGTGATGGCAGGAACCAGGAAGCTCTGGTTGGCTGGAGGTTGTTTAGCAGTGCGGTCAGACCGGGGACAATATGCCGAAGGGAAAGGAAATGTGCGTGGGAAAGAAAAATAGCTGGAATGACTTTTCCCTTTTTTTCCTTCCAATGTTGAACTCTTTCAATTTCAATCTGGAACGAATACCGACCTACAAATCTTGCCAAGTCTGTAATCTCTCTTCTTTATATCACCTTTTGTCTCTTATTAGATACATTTTTATTTCAACCTTTAAGTAATTGCTAGTAGATTATTTTAATAAAAAAATACTTGATATTATTGGTGAGACGTTGTACTCTGATCTGTAGCTACTTACTCAATTTACTTAAAAACAATTTACTTGACATCAATTTACTTAAAAAAAATATTGGAGTATTACATGTAATCTTAATTAGACGAAATTCCTTGACATTCAAAACCCAGAATGCAGATAAGCGGTCATATAAGTTTTGTTAGGCATTATTCAATTCAAGCATAAAGTGTGCAGCCATGAACCGAGTTTCTTGAAGCCGGATTGGAAACTAGGCCATGTCTTTTAGACGTGCCCGTTAAGGGTAGCCCAAGTATTATGAATGATCCTTTTTTCGGGGTATATCTGGTCTGTCTTGACCCTTAAGTTTTATTATTCGACAAATTATGTAGTATAGTCCGGTTGGCATCGAACCACTCTGAATTTTTCAGGAGTTTATGCAATTCATTTTTCTTGCACCAGGTTCCAGGATAACTACTTCTAAAAGCGATCAAATAGAGCGCTCAAACTTGGATCACTTATTTTCTTATATTAACAAAGCGCTGTAAAATGTACTTGATTTTTATAGAGGCTATAAGTAATCTTTTAGCTCAGTCGTTCTCTCCTGCTGTCCGGTTAGCACGAAAACATTGATAAATGACTAGCTCCACTCCTTCGTTTGCTCTCCTTGTGCCCGTTAAATCTTGATTTCGGATAATTTAAACAACGGTGAAGCTTGGGTCACGTTTGGATGCGATTGGTCTGTGGACAGAAAATTTGAAACGTCTGCTCTAGCCTATACAATGGCCACAGAGCGTTTGACTCTAGAAAAACATGTCATCTAGCACAACAACTGGACTCTTTTTGTCCTAGAAATCGTCAATCATTTGGTATTGTTGTACAACGAGGACTTTGCAGAGTACAGTTGATGATTTTAACCATTCTTTGTTGAATTTACACACACAAAGTAAACGAAAAGTACAATATTAAATAAACGATAAATATTATGTAAATTTTTTTGCTCAATGAAAACGCTGTACTATCCCTGTGTGTACAGTTCAAACATTCCCCCCTATTAACCCCCTTATTAATTAACTCCAAAGCCATTCAACCCGCATTCAACCGCAGTGGCACCTGCCGCACAGAAGCAGGCAGCATCGAACAGTTCCGTTCCCGTCCCCAAACACAGCCTCCGTAAAATCATCTTCGGAAAACTGTTGCTAGGGCGCATGCGGGCACTTTTGCACCGGGAAAGGGTGCTGTTGTGCATGTCTGGCCGGTATCGATTTACCCATCAGTTGCAGCAGCAGCACCCACTGCGGAGCTGCTAAAACCTAGTCTAGAGTCATCACAAAAGCCACCCGCAATAGCAGTTGCCTCACAGCATGAACTGTTTGTTTGTGTGGAATCGTTTTTTTTTTTTTTTTCTTCTTTCGAACAGCTAAAGTTGGTAAGCGTTCAGGGAAGGGAAACGGTAGGGGCACAAACGAAGGGAAGGTCACAGCCGGCCCAAACGAATGGGCGTGTCAAAAGCAGATGAAATGCCCACACCATCTGAACGGCCGCCGGGAAAAGAGGAAAACTCCCCCCGCTACAGTAAACAGCTTCCAAGCGGATATCGGCTTTTTTTGTTCCGTTTCTTAAGACTTTATTGACTGGTTTAAGAGCGCTTATGGTTTGTACGGTGGCGGTGTTTTAAGAAAATCAGCGGAGCTTCTACGTACACTAACATGCTTATTTCTTAACGGTACGAAAATGAGTCATAACTTACGCCCCACAGGCAGGGATGATAATACTATAGTCAAGCGACGTAATAATACTTGCGTCCGCTCGAAAGGCTACTAATATCACAAAAACAAAACATCAATCTGTTCACGATATGCTTATAGGAGTCGTTGCAACAGCGCTAGAGTTGCGAGCAGTAACAGCGAAAGCACGGAGCTGGGCGATCCGTGTCCGGGTGCACCACTTCCCAGCTGGCCAAGCTTGGGCTTGAAATCGTAGCACGTGGGAAAGTTGGCCGGGGCGGGCAGCATCTCCGAACTGTCGCCAACCTTCAGCACCAGCGACATACCGATCTCGGCGTGAAACTCAATGTGGCAGTGGAACAACCAGTAGCCTGCAAAATCCAAGCGAAAGAAAAAAAGGGTTAATTAAAGAATCCGGTGCCACCCCAAACCCGCTACCTACCCGGATTGTTGGCGATGAAGCGAATGATGGTGTAGCCCCCGTCGGGGATGGTGACCGTATCCTTGATCGGCGCTCGCTTCAACCTTCGTGGCAAACGGCCCTCCTCATCCATCCGGCGAATCTCCTCCACCGTGGTGTTGCGACTCACCCGATCCATCCCGACGACCCGGAACGCGTGCCCGTGCAGATGGAACGGGTGGTTCGCGTCGAACGTGAAGCCCTCGTCGATCATCACCATCTCCACGGTCGCGTGCAGCGGTATCTGTATCACGTGGCTACACTCGCAGAACTCCTCGCGACAGTTCCGGCCCCGCACGCTCGTTTCGTTGCAGAACTGGCTCTCGTCCAGCACGTCCTTGCCCGGCAGGAACGGTATCGGCGGCATCCGCATCGAGATGTGGTTCAGCTGCGGCGTGTACAGCCGGTTCGTATTGTTGATCACCTGCTGGAAGCCGTACAGCGACGGCACGTGAAAGTGCGGATTGTCCTTGCCGTAGAAATCGTAGTACACGTAAAACTTGTAGTCCGTCTCGTTCCGGAGCAACAGCAAGTCCTCCTGATCGAGCGCGTTCGTTTCGGCGATCGTGATCACATCCTCCGCCCCGGGGCCCCGGTTCAGCGAGTTCAGCTGCACGCCGGGCGCTTCGTAGTCGTACGGTGGCCACGACTCGTACTCCGTGTCTTCCGGGGCGCCCCGGTACCGCAGCACCGCGAACTGGTACGCCGAGGTGAACCGCTCGTCGCAGTCCATCAGGCCGCGGAAGCGCATCAGGTAGTTGCCGATCGGTTGGTTCGCCTTGACGACGAAATCGAACCGCTCGCCGGCGTAGCTGACGAACGAGCCGAGATCCTCCAGCGGCTGTATGCCGAACCCGTCCGAGGCGATCACCGTGAGGTTGTGGCTCTCGATCGACAGCTCCACCGGGCAGTTGAGAAACTCGGCGTTGATCAGCCGGAACCGGTACCGGCGGCCCCGGTCCACGTAGAACACCTTCAGCGGGATGTGCTTCGATTCCGGCACGACGACCGCGTTGAAGTTGACGGTGCGCGACTGACGCTTGGTCCGGTGGCGCACATCCTCCGGGCGGAGGACCGTTTTCAAGTTGGTGTTGCTGCTCGCCTGCAGCAGCTCGGCATCGTCCGGCAGAGTGGCGGCAGGAGTGGTAATCGTCGCAAGATCCTCTACCGTTGTGCTCTCGTCCATAACGATCGCTTCCGGCTGAGTCGTACCGGGAAGATCCTCATCCAACGGTTCCACGGTTGTGGTGGTGGTGGAAAGCGGCGTCTTTGCAAACCGCTGGAAGTACTTGCCCCGTCCGTTGATTAGCAGGTTCGGTGGTTTGTTATCTCCGGTCGAGTGATGATGCGAGGCAAACAACGAAACGCCCTGCTCATGGCCCCAGTCCTGCACCGTTATCACGTGCTCGGACAGATCGTGATCGTACAGCAGCTCCTGTATGTCATTGTCCTTCCGAATGATAAGCGCCCCGAACGCTCCGTCGCCACGCTGCATCCCGGTGTGCGAGTGCCAGAAGTGCGTGCCCGGATTGTCCGCCCGGAACGTGTACCGGAAGGTGGTGCCCGGGCTGATCGGACACTGCGACACGTGCGGCACGCCGTCCATGTACGGTGTGCGTCGCTGATGCAAACCGTGCCAGTGGATCGTGGTACTTTCGCCCATCAGATGGTTCTCCACGTCCACCACGATGACGTCGTTCTCGCACACCTCGATTGCGGGCCCCGGCATCATGCGGTTGATCACCGCCACGTTCCTTCGCACACCGTCCCCGGTGATGCAGTGCGGACGGGCACAGTCGGTCGCGTTGTACGGGCAGTTGTAGCACGCCTTGCTCAGCGTGCGGTACCACTCGAGCCGGAACCGGTAGTAGCAGGTTTCCGGTTTGCGTCCCAACGTGCACGGCCGCTTGCAGGGATGGTTGCTGTAGCTTTGCTCCTCGTAGTAATCCACTCCCTCTTCCCGCTCGACCTGGGAGGAAGCGGACGATGGTTCCGGCGCCTGCCTCGACTCGGTGTAATTGCACACCCGGCAGCAGTCCCGCTCGATGACATGCTGGTCGGCGCAACTGCCCATCGGTGGACACTGCTTGCGGCTCGAGCTGATCGAAAGCAACCCACTCTCCTTAACGCACCGGTACTGCAGACACCCGTCCGGGCTGGTCCACGATTGTCCCTCGCGGTACAACTGCTCGTCAAACTTGCACTGCGCCTGGACGCACTGTGGGCAGCAGTGCTGCTGGGAGAGCTGTGCCTCGAAACCCTGCCAACGGACGAAAGAGGAGAAAAGCGTTATTCAAGCAAATGTCCATTCCGTACGACCAGTCTCATCGGGAGCATCGTCCAAGTGGTCGTACCTCCGGACAGGTGGACAGGTTACACTGTATTCCGATCGAGTTGACAAACGTTTCATTTGCCTCGTTCCGCAAACACTCGTAGTTCATGCACGTCGTCTCGTTCACCATGTTGAACCACTTCTCGCCGACCGATCTCGTCACAATCTCCCCATTGGCGTACACTTCACAAAAGTTATCTGAAATGAAGCAGTGCAGGTTAGCTTATTTGGCCTCAGTGGTGTATCTGGTACAAACTAGGAGAAAAACGTTACGCACCACAACGCTGCAGTGTACAGCACGTGCCGGCAACAGTTCGTGGGCGAATCGTACGTTCCGCATCGCAGAATTCGATCGGCGGTGGACAAGCGCTGCTGTCACAGTACAGCCGAAAACTCTCGCAGCACGGATCGAGCTCGCGGCGTATCCGCTGTCCCGGTTCTAGCGATACCTCCGTGATGTTTGACAACGGTTGGCATTTGCTCGTGTCGCAATCTGGAAGCAAAGCGAAGCAAAACGTGAGTGTTGCGATCTTAGTAAACGCCCTTTGAACAACATTGATAAAATTTTATACGACCTTTTGTTAATGTTCAATCAACAAAAGTCTCAAAGTCACGTTGATAAAAAACAATTCTCAAACACAGTGAAACCTAGGCATGCGAGACTCGTATATGAGAGAACTCTCGCTATGCTAGAGTTTTTGTGAGGACTTCCTGGCACTTAAATGTAACCTCTATAATTATAGAATTGTAAGGCCCATGTAAGAGAGAATTATTATACTGGTAGCTTAAACCAAATGCACCAAGGTTCGCTCTGAGGGAGCCAGTTTGTCATTCGCCCATCTACATTGAGCGAATAAACCTGATTACTTTTCTGTCCATACTCAGCTAAAAACCTCAAAGGTAAAATATCTTATGGGAGAAACTTTCATAGGAGAGTTTTTCTTTTTGAAGTCCCTTATTCACGGGGGTCTTATCCAGGCTTCTAAATTACTCAAATATCACGTTTTTACTGAATGCTTAACTTAAACCCCAAACAGTAAGCAATATTTTGCAGTTCAAATTTGAAATGATCAATTGTGATGATCACTCCAGCGGATAGTCAACCCATGTAGGCGATCATAGGTTCTGATAACCGAATATGTGATTATTTATAGAAAAATCACTGGAAAACTAGAAATAGAGATAAAGTCAATTTCGTTTAAAAGGTTTGCAGTTACAATCATACATGTCGAAACAATTATCTAAGCGATGATTACGATAGCAGACGGTTCGTTTTCGACTGTCAAACGATCAGTAACACCTCGCCTATCTCATTGATATTCACGTTCAGCAAACACGTAAACATGCTCCCGCACAACAAGCTGCGAGTGCGCGCACATGTCAAGTGCGAAAAATCGCTGACCATTGTCAAGGCATCGCTGTTGTCCCACTTGCTAGAGGGCATCCAGCATGACTGTACAGAAAACGCATCTGCTTGCGATAACTATGACCTCCCCGGGGCTGCCGATGGTGTTGTACCCCACCGACCGACGGAGTATGCTGAAGGTGATGTGCTTTGATATTCTGGAAAGATACCGATGGTATGGAAAACCGTATCAACACTATGGGCACGGATTCATCGCTGAAACCTTCACCGAACGCTGTCTACGTGACGTGATGGAATGGACGACGGAATATGTTCCGAAAGAGGATGGCAGTGTTGGTCTTCCGGGTTAGTCCGCACTTTAACTTAACCTCTTGCTTCAACCTCTTCCCTTTTGCGTTAATTTATTAAGGCCGCCAAGCAGTGACAGAAGTACAGCAGAAACATAATTGAACAACAGAATCTTAAGAGTCACCGAGGTGGAACAACAGAATATGAGGGTCACCGTAACGTCACACAAACTACCCGAGCAAGCGATTTAATTTAAATTCACTTCAGTTAAATGCATCGCTGACGTTCACATCATGAGTCAATCCGGATAGGAGGACAGCGCACAGTAGCCCCTGTATGCATTTTTCCCAGCCGCACCGAAGGTGCCAACAGGCGACACTCATCATCCATTACGGTAATTAAGCAGTCGTAATGGGTCTGGTGAGGCACACCTCCCGCATATTACACCGGTAGGTCGATCAGTTGCTGATTACAAAGTAGCACACGAACAAGTTTAACAAGATTTCCATGGAAGTGTGGCATGAATTAAATGAGGAGCAGTAAAAAAAGGTATTGAAAGTCTAAAATTAGAAACACTTAACTATGTTTCTAAATTTACCTTTTTGCTATGTTATAAACAAAGAGCTTCTTTCATGTCATTAACGTGTGTATTTGCACATATCCAGTGCTTATTCTGCTTATTATTATTGTATTATTTGCTAGCATGTTCTGGATCTACACTAGGGCCTCCTACCAACGGCTAGCGTGGAGCAACGTTGATCGGAACTTTTATAATATTTTTTTATCCATTCATAGTTTTCAAATTGCTTATGTTTTACAAGATTTTTATTAAATAAAACATAAATGAAAAATGCATTATGGCGGTTACTACGGAATGACAACATGAAGAATGCAAATTAAACAACAAATATAAATTTAAATAAAAATAATTTTACTTATAGTTTACATAAATAGTAGCTCCAAACATTACCTTATTTTATTAGTGAACAAAAGATCCGAAATCTTGCTTACGTTTGTTGCTTACCCTTGAGTGTGATTTGGTCCACTAACGCTCACGTAAGGTAATCAAAATTACACATCTCCACAGTAAAATGATCATTTATAATTCCATCTGTCATTTACATTCCCCTTCGGAATCAATTACCCTGCTGTCCTATCTTTTATCGCCATTGCTAGCGTCTTAATGCCCTCGATCGATGGAATCTGATAGGCAGGTAAAAAGCTTCCATGCACTAGAACTGACACAGGCATATAATCATTCGCTCACCTGCGGGGTTTAGGTGGGGCTCCGAACCTAAGCCGAACTGCTACTCGCCCAAAGAAACAAAGCATCGCCCTCGAAGCAAGGGCGATAGCAGCACTTTTGTTACATTAGCCGCAACTAACGACGATCGAATTGGCAACGATATCTACTACTGGCAACGTTATGTAAGTTCACACGATCAGGTCTTCCACTCTGCCACCATTATCGCAACCCACCAATCGGACCGGTTGAATGCGTGTGAATGTGTGAATCCGCACGACCAACCTGCACGCACGCACGCACCAGCACGACGCGTACGATCCACCGTACGCGGCGCACACGTACGCGATCGACCAAAGACGCCGGAGCATCTCCAATGAGCCGTGCGACCTTGACCGTGGGTCGCCGTTGAGCCGCTCTGAGTGTTGCCGCTTGTTCTGAAGAGATCTCGCCTTCTCAGGCCTTCTAAATTATCTGATGGTCGGTTGTCTGGGAGGGGGGGAGTGTTCTTTTACGGCCGCTAATGAGCACTTCCTTTCCCACCTCCGGACGACTATTAGGCTATTATGCGATGGAAATCGTTCATCAATCATAAAACTTATTTTATAGCTACTCAGTCCTCACGAGATGGACTGGAGCCTGCGGCATCTGCTGGCGACCACAACAAACAAAAAACCTTTACAAATCACCTTCCCAGTACGGTTGAAGCCATTCGGTCCAACTCTCAGACGTAGCGGCTAGATCCGGCAAGGCTGCTTTGTATCGACTCATGCAACTCGGCGGTGACGATCCGTTCGCTCGCTCGAGGACCTAGCATTCGCGGGAATTTAATTATCCGTCGCATATATTAACGAAACGGCCCCATCTGGCTATCGCCGGGTTCTAAAAAGGTGAAACTGGATTATGGTATGCGGTTCCGGTACACCGTTCCTCGTGTGCCCCGCGTATGAGCGTATCATTCATTTGGGAAATTAAAAATTACAAACCACAATGTATGAGTAGAACCTTTCCCAACCCAACCGGCACCGTTCGCTTCCGAAAGTGAATGGGCCCGGATGCCGGGGCAGTACATTCTCGTTTCGGTCGACGCCGGTGAGGAAGGATATCCGCGTGCGAAACAGTATGCGGAACGCAGTAAGAACCTTCCTCGTTGCCAAACGCATTCGGTTCCACCTCGTGCGGCATAAGAATTAGGCTTTATGGGCTTTACAGACCACCAATTACGCCTAATCAAAACGAGGGTGCCTGCTCAAACCCTGTGGCAATCGATCGTATGGTTTCGATCGACATTCAGCAACGTTGCCTCGATGTCCAAATTAATTACCTCCAACCCTTTACGCTATCCATACACTTGCTTGCTCTCGCTTCACCACTGCCCACGACTACTTCTTCCACTAGCATCGATCACTAGCATCGATCGCACGGTGAATCATAAAAGGGTTTCACACTGTCCCGCGCAATCAACGAGCTGTGACGGAGCGGCACATGTCACGCGTCGGAATGTCCAGAACGTGAAGATCGCTACCGTTAAACACGCGCCAAGACTCGTGTGTGTGGTGCTGTCGGCACTTGCAACTAGCCTGCAACAGAGCAGAAAGTGGACCACGCCAGTCCCGATGTGCTCCGGAGTTCTATGCATCTTGCGCGGCGTGTGGAATGACGCAAGCAGTATCACCGAGTGTGAGAAAAGGTGCGTGAGCTAGAAACTGCCGTACCGGTAAAACCGGGAACCGTTGTCCAAAAACCGATCCTTCGACGTCCAGATGGAACTGGTTTGCGGCAGAGGTTGAGAAATGCCACCCCAAATGCAATCCGCTTGGATGGATGGAGGACTGAGAGCCGCTTAGAGATGGGGTGATGACCTGAAAGTCACTTAAGGTGCGCTTAATTATCTCCGACACGCTAACTGCCGTTGTGGCACGGCGGCACGGCTATCGGCATAAGAAACTGTCGATTATTCATCAATTCTAATAGATTGCGAATCAGTCTTGTAGGATGACTTGCGTACTGAGACGTGGAATTCCCTTCCCATTGCATTTACGAGAATCCCAAAATAAAAACCCTCCAAACAAACTCCACAACAGTTGGACACGGACAAGGAAGATCACACAAAAATCACACATTTTTTCGCTCATTCCGTGTTCGTCAGACCCGAAACCAGTTTCCATTGCGGTGATCCCTGGCGAAAGATGATCTTCCGGGATATTTGCGAGCATCCAAAAGCGTTCGGTAAATCCCCCATGCATACGATGGCCTCATGCGACAGTCTTGGTCGTGACGCGATCCATTTGTTTGTAGCCATCGGGCATGTGCATTGCACGGAGGTGAAATCAGGGTTTGGAATGTGTGCAATCTTATCACAAGCCCAAGCCGTGCAAGATGTTCCCGATCATCGACGGCAAAGATCCAATCGTGCTACATCTGGCTGACGTGCCTGGAAACAGTACGAAACTTACCTGCGAAGACGCTCTGAGTGTGACCGACGTGAACCACCAGCGACAGGATGGGCAAGATGGTGGCAGTAACTAAGGCCGCAGTTGACAGTCGATGCCGACCGCCTGCTAACGTACCACTTTTGATAGCCATTGTTCCGTTAAGGGGGAGGGTGATGCGTTTATCTTTACGGGGTAGTTGACTCCTCTATGTCATGTACTATCCAACGGAGGTTTAATTTTTCATACGTGCCAGCGCATCTGCCTCGCTTAATGCCCTCTGAAGCGAGCTCAGCAATAGTCTGGGGAAGAGAGTAGTAATAACAAAAAAACCGCTTAAAATTATGCAAAAACAAACAAAAGCATGCGGGATCGATTAGCGAATAATAATGATGAAACACCTAGCGAAACTTTCATCTTTACACCCCTTCGCTTGCTATTTACGCACGAGAAACGTACAGATGGAGCCGGCTCGCTACAGCCTCGCTAATCGGATGAAGAAATCAATGTTTCTCATATTTGCATAGCCGCGATCGGAGTCGTACTATATCACGATCATGGCGCTGGTGGGAGGTACGGTTTTACTTTCGCTGGGTTTGGTGCACTCGCCCAACAATCATAACGGAATCGCATGTACCTCGGGCCTGCCCACTGCTGGAGCGGTTCTGCTTATTCATCCGCTACTTCTACTATGTGTGCCGGTCAACCGGTGCCAGTAGGCATGAGATGCGTAGGCACGTGAGCTAAACTGATAGCAAAGGTCTGGGGGACGTCATTGTTTGCACTGGCCATGCAGCAACATGAAGAACAATCTATGGTCTAGAGGGTCAAAAAATATATGGTGTAAGGGTTGGTTTGCAGGTACTGTCTGATAGTATAAGCAGACGCTAGCGGCGATTCCCTTTCTAGCAGCATCATAAACATACTGATGGTAGGGTAAGACGAATGGCACCTAAATTAGCATTCCGACTAGGGTTGCGATAAGGATGCTTTGATAAGTAATTCTTTGTTCCTGTGTTGCTGCGTTTGGGTGTGTGTGTTCGAGATGTGTAAGATTACGGATAGAAGAAAACACTTATCAGTTCTGGAATATGGTTAAAAGTTATATTTATGATTTTCATTCACAAATAGAGTTTTTTTTTAAAAAGCTAAAGATAGTGTGCCAAAAACAAGTGATCCAGAACAAGTTAATTCTCAATTGAAAGAAACCAGTTTCAATAAATACCTCCTGCTCTACCAACGTGGATGCAGCTCAATCGCTTAATCCGCTGCAAAAAGCGTGCTTGTCGCGATTGTTCCCAGTCGCGATTGTTCCGTTCCTTGTTGACTGTGGTTGTTTAATTACTTTTAAAAACGATCATCCTTCAGACATTAATTTTTGAGGCATGTTCCGTGATTGTCTAGAAGAATTGATTGATATATAATAAATGCGGCTAATTGATACATAATATGTAATAATTTCGAGCCTGATGCGAACGCTTAGCTGCATCTTTTACCGACAAAAACATTTTCTATCCTTCGTTTTGTTCTTCTTATTATATCTTCTCTTTTTCTTCTTCCTCCTCTCTATTTACAAAAGGAAGAAAAACATATCCTCTTACGATAAATCTGCGCTAGTTCCATTACTTCAACTCATATGTCGTTAGAAACCATCTAGAATTCGCTAGTTACTTGAAAAGGTTCACATGACTAGCTGTTTGTCTAAATCAGGCACCTCCAAACTTTTCTTTACGAGGAGGCTAGTAGAACATTTGACTCCTATTTTGAAAGCTTTCTTTCTTATGTATGCAATATTTCACCATCGGTTGGGAGCGATGAATTTAATAGTTAAAAGTGAAAGTTTTTGCACTTTTGCAAAACAAACGTCGTAAACCATTTTAAACAAAAACCCAAAAAAAAACTTCGCGAGTCGCCTGTTAGACTGACTAAGGGCCGCATTTCGCCGGCGGGCCTAAGTTTGGACACCCTTGGTATAAATGGACACTGGGCAACGCAAGACCATTAAGAGAGTTTGAGTAAGATGAATGGGCTTGTTGGAAAGCTAACCCTTTGATCGATGGCGAAAGAAACCATACCTTCTATATCACCATCAAACCATCATCAGCCTGTGCAATGAGCTCGGCACAAAATGGTTTCAGCTCATCATTTGAAAAACGGTCATTAATTTATCTTTTTGTTGTGTTTTGGTGTTTTTCAGAATTTAAATAAATCCCTCCTCACTCTCCCTTCGCAATCCTCCACATCACGATCATCTAACATATCATCTTCCTTCCCTCGCAAAATCGCGCTTTTTTTTTCTAAACACCATTCGGTGTCAGCATCCACATTGGGCTGGCGCTATTTGACACACAATTACCCAAGATTGCATAACGAGGCACACCGCCAAGTGTAGCCTTCTCCGGGTACTTGACCTAGTGGCTACGATGCGCCCTCCTTCCCATTGCCGCCATAGATATGTAGCGACCGGTAGGGCAAATACACAGCAGCGTGAAGCACGAGCCTGCAGATGCTTTGAAGATTTTCATCCAGTGTTAAAAGGTGCCAGTTTCACGTTCACCGAGCAACGGAAGGACAGACAGCCAGGTACTCTTCGACTTCTGGTTTGCAAGTTATCAGCTTAACTCCATTATCTCTGAGACCTGGAAAAACCTGCTTCATCGTTTTGTTTGAAATGCATTTAAAAAAAATACACACGGGACCAGTAATTGAGTTACCACCTTCAACACGGATGAACACAAATTGTGTGAACCTTGAAGAATTTAATGATCATATTTACCATTAACCATCGCCGGGCGTCCACTTAGTGCGCGGCAAAGCAGTTATCATTGAAATTGGAATACCCGAATGCAAACGGCCGAGTGGCGCGTGGCTCGATTATGGCGCCATTAAGCTTCTGCGGGAGCCGGTGCGCCTTTCGACCGTGCATCTCTCTGCACCTGGTATTGTACGGTAACATAAAGGCACACAGGTTTTGTTACTATACTACGCAACAACAGCAAAAACAAGCGACCTTCCAGCCCCAAAGAAAACATAATAAAATAGTTCCACTATCAACCTTCATCGACTGGGTGGATGGATAGGTTCGATCGATAGATCGGACTCCCAGCCCGTCACTCTCACTGCTCGGAGTCAACCCGAAATGGATCACCGTTTCGAAATCGGACTGTAGTTTAAATCTCTTTCCAACGTGCTTCTTTTATTGATTGTGAAAAGAGATTCGATGGGCCGACGGGTGGCTGGGTTAAGCACAAGCGCCGAAAGTGGACAACATAATGCGGTGAAGGAAACATTCTTCTTTGTCTCGAAATCTAGTTCAAACTGGATGTTTTATGTATTGTTTAGAGGATGTTTTTCTGTTCGACTTGATTCACTCAAATTTATTCAGAATGCTGAATGATTATGAATCAAAATGATATTCATTTTTCTTCAAATTCTCTTTCTTCTGCAATCATAGAATTTCTGTGACACAGATGTACCAGGAAAGGAAAAAGTTTCAAAAACCGCATAAACTATTGCTTTTCGCCCCCTCACAATTGCGGAAGTAAAGCAACGCCACAATTTGCCATCGATTCACACAATTTTGCAACCACTTCCGCCCTGTCCGTTCTAGTGCGGAATCGTCGTAAGCTTTTATTAACCGATTAAATGCTACGACAATCGGCACCGGCACTGCGGTCGGAACGGTACACCTATACACATTTGCTGTGCCGTCCAACCGTAGAGGTACACAGGGAGGAGAGGTGGAAAGGAGAACCGTTTGTTACGGTTTTGTGGTTACCATGGGCAGCTTCAAGATCGTGATCGCGTCAGACGACGAACGTACTCCGCATCATTCAGGACGACGGTTCGTTATCGGAAGATGATGCCAAGAGGAGAAGAATGCATATTTATGAAGAAGTTAACGATTTGCAAACTTCCTTTTTTCGATTTGTTTTTGAACGATGGAAAACAAATAAAACGGCAAATGTAGTTGTCCTATAGGCAAATGAGGCAAGCGGAAGAGAAATGGCACAAATAAGTTCATTAATCGAATATTTAAACCGTTCACTAAGTCTATAAACAATCGTTTGTAATGATGCTTTAGAATAGTATAGATTCTAAGAACTTTGTATATTTTAAATCATGTTGAAGATTGAAAAACAAACTACTACGAAACCCAAAAACTTTGTAACTCTTGAGAATCGCTATTCGTCGCCCTGCACGTGCCACACATGAACGAGAAAGTATTAAAACTAATCGATTAAAGTAAAACTAGAACAACTTTTAAAATCTCGGCCTACAAACCACTCTATTGCAATTGTAAATAGGTTGAAGCACTTACAGGCCTAAAATCACTGATCGATCGTTATCAACCGCTGCAAACGACGGCGCGTGTTTGAATCAGCTTCCGTACGTTTTTGAAGGACTTTTTGGCCCCTTTGGCGCGACCGGCACTCCACACTATCGACTTATCAGGGCACCGCAAGTGAACTACCGCGTGACACAGAGCAAATAGATTTAAGTTTGATGACACCCCACCCTCACTTCACGTTATCACGAGATACCGCCTTTTATCTGGGCAGACAGATCACGACCGCGCACATGCTCGAAGCATATCACCGGGGGAAGATGTCTCACCCGTCTTTCAAGGGGTAACTTTCGTGCTCGTTTTTGTGCCTTAAATTTGCGCAGAACTATTGATTAAGATTCACTTTTCAAACTTACGAGGCACTTGTTTCACTTCTTCACTTTCCTCTGGTCGTCTCCTCTGGCGCAACGGCCGAACAGTTTGGACTACGACTACACCAAGGCAACGAAGGCGAATGCAAACGGCAGCGCACACCAGGCGCACTGCAACACGGTTCTGCGCGCTGGCAGACAAACGGGGTGTACGCGATCGACTGAACGCGCGATCCGCGAGCCCGAACGCTTTTAAACCGCGCAGCGCAGCGATCTGACGTCACGAGTGACGACGCAGCGCGGGACAAACCGCACGCGCACACCGCTCACGCTAATCTTCGGTTTCGCTCGACGCTACTTCGGCTCTGGGGAAGGCTCGCACGAACGGGGAAGGCTTAGAAGGCTTGCGTTCTTTTGGGCTGGGATTCCCCACGCATCCAAACAACGGAAAGGCGATCCTTTTTTCCCACTGGAGGATCGTCTGATGTAAGTATCTTGATGTGAGCGGCCCGATTACTCATGGTCAGATGCTACAATTAAAGAATTGTTCTCGTGTGTGAATTGTTCCTAGCGGTTGGAGGGAAGGGATTTTCGTTGGAATGCGGGGATTTACAATAAATAGTTGTTTAAAAAGGGTGAGGTATCCAAAAAGCAGCGGAATGGAGCGATGTGAATTTTCCCTTTTAATAGTCTCGCATTTAGAGACAAATCATCATATTTAATTTCTAAACATTAAATTATGGCTAAATAAGCAGGAGTTTTTTAATAAATGTATCTTGTTTAATTTCATGTGTCATGCATGGGGCACTATTACCCATTGAAACTGTTTTCATAATTTATAATTAGCAATACGGCCTGGCCGTTACTACCGAATAAAAAAAAAACAACTCCAATAAAATAGATTTTCGAGTCTACCCCATTCAACACGATAAAACGCTTTGCCAAATACGCACAAGCTGTTAAAACACAGACGGTAGAAATACATACACGCCCGTAATTGAAGAGAAAATAATAAAAGGCTTCCAGTTAAGAAGAACACAATCGAATTGAACTAGCTTCCCCAAAGAAATAACTAACAATGTTTATTTATTATTTATTTTATTATTTTATTCTACCATAACAGGCAGAAACATCTTCATATGTTCCGCGCTACCCTGCAATATATGCCGAAAGCAGATCAATTTTAATTGCTTTCGGAGTAATACTTTAATACTGCAGAAATTAAAAAAAAAAACGAATTCATTTGAGATATTGTACAACTTCAACCATAAATTGTTCAAATTCACATTCTTCGGTGTCTTAGACGATTAATGCAGATGTCCCCAATGGTTTCGTCATTTCGACACTATCGTCATTGCTGCCAGCAAAAGCATCATCATTATCGTCGTTTTGTCTTATACATCATCAAATATTATAGGTATGTTTGCAATTTATATTATGAAACTATTGAACAGACTTATTTCACTATTGAGGCATAAAACAAGGAATGATTCATTTGGTTTTGGAATTTTATTAAACAATACCGTAAACATGCACACGTAGAACATCCAATTTTTTTGGGCTTCATAGTAAACTGTGGCCCAAAGTTGAAAAAAGTGTCTAAATTAAGCTTTGGTTACTTTTTAATATTTTACTTATGTTACCGATGTCTGTTTTTTATTGTTTTTTATTACCTATTTATTTATTTATTTATTTATATATTATTCATATTTATTTATATTCAAACGTTTATTGTTATTATTCTTTACAAATCGATATGAATTTGTTGTCTCTAATGTGTCCTTACGATATAAAAATAGAAGCATGCTGTACCATATGGAGACCACTAACCGACACCTTTCCAAAGCTGTAGCTGTATTTAACAAACAGCTTATTTAGCCAGCAATATGGACTCAAAATTAGATTAACACACAAAACCGAAAATAGTGCC
This sequence comes from Anopheles epiroticus, assembly GCA_000349105.1. Lineage (NCBI taxonomy): Eukaryota > Metazoa > Arthropoda > Insecta > Diptera > Culicidae > Anopheles > Anopheles epiroticus. Next base: position 1,041,851 of record KB670169.1, on the reverse strand, counting down.
AAATCGTTGTCCTTTCTAACACACAGGAAGTTGCCACCGGTTTGTGGCGGTGCTGCATCTTTGCAAAACGTTTAGATTGCATGATCAATATTTAAAGTTTAAATGACACAGAGCTGTCGGTGGTAGACAATATTGACAAAAGCATTTCAATCGCTGATACGGTCTGGAAGAGTAAATTTAAATAGCAACGCTAGCTGTGTAACGAGAAGCGGTTGGGGGATATGAAAATAAGATAAAAAACGAGTTCAAAAAGAATGGAATAAAAGTGTTAGGATAAAAAGTTTAAGATTACATTTTTTGTCCCCAGTTCTACAAAAATATCTTGTACAGCTTTAATTCAACCCAGCCTTAAAGCATCTCCGCGTGTCGGAAGGCTTAGTATCGTTCACCGTCGGCGGCCATCGCATTTTGGTCCATTTCAGTTTCTCCCCGTCCTTTACCATTATGGGAGGAGTAACGCAGGACAAAACGGATGCGCACATGCGCAAAAGACGACCCTACCCTGGTTGCTTACGGCACACCGCATATCCGGGCACAGCATCCCTAAAACCTATAAAAGACCGGACCCAGTAGTCAGGATATGCGTTGTAGTTGCCGTTCGACGTTCGGAGAAGGATAGTGCTAGACCACGAGTTGCAGTACCGTTCCGATCAGATTCCCAATCAGTGGAGGTCGAAATAGTGATGGATAAAATTTGCCGCTCTCAGTTACCAGATTCGTCCTCTTCGCCACCACTGAGGTTATCATCGATATGATGCTGTAACAGATTTAGTTGTCCCGCGGGAAGAAAAAGAACACTAAACCCCCTTTCTGTGACTCCGTTCCGTGTGGTTTCGTTTGATTTTTTGAGACTTGAATCTTTATTTTTGTACTAAAACAAAGCATCGTAAATCCTTGTTCCGAGTCATCTACAGGATCAGAACAAAAAGCGTTAATCCTTAATTTTGAATGTTTTTACGTGTTGCGTGGTGTCCGTCTGACGTGTTTGTGTGTCCTGATTGTGCTTTGTAAAACGGCTACCAACTTGGTTTTTCTATCCCTATCGCTGCTCGCTGGCCTTGCAACATGGATGTGCTGACGTACAACGCTCCAAACGGACCGTACAGTGGTATCGGGTTCCACAGCTTCGACGATGAGCTGATGGCCGATTTGCCATCGTGCGTCTACGCCCAGCATCATCAGCTCAACACGGCCCTTGGGAATGGGGTTGGGGTGGTAGGGGGTGCCGGCAGCAGCAGCAGCAGTGGTGGGGCCGGACACAGCAGCCACGCCGGCAATCCGGCCAGCTTGCGGCTGAATCCGTCCAGCATACGGCAGATGCAGCATCAGTATCTACACCATACAGGTGAGGCAATGAGCGTAAATGCTTCCGTGAAGTATAAAGACCAGCGGTACTTGATGCGGTAGTGTAATCTTTATCCACACCAGTCCTAATGGCGGTTGTTGGAAGCTATCAAAGACAGTTTTGGACTGAACACCCCAATAATCGACGAAATAGGGCAAACACAAGGAAAAACACAAAATAAAGTATAATCACTCAATTAAATATCGTTCGCCGGCGAGTTATTGTGAAAAAGAAGGAATGTTGAGCTTTTTACTGAGTCGAACCGATTTCCAAGGCTTCATGGTTCCGATATCCTCCGTCAGGGATTAAGCAAATCAAAGGAGCAATCCGCTGGAATTAAACGATAAACAGTCGACTCAATAATGCATTTGTGGACAATAATGGACAAATCAACACCGTTATGTAACGTTTCTTAAGATATAAAAAAACGGATCGTTAGCAGTAAATATACGAGTACGAAAGAGAGAAATCAAAAACTGTCTGGATCTTAAAGGGCTGCTAGGACAAGTGAAGTAACTGCTTAGCAAAAACGATGCGTCAATTCGTCTAGTGAGTTTATTAAACATCAAAAATACATAGTGTGATTTTTCCCTCAATTCCTTGGTGTATCGTATCGGGTGAAATGTCGTTTTCTCTCTATAGAAGCTTCTAAATTGCATTTTTTGTAAATTTTATTTCGATTTTCCAATAGTTTGGATTCTTTATAGTTTCAGTTACTCAAACATAGTTTTGAGTCTAATAGTAATATCTGCGTTTAAACAGAATAAAAATAAAATGCCTACGTCCTTCAATCTCTCTGCTCTAGATAAAGCATCAGAAAAAGAAAAAAAAGTGAATATAAAAGCGAAGTTCCTGAACATTAATTTCCCAAATCCTATCCACCACTCGCATAATTTGAAAACGTTAATAACGTAGTAACGTAGATTTATGTTAAGCCTACTATTTTCTGGCCATCAGAACCGATATATTCGATGAAGACCTGCCCGAGCACTTATTGGGCAAAATAAGGATCTGTGGTTTTCTGTGACTTTGGGTATTTACTACAACAGGTTAGCCACACCTGATGATGTTAAACTAGTACTAAGAATTGTAAAAAAAAAAAGTTCATAATTAGATAGCACAGCGGATTGGCGACCTGGCCATGTCTTTTAGACGTGCTCGGATGTGAGCGGGCCAAGAAGAGAGAGAATTAGATAGCACCTGTAAAATAGCAAAACTTTTTTGTTTTCTGTAATCTGTTAGCAATTAACATGTTGCTAGCAGTTCGAATGGGATACGATGCAACGCATCGGGTCTAAGATGCCAGATCTACGTCAGTAGCACTTAGACCATTGTACCGACAAAATCATTCGAATTGCAGATAAAAAAAAAACATTTTAAGATCATTCGCATTTAACATAACATAACAATCAGAGTGCTCCCAAGATATACCAGGAATTCTGCTAAATTCCCCAAGTATATTGCTCCAAATTTTCACACGAAACGAACGGTCAATTCGTTATGAGTTCATTTAACTAAGCCTAAATGAATACCAACGTTTGAAAGTTTTCTAAGTAATATATAAATGGAAGGCTGAATGAAAGTCTGAACATGAGGTTTTTGGTGCAGGCGAAGGCCGCAAATCGGTTAGAGCACACGATAAGTAAGTAAGTAAGTATACAACCCGAATAGTAATGGACGGCTCGACCTGGACCTTTCGGGTCGAAGCTATCCAAAGCACTCCGGTTCGAAAAAGAAGCTGCAATAAGTTTCAGAAGATTCGGAAGGATCGGCAACGCATACGCGATTCCGACTCTTAGATTCAATACCCGGAGGTGCTAGCACTGATTACAATTGCCGTACACCCGGGTCCGGGTCGCACCGTGAAAGGTCCTCCGTCCTCATCCAAGACGACCGACCGACCCCCAAGAAAGGTTAATTTTTATAGCAATTACATTGCGTAATGTAGTGCGAAATTTCCACCACGTGCTAACTATCTCACGCGTTATCGGGTTGTTACGCAGCAAGGCTACGATGCACACATCCTCGAGTGCGAGGAACCGTTCCGATAACTGTCGTGCTTCCGCATTGCGGCAAATGTGGCATACAAGTTAGCATGCTGTGCAGTGGATCGAAACGCTATCGTATAAAGTCACGCACCAGCACGTGGAAACTAATTTTATTGGCTAATTTTGGTCCGGCACTTACCTTGAGAGGTAAGCACACACACACACACACACACACACACACACATCTACACCGGGCAGAATGAACTTTGGCAATGCAAACTCAACAATTAGTCATTGAAATCAGCACCAGCCGGGGTACCATAGACCAGACCCGGAAAGAAGCCTTCACAGTTGATACCGATTTAATGATCCTTTTTACAATACACTTTGCGTGAATTGAAATACTGTATTTAAAATGCTACTTTTGTGCACCAACAGAATGCCTGGACTCATCCACACCACCCAGCCCCTCCCTGTCGACGACGATGGGAGGCCACCCGTACAACCCGCCAACACCGTACAAAATGCAACGCCAGCAACAGACGAATGTCCGCGAGCGCAAGCGGATGATGCGTTCCGCACCGAACGGGTATGTCTATTGGGATACGATCATGTAAAAAAAAACGTTTGCCGCGCACCCACTAATGTAGGCTCTTTCGGTTTTACAGCAGCATCAACTCGGCGTTCGATGAGCTGCGTGTGCACGTGCCCACGTTCCCGTACGAAAAGCGGCTCAGCAAGATTGATACACTGCGTCTAGCGATCGCGTACATAGCGCTGTTGCGCGAGGTCCTAGAGGCGGACTACGATCCACTCACGTACGTGGAAAAGTGTCTGCGGGGTGAAATAAAGGCCGATCGGGCGCACTGGAACACGAGTGGTAAGTGGATTGTGCTTCTCGTTCTCGGGTGGAGTTTTACCGTTTTCTCGTCCAATTTCTCAGATTTAACGGCACGGCTGTCATGGATCAATTGGGAAAACTTGGGCGTTCATCCGGGCAGGCGTACCATCCTCACGTCGCTGGCGCTCGGCTCATCGGAAAGTCTTGCCGCCTGTGGACCACCGCCACATTTGATCTAGATGTGCGCGCGCTCGAGGCCGGCCGGCATCGCTTTATAATGTCTTCCGTTTTGTTTCGCTAATTATAATCAATGCTTCAATCAAGACTATTTATTCGCAACTAGGCTTACTTCGCTGCATCAAAATACGGGACACTTCCCGACACACAGCTAGTAGCTCCTTTATCGTACTACTATTTCGAACGCAAATAAAGTTATCTCCTAAAATCGACAGCACCTCCTGCTATTGCTAAAAATAATTCAAAAATAATGTATTTTTTTCGTTCCATTCAATGGCACACGTTTCATAAAGTTTGACAATCTTCCCTAAATTAAAAAAAACATATAGTACATAAAAGTATATAATATATCCCATCACGCTCTCGTCGTATTAGTTGTACCTTCCTTGGCCACTACCACTACCACTTTCACTGCTCGTGTGGCGCAACCGTTGGATTGGCTGGCGACTCTGGATGCGCTTCCGCTTGGCGACCGGGCTGTGCTGTAGGGGCATCGAGACCGCTGGCACCACTGATGCTGTGTACGACTGTGTATAGTTTGACGCTACGCGACGTCTCTTCTGGCCTTGCGACTGCTGGGTGATACGATACTCGTCCGAACCGGAGGAAGAGGTGCGCGAAACCGTACCATGCGACCACGTGTACCGGTTCTTCAAATAATCCGCAAACGAGGCAGCCCGTTGTATCAGTCCACTCCCGGTGGTGCTCGTCGTATTCGTGGCGGCAGTGGTCGCTAGCGAATGTTCCTCCTGTATGTCTGTGCGCGAAGCCAACCGAATAACATTCGAAACAATCGACCAAAGTTTTCCCCCGGTACGGTTACTTTCGCTCGAGTTCTTTCCTTTCACCTCGTGCGCACGACTCTCTACCAGCTCGTCCCGGAAGCTTTTGCCCTGTTTTATGTTTGGTCGACCTTTAACCGGCACAGGATAAAAGACTTCGTCAGAGTAGGAATCGTTTTCTGCGTCCTCTACCGATGCGTCATAAGCTTTAAATGTGTCCCCAAGCCCAACGGCGGAACAGCTGTAGCTTCGACCGGGAATGGTGCCACAGGGTGTACCCCATACGTCATCCGACGTTTCGTTCGACTGTTGTTCCACCTTCAGTTTCATTTCCTGCAGCGCTTGGAACGAGCTCAGTTTCTTTAGTGTCGTTCCGGTGGGTTTCGGTGTCATTGGGTAGCTTTCGGCTGAGTGTAACTTTCGCTCTCCCAACGTATCACTCGCTTGTAGGGATTCCATATCGCGGTGCGTTTCGTAGTACTCGGACCCTTCGGTCGTGTTTGGATTTGGGGCGACGACCGGCTGTGCTAGCTGGACCGTTTCCCTGCCCGGATCGCCCGACCGCACCATACGCTGGGCTTGCGTCGAGATGGAAGTGCCACTGCCACCACCGTTACCACCGCTCATTCGCTTCAGTGTCGGTGTGGTACGCAAATCTAGTGGGTCTTTTATCGGTGATACCAGCATACTGTTCATGCCGCTGCTCATCGTCGAGTTGAAGCTCATCTTTCGCTGCGTGCCCGGATGCAGCATCTTCGAGTAAACACCACCGCCCCCACCACCACCACCACCACCACCCCCAGCAGCTCCAGCCGTATGCTGTGCGATTGCCCGCTGAATGCTCTTGGACATAACCTGCCTCAGTGGAGTGGCGACCGCTTTCGATCGATTACGAATGATTGCCCGCACCTTATCCAGTTCGTTCGGTACGGGCGGTGGCGATCCGGCCAAATCCTCCGTACGACTGTCCGTCTCGCTGCCACTGCTACAGTGTATGCTCGACATCTGACCCATCGTTGCGGAGTACGATTCGTTCGGTTGCTTCGGCCCACTCGGCATCAGCTGCCACTGGTACATCGGTGTCGAGGTGGTGCGGACCAGCTTCCGCGGTACCGCTCCACCCATTGCGGAACCGTTTACCTCCGACACGTTGTTGTAGTTGTTTGACAATGACAACATGCTTTCGAAGCTTTGGCGGCTTTTGCGCTTCCAGCGAAGGTTAATCTTCGTCAGCGGTGTTAGTAGCGCTTCGTCCACCTCATCAATCTTGTTGTCCACCTCACCGAACGGTGCAAAGTCACTCGGCACGAGACTGCTCTTTCTGCGTTCCCGGGTCGGCACTACGACCCGATCGTTTTCCTTATCCTCATTATCAACAGTGGCCAGGAAGGGTGGACCAGTTGTGCTGCTGCTACTGCGTTCGAGGTGGCATTCACCTTCTTTTCCGATGTCTCCAGTACAGTGTTCGAAGCATTTGTTGAGATTCTGGAAGTCTTCCAAGGAGTAAAAGCCCTACAACAAACGTTCGAGTTCGAGAGTAAGTGCATGGAAGTAGGACAAAGTGTAACGTTTTACCTTTCTACATCGGTTGCATTCCAGGGGCAGGTGTTCCTTAAGTATGTGCACGATGAGCAAATTGTTCGGTGTGATTTTCGTGTCCCTCCGCAACGGGAACGGTCTATCGTTGCAGATGTAGCAAATTTTGCGTAACATGGCGTCTTCCTGATGGTTCCCGTCCTCATGCTTCTCGCGGCACTTGGCACAGCAGAACACCTGCTGGCAGGTTCTGCATTGCACCTGAACGAGAAATACCGTATCCGTGTTTTATTGTAACGTAATTGGGAATTTTGACCGCACACTTACCTCTTTGGGAATAATCATCTTCAATCTCGCTGATCGGCACGCAGTAATAATGAGCACACTGCTTACAAAAAAGGATGGTGGATGATGTCCTGACAGAAGCCACACTACTACACCGACGCTGTCGTTGACTGCGACTCATCGGCCGGTAGAGTACGATTGAATGGCTTTGTGCACTTGCTCTCCGCCACTTGTTGTCCACCGGCACCAACACCAGGATGATTTGACGTTCGCTTTGGGGTCGTCTGCCTCCGCCTGCCCTCTAGCTTCACACGATATCGAACCTCTGATCGGCGCTGATTCAGTTTCACTCGCACTTCCTCCACACTTTCCCGTTCCGGTGCGTACGAAATGTGCAGTATTCCACCGTAAAAGTTACGTGCGTCTAGCAGTTTCTTAGCCTGTCGGGCTTTTTCGAGCTTGGCGAAGCACACGTGAAACACATCCGTAAATGGTTCTGGCAGCAGTAACGGCTCGCTAGAAGACCCTTCATGCTCCCGTTGCCAAGCTTCGGTAATGTTGGCAATCGATTCGAGCGCTCCGAACCGTACCAGCTCCTGGCGCAGCTCGCGCAGCAGGTTAATTTGGGGAACGCCAAAAACGAGCAGGTGCCGAGATTCGTTCGCAACGGAGTATACGCGGACGGCTGTTAGCTGGCGCGAACGTCGGTAGAGGGGCCGGTTTTGGCAGTATTGGAAACGAATGTGGTGACTGTCCGGGGTTGGGTTTGTTTGTTTCGGCGCGCCGCTCATGCTCTTGCCCTGAAGACGGAAGTGTAGATGGAGCGAAGGGACGAAAAGGATAAGCGGTGGGGAACAGTGAAGTGATTTGTGGGCTAATGAGGAAGGCGGGGTGGCTAATGTGAGGGTTTTGTTTATGCCGCTAAATGCCCGCCGATGTCGTTGACAACCGCGATTGTCAAATCTGATCCCGCAAAAAGCCTATTGGGTTGAGATTCGAGAAATGCATAATTTACAGTATAATTCATGCTTTAAGCGAATTAAAGAGAAATTGTTTGTCTCTTAATAATATTCAAGTTGATTGGAGTTTGAATTTCAATATAAAGTATCAAACATTTCAGTAACGACTGAACAGTAGCTGTCAGTTTAAGCATCGAAGCGTTTGCGAAGCGTTCCCACCAAGGTCTCTTAAGGAACGTTCTTAAAGAGACCTTGGTTCCCATACAGCTCTGCCGGCTGTCAAACGAATATCAGCACCAAACTGCTACCTGGGACAGTTCATCCTTTCCGTTCTTGGCAGGGTAGCAGAACGGATCGTCGCCTGCAGTGATCCGCTTACCCTGGGACATATACAAAAACAGCGTGGCAGCAAGAGAAATTGTTTAAATTGTATTCACACTTCACGGAACTCGGTAGACCCCGTGAAGGAAAGGACAAGAGTAACTTCTAGATTGCAGTAAATACACTTCGGTGAGTAGGATAGACCCGAAGACGGGATTGTGCAGTGAAGAAATGTGAAGCCTAACCTCAAAAATTCAGTGGCGTGGTGCTTGGTGCCGCCAAGTAACTTATCGGAAAACGAGTGAAAATGGCTGTTAGCCCAATTGTGAAAAGAAAAGTTATCTGACTGATTGTGTTGCGATCGTTGCAGCCGTACACACGCGATGGGACGTGGTCGACCGAGGAAAGAAGCCCCTGCCGAGGGTGAAGGGCCAGCGGCGAAGTTGCAACGAATGAAGCGATGTAAGTATGCATGTCCACTTGCAGCCCCCGCCCCCCCCCTCCCCCTTCTTGCTTGTGAGCTTATCATTTTCCTCACCGCTATAAATAGCCCCACTGCGTACGAAATACTGTTCTGCGTCATTTTAATCACACGGTTTTTTTCGTTTGTCTTTGCAGTTGAAATTCCTCTGGCAACGCTTCCCAAGCTATCGGGGAACGTGCTAGCCTGCGGACAGGGTGAGATGGGCCAGCTCGGCATGGGGGAAGACGTCATGGAGAAGACCCGACCCGCCATTGTCGAAGGGCTGTCGGATGTGGTACAAATTTCAGCCGGCGGAATGCACAACCTATGTCTCACCCGGCACGGTACAGTGTATTCGTTCGGCTGCAACGATGAGGGCGCACTCGGTCGCGACACATCAGAGGAGGGTTCTGAGTTTGTGCCTAAGAAAATCGATCTCCCTGGGCAGTGTGTAAAAGTCTCGGCCGGCGATTCACATTCCGCCTGCCTGCTGGACGATGGGCGCGTATACGCGTGGGGTTCTTTCCGGGTAAGTTGAAAACGGGTCGATAGGCACGGATAAGGAAATTTTTCTTTACCCTCAATACACTTACTAATCTGCTCTCGGCTGTGTGGTTGAACCACGAACGGTTCGTTACTGGGAGCGTCTGTAGTATGCTTTCCCGCCAAACGTCTTCAATCTAAGGGTATGTGAGTGTGTGATCATCCCAGCAACACGCTCTAGTTCTTACCTGTTACCGAAAATTACCCCAGGCATTATTATTGGTATTATTTCGGGGTCTGGTTATTTGGGCGCTTTGTTTAAAGAGCCCATAGGGGCGAGAAGCAGCGACAGTTGGCAGTTGTGCACCGATGCAGGCGCCGGTAAGACGAGGGGGAATCGCTCAAAAGCTTCCTTATTCCTGTTCCAAATTAGTTTTCAATTCTTTTACCCGGCCGTACCTATTTGTTCCCACAGTCACCGAAGTGTGAAGGGGAAACGAAAGATGTAGAGTGAGAGAGAAAGAGAGGGCAAATACAACTGCTACAACACGTCCTTGTCGTTATGGAAACGGCAGGGATCTTTAAATCCTCCCCTTGTTTTTACCCACAGGGCAGACTGCATTTTCCGTCTATACCTGCGAGCGTTCATTTTTTCCTTACCACCTTTATCTAAACCCTAACGGCAAGATGCCGCTTCACTTCGTCCTCACGCGGACATGATCGTCATGGACCGGGAAAAAGTCGTTGCGAGGTAATATCGATCCCAGCTAGTGGTAATCTCGCACTTGGAGCACCCGTACGAGTACCTGGTTACTCTGGTTTGTTTGCTTCGGGAAGGTCTGAGATAAGGCATGCGAATATGCCTCAGCAAGGCAGCTCTTTGAGAAGGGCGTTCGCTACCAGCAATACATCAGTTGTGGATGACGCAGTGTTTTACTCCATTATCGGTAGGCTAAAAACCAATCCGGTGTTGGGTTAGATACTGATTGAAACCAGCGGATTGCCAGCCATTTAAGTCAAATATGCGAGCTACTGGCCTCTCCCTTCTTGCGAGGGGGTGGTTGGTAGAACTCAATTCAGACTAATCTATCACTAGCTCGCTTCATATACCAAACACGACCAATTCCTAGCGAATGCGTTCCTACTGCAGTTGGGCCTGGGTTTGGAGAAGGATGGTTGGGAAAAAATACGATGCCGATTTGGTTATGTCGCTCACCTTTATCCTTGCGTAGGCGATTGGCACCGAATTTCGGCAGGGAGGAAGGCGTATCCGTTCGCAAACTAACACACACTTCTGCTTCTCCCGTCTTTCATAAGGACTCGCATGGAAACATGGGCCTCACACTTGAGGGCAACAAACGGTTACCGATCGAGGTGCTGCCGGGTAACCGGTGGGTCGACATAGCGTCCGGCTGTGATCATTTGGTTCTGTTGTCCAACATCGGTCACATCTATACGGTCGGCTGCGCGGAGCAGGGTCAACTCGGTCGTGTTTCGATCCGTGCGGCATCGGGCGAATCTCGCCGTGGTAAAACACAGCTACTGCAGCCGGGCATAGTGACGCGTCGCAGCAGGATGATCGTAGCCGATGCGATCTGGGCCACCACGTACTGTACCTTCTTCAAGGATCACCAAACGGGACGGATATTTGCGTTCGGGCTGAACAACTACTGTCAGCTTGGCATACCGAACCCGAGCGAGAACGTCGTGAAGCCCGTGTTTGTACCGGAACCGACGAGCTTCGACGAGGTGCTACAGATTGCCGGGGGACAGCATCATACGCTGGTGCTGAAGAGCGACCACAAGGTGTATTCGATCGGCCGGAAGGAGTACGGTCGGCTCGGGTTGGGCGATGACGTGAACGATGACGCGAAAACGCTACAACCGGTAGTGGCCCTCGGTGACAAGAAGGTGGTAAGCGTGTGCTGTGGCGAAAGTACCTCGTTCGCCGTGACGGATAAGGGTGAGCTGTATGCGTGGGGCATGGGTTCGAGTTTGCAGCTCGGAACGGGGCAGGAATCGGACGAATCAAAACCAGCGCTTATCGCTAGCAAGCAGGTGGCGGGTAAGGTAATACTCAAAGCATCCAGCGGTGGTCAGCACAGTTTGTTCCTGGTACAGGAAACGCCGGTAAGTGGTTTGAGAATGATGAAATAAACGAGAATCAAGGATTGAATACTATATTTTTATTATATAAATGCTTATTGCCATACAATTTGCAGACCGTTACAGAGAAAGCGTCAACAAAAGTCGCCAACGCCGCCAGCAAAAAGACGAAACCCGACTCAACGAGCAGCAGCAGCAGCAGCAGCAGCACCACGGTCAACGGACAGGCGAAACATTCCGAATCGACAAATGGCGAGGAAGTAGCGGCGGCTGCCAGCAGCAGTTCGAATAGTGCCGACAGCTCACCTAAAACGAATGGCGATACCGTCATGGCGGAAGTGACCGAAAGCGAAGAGAAAGCTTCAGCACCTGTCCCGAAAGCAGAGCAAGCTGCAGCCGCTGGTGGAAGGAAACGAAAATTAAAGTGAAACAACAGTTGTAGCACCACTACTACTACACTACTTGTTCTCTAAGTAGAAAGGTGAAACAGCTAATTTAGATAGCGCTGTCTTTAAAAAACAACAAAACACTTTACCGTTTGTGTGCCGTGTTATATTTATCAAACTCGTATTTTAGTTAGGAAAGCTGCGTGTCATCTTTTTCATTCCTTTTGTTAATCGTTCACGTGCTCACAAGTTGCGGACATGGATGTTTCTTGTTTCCTGTTTGAATTGTTATCGTTAGCAATCCATTTTTCTTGAAATCGTTCTCCATCTTCCGAACACTTCGGATAACTTTCTTTACTACAATCTTTGCTATCTCTATCTAGTATCGTCCCTTGACCTACCCACCCACGTACACGATAGCAGTAGGCTCATCCATCACACGGTGTTTAGCGTTTTAATACTCCATGGGAGTAGTATTCTAGAGATACGAGACGGAGAGGAGAACTACGGTACATCTTTCCGCTCTCACTCTCTCTCTATCTCTAATTAGGCCCAGATTTCACAAGTGTGGTGTTGTTACAGCATGCCAATGCCACACCATCTCCTATATTTTAGGCAGGAAAAGACACGGAGACGACGCACGATCAATGCAAACGTTAGGCTTTGCAGTGTGGTTGGTGGTACACCACTAGCATCCAGTAAGGAAGAAAGGTAGATGTTTAGGCCAATGTTGTTGATAAGTAGTAAGGGTTTTTTTTTTTCTTTCGCCAGTTTGGTTTGATACGTGAGTAGGAGAGGGCGATCGAAAACGACTGAGAAAAAACGTGAATAAAACAAACAAAACCACTTGATGTAGATTCTTTTTATACAAAGCAATTCGTTTTTGTATTTTTCATTTATTTTAAGAAAATAAGCAAGATCAACCAAATGGAATGATTCGTGGAAAGAATGCATGCTACAGAAAGTCATTAAACTTGGAACTATAGAGCTAAAGAGCCCAGATATGTGTGTCAGGGTGACAGGGCCTTGCCTGTTTTCTATTCATTTTAGTGCTGTAGAGAGACCTCTGCGAAACGAAGGTGAAGATCTCGGAAACCATCTTCTATGAGCCAACACCTTGACCCGACATACACTGAAGATGTAGACATCTCATTGCGGCTCTCTTGTATAGAGGAAGTCTACCGAAGGAGCAAACAAGTAGCAGAGGACATGGGATTGAAGACTAACTAGGCAAAGAGTAAAGTGATGGTGATACTTCACGAAAGCTTACAAAGCTGATGTTTGTTTCGACCCATTACTGAGATCCTAGAGGAGCCGCAACGAAATAACGAGCAATACGAATGTCAGATTGTAGTGTACTGAATTTTTGTTAAATTACAGCAAAGAACCTGTCTTGAAGGCGGAAGCTGGAACTATATCACACACTTTGTGGTGGCCGTACTCACGTATGCATCTGAAACATGGGCACAGCCCAAATCAGAAGTAACTTTCTTAGACGCGTTGGAGAGTAAGATGCGCAGAAAGATTGTTGGAATTATACGTGAGGACAGACAATCAAGTAGCAGATACATTGACGAGCTGGACGAGCACCGACCTGACTGTGCATCTGTGAGTATCACAAGGCTCCGGTATACTATGGAGCCTAAATAGCCTTAAATGAGATTTAAGGATAGTTTGGAGGGGTTCGTCAGCAAAGACAGCGAATATCGATTTCAGATTCTTCTGCAGCTAAGGAGCACAAAACGCTTGTAACGGCTCATAGGCTGGGAGAAAATACACATTAAAAAATAAAAACAGTATAATGCTACTAAATACAATGTTATTTCGTGACATACTGATGCGTAATACATAACAGGGATTATTATTAGGATAAAGAATGAAATTGATAAATGATTTAAAATCAGCATAAATGGAACGAGATAAACGATAAAGAGCTCAGCATAATGAAAACTTAAACATACAATCACTGCCACTGGCGAACCTCGGGAAACGACTCATTCAAAGTCCGTTACTATGCCATCGCTAACGTTAAACAAGTTGTCCTCTTCCGGCTCTGAAGTATGACAATCTAGATCGTTTTCAGCTCGGCTAACGACGGGAATGCTGCTCACTGTTTCGGTTTGATCCGCTTGAATGCCACCAGCACTGATCGCAAGGATTGTACGAGAAAGATCTTCCGTTTGACCACCGTCCTGTCGAGGTGGAAAGAAATGGTCATTACTACATTGTCTATTTCCCCCCTCTTCGTTTAAACTTACCTCAGCGCCTAATGTTTTCTCATCCGAAGTGTCTACGGTGTCCGGCAAATTGGTCGCCTCCTGCAATACGGGCTCCAGGATTAACGGCAACTGATGGCAACGCTGTGGCAGTTCGTCCTGCCTCACCAGTGACTCTAACCGTCCCGAGGGCGATGTATGTACGGTTGCTTCGTTCTCGATTAGTGAGCTTCGTCGCGACGGCTTTTGGCTGTTGGTCTGGCCTTGAAGCAACGATTTCGGCGAGATGTTCGGTTTGGGAGTGTTTGATTCAGCGTAGATCGCCATCAACCGCGGGCTAGAGTGTACGTTCGGTGAGCTGATCATCCGCTTGACCTGCGGTTGATGGTGATGCGGCTGTGGAACTTGTAGTGTCTGTCCGTACTTGGGTTTCCGTTCTACATCCTCCCCACCGTTCGGTGCACGATGTCCCACCGGTCCTGTGCCTCCCTTTTCCGGCGTTCCGAGCAGGGTGGATGAAAACTCGGGTCTAAGGGTCATGTCGCTGAGGGTCGATATGTTCATCGTACTGTTGACTGGGGGTACTGCACCACCGCCATTCATACGACCGGACAATCCGTTTTGCTTTTGACTCTGTGCCTTGATGCGGTTCAGCATGGTTAGGGGGTTAAGCTTCTCTTTTCGGGTTGCACGGGGTACTGCAAACTCGGTAAGGTTCTGGTTCGATCGCGGCTGAACATTCGATTGCTCGCTGGAGGACTTTAAATGCTTTTGCGGGAGTTTGGGGCTTCGCGGGTAGTACGAACTAGCAGATAGCAGCTTCATACGTGCGTTCATAGCGTGCACATCCTCCCGGTTCATTAGGGCCAGCCGCTGACAACTTCTCCCATTTGCACCCGCCACAGTTTGCAACTCATCCGCCTGTTTATCAAAATCCATCACGATCGGTGGCGTAAAGAATAGTTTATTTTTGATTGCGAAATTGTCCTTTTCCAGCCGGTCGGGACTCTCGCCTGCATCCTGGTGGCGGTCCCGCAACAGACAATCCTCCAGCCCCGGTAGGCACCTTTGCAACATATCGATCTGCTGACGAATTTCGTCACACTTCACAGCGACCTTGGTCAGTTCCTTATATTCGTACTTGATGAGATCTGGATTTTTCACACAAAAGCCAGCGAAGAACTGTTCCACGTTTGGTAACGCGTGCTGCTCGAACAGCTGTAGCAGCTTGAATGGGTTCAGCTTATCGCAGCTATCGAACACGTCCAGCGTTTGCTGGTGCACCAGCTCCATGCCCGGTTGGCACGCGTACTTAGCGAGGCAATCTTTCAGTTGATCCTTGCTAAACGGTAGCACCAGTTCATTTTCCTTCAGCTTGCTTTCGGTTTTGCTTATGATACGATCATACTCCTCGGCGATCGTTTGCATGCGCTGCCGGATCTTTTGCTGTTCCTTGCAGTGCGTGTTTAAAATAACGGCCCACAGCTGCATCAGCTTATCGTAGCTGATCTGTTTAGCCAGTTCACACCTCTCCAGGGCAGTTTCGATCAGTTCCTCCATTTTTCGAGTCCTTTCTGCCATTACGACGGTATCTTCGCGTATGATACCACTGATCCGTTCGCTTACCTCAACCCACCGTTTGTGGGACGCGATCGTTTGTGCAATGCGCGTCTTTGTTATCGGTTCTGAATCGCTTGAGGTAGCGGACGTCGTGGATTTGCCATTGCAGTTACCGCTACCGATCGGTTTCGCCATTCGCAGCTCCTCCTGCATCACGAACCGTATCAGGACGAGCAGAAACTTCATAAACTTGACCCCACCCGGCAGGACAACGACGTGCGCTTTAATCTTCTCCATACCAGCTAGCTTGCCGCGCTCAACCAAACTGTTCACATACTCAACCGTCGATGTGCGGAACGCATTTTCCGCTCCCTTGTCGTAGATGGGCCAATAGAACCGCTTGCGGAACTCGCGCGCATCGTACACATTGAACAGGAAGTGCATCACATGTATGAAGGCTTTCGTGTTCGGTTTCAGGAAGGCACCGCGGCAGAACTGTGCCCGAAACTCGTCCGTCGGCTGATAACGGGTGGTCAGCGCGTGCAGACACCGGTAGATTGCTGCATCGAGCTGCTCTTCGCAGCGGCTTACCGGTGTACCACTGCTACCGCTGCCGACGGATACGTTCGTTCCGACCGACAGCTGGCTGATGGTGCGCTTTACCACCGTTGGCTTTTTGCTCATGGTGTACCGTGCACGGGTTTTTCCGTTTGCAACACGGACGGATAAACGTTTGCGGGATAGGCGGGTAGGTTTATAGCTTGTTTTGATCACTTTTACCACATTGCAGGTAGATGATTGGTTTTGCTTTGCGTTTGGCTCGTTCGCAACCGCCATTGTGTGAAAAAACGTTGCACTTGATCGCTGAGCAGGGTTGCCAGTTTAAACTGACATTCGGTTCAGTACAGGGTGCTTAGTGTTCTTTTATTGAGAAGGACTGAGAAAGTCCAGGTCAATATGAAATCTGGTGAAAAACATTGCATCAGCTGTTTTTATTTATTGTTTAGGGAATACAAAAACTTAGCAGATCAAGGTGTATGTATTTACCAGGTGAATTTTTATCGCTTTCGCCAGGCGACATCTTTGGAATTGTTATGTCAAAATCGCATACAGTTTTCAGCACCCTCACCAGCCCCTCGCTGAATTCTATACTAGAGCTCCCAGAAGTGTTATGTCAGGTTGAGAAATGTCAATTTGCTCTGGACGACTTCACCTTCTAAATACAAACACCTTGTAGCAGATGTATTTTTGTTCAATTTCTTACGTTTTTTCCGCATGCAATGCGACTGGTAGCACTGGCGGGCGAATTGAAAGCTGTCAAACGCTATTTCGCCTGCAAGCAACAACAAAAAGAAGCACTCACACAAACGAACCGACGAAATGGATGATTTACCGATGTAAACAATTGCATGTTACGCACCGCAGAGCGCAGTCCTAAAGAAAATATCGTGTTTCAGGTTTCTACCACAGCGGATGGTTTCATTGTTATAAAATAATCAGCGGGGGTTCAAGAAACCACGTACCATAGTTCAGTATGTTCCCGCGGTCGGTGCAGTAACCAGTGCAACAGCCCAGTGAGTGTGCCAAAGGTATGGAAGTCGGCGAGTCGGAACTGGCGGGCCGCGGTTTCCGTCAGCGTAAAGGCCGGTCAAGCCCAATGTGCTGCCCAGTTTGTGGCGTTACGCTTCGGGCGCAGGAAATTGATCATCACTTTGCAGTCGAGGTAGACCGGCTTGAGCGTATACTGAAGCCGAAGAAGCAGCTGCATTCGTACGGTGGCGCTGAGGATGGAACCACAGCGGGACCAAGCTACAGCAATGGTGAGGGACCTAGTCACAGTGGCAGCAATCTGTCGTCTGCGTCTCGCGGAGCACAGAATGGACACGGTGGAGGGGAAGATAGCGCAACCAGTTCGGCGCCCGGGCCGGACGAATGCTGGGGAACGTATCAGAAGATCAAGAACAATCGACAGGCGAGATTAAAGGTACCGCATTTTAAACAACAGCAATTTCCCGTTCATAACTTATAAAGGTACTGTTTTTGGTTTTACAGCTTAAATCAAGAAAACGAAAACCCGAAGACAATGTTTGTCCTATTTGCAACAAAGTTACCCTGGACGATATCACGCTGCATGTGGAGGCGTGCCTGCGTAAGTCCGAATCTCAACGCAACGGTACCAATGGTGGTCCTGCCGGTCCCGACAACGACGACGAAGGCGGAGACGACGACGATGATGATGCCAGCATCGATGTCGAGGGAGAATCGTTCGAAGTGTACGAGTGGGCTGGGCAGAAGCGTGTGCGAACCACTACCATGCTGGGGGCGGGTGCGCACGGTGCGCTCGGTGTACGCCTCACGTACGCCGACGATACCGACGACGAGCTGAATGTGGACGGTGACGAAAGTCAGGTATATGGACCACCACAATACTCGGAGCGGGATGTAATTGTGACGGGTCGAGGTGCATCCGGCAGTAGCAGCGCACTTCGCGAACTACTGATCGCTAACGATCCACCGGTCGTGAAACCACCGGCAGAAAATGACCCCGGTGAGGGTACGAGCAAAACGGTCCCTGTTCCTCCCACCGCGCTGCTGGAGCAAGGGACGGAACCGACGGCACGGACAGGTAGCACGGAGAGTCGCATAATTGAATCGCTTAAGGCAAAGATACGCGAGTACGAAGGCTACATACACAACCGGCCCAAGTGTCTCATCTGCATGGATGATTTTCGTAAACCCATCGTATCGGTTTGCTGCTGGCATGTGTACTGTGAGGAGTGCTGGCTGCACACGCTCGGCGCAAAGAAGCTGTGCCCGCAGTGCAGCATGATCACGTCGCCTACTGATCTGCGGAGAATTTATCTTTGAAAAAAGCACGACATACCGGGATTGCAATGTGTGAGCACCAATATATGGGGAGGGCTGTAAAATGATACCAGCACAAGGGCGGGGTCGAGAAACGAAAAGGGGAGAACAAAACAAAAAGGCAAACAAAGCCAACTACGTTAGATGGTTTCATCGGACAGGTAGTGTTGCTGCAGGGGGGACTAGCAGACGCGTGAAAATTGCTAACTTGTACCAACCAGAAAAAAACACTCTCCGGAACGCGCTTTCCCCCGCGCAAGAGACGAAACGAGGACAATGATAAAGAGACAATAAGCGAAGCGCGTTTTACAGGCATATAGTAACAAACGAACAAACGATACACACATTGTGCACCAAGCTATTTGGTTTGCGTCTTTTGTTTTTCCAAGTTTTTTAATCCCTATTCCAAGCTGCGGCTTTTTGCATTTTCTTCTCTACAACACATTCCGTTTTGCGGTGTCATACAAAATTATTTAGATACTTTATGTCTATATTTACCTGTGTTTTGGACCTATGAAGCCGTTTACATTCTGATACGTTTCAGGATTAACACTCGAATGACTGAATGAATAATAACGAGTTAAACTATTAAACTAACACGCACTTAAATCGAGCAAGTCAGTCGCTTTAATCGTATTTGGAAAGAAAATGCATTCGAATGGAGCTTGTTTTTTTGTCTTTTTATTTAAAATTTAATATCTTATCAATCGATCTACATTATTCTCTAATTGCTTAACAGACTAAACGTGTACCTCTACTCTACTGGCAAAATTAACACATTTTAGCCCTCCACGTTTGTTTGCGCTTTTCTCGGTGCAGGAAGCAAACAGAGCAGAGTAGGCCAGGAGCATTCAAAGAAAGAAATATTAAACTCACTCAAAAATTGTGTACGGTTCACAGAGGAATCCTCATTATGCGCAATCCTCTTGACATCTATGGCCTGATGTGAAATCCGTCTGCTCACTTAAAGTGACGCGCGGCGCTGCATGTACAGTTTGTGAGTACATTATTTAACTTGCTAAAGCACATGTCCCCTTTTTCGGTTTGCAAAACAATCGCTTAATGTTTTTACACTGAATGGTGGGTATTCGTTGTTGTACTTTTGGTTTTTAGTTGTGGCGTAGGAGAGTGCGCGCACCCATGTTTAGTGCACACTCCCTATCTTTAAGATGAGTATTACACGCTGCTGAGTGGGATTTAGTTTAACATTGAATAAAAGAATTAGAATAAAAAAAATAAGAGAGCGAGCGTGCGCGAGCTTGTACCGGCCGATTGTGAAATTGTTCTTGGGAGCATGTTGGTTACATCTTCGCTGCAGATGATGATGTTTGATGAGCTCTTGTTCATATAGAGTTTTGTACAATTGTTTACCCACTAGTGTCTATTTTCCTCCCTAGTTTCGTGTGTTTTTTTTGTACAAAATCATAACTCTTATCTAACAATTGTTTTAGAGGTCTTTTGTGTAGTTTAAGACAATTTCTTATTAAATTTTCAATACGCTCTACCGCACATGATCGATAGATTCTTTTTGCCGTCTTTTGTTTCACTGTTTTCCCCTCGTTTTCTCTACTTTTGCTCACCTTTTTTAAAATTTCTTTATTTTTAAAATACACACCCTAATCCTCGCTTTGCGCACTTTTACTAATGAAGTTCCGCGTACTATCTGCTTTACGAGCAGATCCATGCGATTACTTTGCCTAACACACGCGTGCTCCCCTTGCGCAGTCATTTTTTTAACAAACACACTCACGATTGTGTGTTGCTTTTATTGCAATCAAGTTTGATAAGGGGGGGGAGGGGGATTAAAATTTAATATTAATTCACTCCAAAAAAAGACGACAGAAAACGATACATTCTAGCAAAATAAAATAAAACCATTTCAAACATTCTCTTACCTAAATGACGTTCCACTTGAAAAAAAGACTACAGAGAAAATAGGAAGTGGGAAGCGGAGGACAGGGACACAGTTTAAGTTAGGCTTTCGAAAAAATAAAAACATATAAAAAAACAAACACATTTTTACAATCAAAGGGTGAAACACGCTTATAATCCGCACACTAGTCAGTGTACCCGGCGAACGGGATGGAGAACGAACGTGGGGACGAAGGTATATATAGAAGGAGATAGTGTTTGCACCAGAGAAGGGAATTGGTGGGCAGAAACCCCTCAGTACACACGGGGAACGAGCAGATACGGAACGGTGTTACAGTAACGTTGCCAGGATGAGTCGTACTTGCGGGCATTGCGAAGGCTCAACCGCTTGGCACGATGCACCAGCAGCACCACGGTGAAGAGAACCGCTAGCAGCGGTGGCCAAGCGAAGCGCCAGTAGAGCAGTGGAAGAAGCGCCACATTTTGCAGTATGTCACCAATGTAGTTCGGTTGGCGGACGAAGCGCCACCATTTCGCGACCAGCAACCTCCGTCCCTGGAAAGTGGGATACGTTTCCAGACCTAAGGGAGAGAGGAAGAAGGGGAAGACAGAGATGTCACAGTCGTTACGGTGAGTGTAACGCTTAAAAGGAAGAGAATGATTCTCGAATGCAACTTACATGCAACCTTTTCGCCCAAAGGATTCAAACGGTACAGATACTTTATCCGCATCGAAGCTCGCTTCACCAGCAGTCCAACGAGTGCCACAGTGACGCAGATTCCGACGGCCCACAGTGGCACATCGGTCAGTTTATGGGCAGCAACATACTTCGGGAGCAGGGTTAATGCAAATGGAAAGATGGCGTAGCGCAGCAGCATGTGGGCACCGAAACCTTCCTGCTGCAGCTCAAACGAAGCGGCCAGATGATGTTCATATGCCAGGAGATCCAGCAGATATAGGACGGTCAGTGCTGCCGACGCAACCGGTACCGGTTCGCAGGTGAGATGCTGCAGAGAGTACAGCATACGCTCCTGTACCGGGGCATCGGTTAAATCTTCGGGCAGTGCGGCAAAGTGAAGATTGCGGTACAGTATGATGCCGTTGAACAGCAGTGCCAACAACATGGAGACGTGGTAGGTAATGAGCTTCAGATTAAACACGTTCAGCACGGTCGGGTTTAGCTCTCGGCCGGCAAAAAAGTCGATCAAAAAGTTGCCCGTTCTAGCGTACGGATTCCTTTCCATTGGGGAAAGGTTGCGAGACTTTAGGAAAGCGATCAGTGCCGTTACCAGTGCTGTGACTATGCTCAGCACCAGTAACTGATTGTAGCCACGACTTACGACCGACAGCAACGGATATTTATAGCAGTATACCGCCACAAACGCGCTCAAACCGGCACCAAGCGCGACCACGAGTCCGTTGAACAGATGAGAACGCTTTTGATTCGAATCGTCCATCAGCGTCACTTGCTTACCAATCGGTAGCCCGGTCAGCAATGCCACTCCGCCCACAAACAGCGCATAGAATGTACCGATCTCTCTGTTCATGTACGTCGACAGCGTGCGGAACTCGGTCCAACTTTTCGGCACCACAAACTGACAGTCCCGGTGAGCTGCACCGGAGCAGAAGTGGTTCGTGATGAACATGAAAAGTGGGAAGGCTAGCAGGAGGACCACAGCCCCGAAGGCTCCCCCAAATTCAACCAACTGCTGCTGCAGTAAGGGTTTCGTAAGTCCACGCTGGGAATGCGATTTGTCCCCGACGCCATTATCGTTCGTGCGGCGGAAGCTCTTAAAATCGCCCTCGTCCTCATTGTCCGAGTAATCCTGCAGCACGCTCATCGAGCGGGACATGGTCGCACGGCTACGCTCGGTCGTGGTGGTCGGTGTGACGGCCTGCGATCGACGGCTAACGTTCGGAGTCATGCTCTTGCTCGGCGTACGGCCACTCATAATACCGCTCACTTCCGCATCGTCCATAATAACAGACAGGCGCTTATCGATCGGTGATTTTTTCAGCGTCTGTTGCAGCGAATCTACCTTTTCCTCCGATGCACGAATGCGCTGCGAGCGTCTCGGCTCCTCCGGGCTTATTTTCACCGGCTCGGGTGCTGGTTTGGCCGTCGTGGTGGAGGAGGTTGCTGCCGCCTTCGGTTTTCTACCCGGGGAAGCTCTACGCGCCGGTGACGCTTTGCGGGCCGGAGATGCCTTACGGGCGGGCGAAGCACGCCGGGCCGGGGAAGCTCTACGGGCGGGAGATGGCTTACGCTTTGGAGGTGATGCGGAGCGTTTACGGGTCGCCGCCGTCGTCGCAGTGAGGGCTAACGATTTGCGGCCCGGTTTCTTTTTCTCCACATTAGCGGCCGCGGGTACTGGGACGGATTCTTTAGCGGCGGTACTACTGCTTGCGGCCGCCGATACAACGGTCGACTGCCGTCTAGCGCGGCCCCGGTTATCCATGTTTTAGAGTTCGTTCGTTCGCGCTCTTTTTCAATTCTCGTATTCAGCTAAAATAGAAAGGAAAAGAAGATTTAAAGTTTAATTTAAAGTGAAAGCGAAATGATCATTCTTATCAATTTTACACTGGAAACGGCTCTCTCTCTACTGCTCGATCACACACTGCGCGGTGCTACCATCGACAGTCGTACTTCATAGCCTACAACAGATTAGATCTGATATGTTTCTTGGGCAACACGCATCATCACTTGCCAACAGGCTTGCTATCCCGCTGATAATATACGCACAATATAAACGTTGTCGGTTGCAACACAACAAGGGGGAGGAGGGAGCGTTTAATGGGATAGGCTTTCGACACACGCTGGAATGCCGTTTGATAGCGTCGTTGTACTTACTCTCTCTCTCTCTCTGTATCCCACACACACCCTACCCCCATGTACTTCCAACATACGCTTCGATACCAGATGCACACAGCATAAGCTTTTACCGCGGAAAACAATGCCGCTCTCCTTTCCAAACGCACACACATTCACACACGCACCACCCCCGGGCCCTCTTGCTCTCTTCGATACACACACACACACACACACACAACCAAGCGCTGCCCGTGGTGGTATCTCGCGAGAGGCGGCGTGTGCAGCGCTACGCGTACAAACAAAAACGGCGCGATGCGCGTTCCTAGCAAAACACAATTTTCCGCCCAGAAAATACGCATCGAAGTTGAGGCCCCATTGGCGTACCTTCGGTTCGCTTACCTAGCGCCACGCGGTGGGATGTTTTTGTCACCGTGCTGGATGTCGTGCGCTGCGTTGGAACACCTAAAAATATCACTTTTCTGAAGCTCGCACTCACTACACAAGCGTCATGACGCCGTTAAAGGAGATGGACAGACAAGCGCGGACGTTGACAGTTACCGATGGAGCGTGGAGTACACAACACGGTTATAAACGCACGGGGACAAGATGGCCGACCTTGTGCCGTGGTCTGACAATTTGCGGTGCAGTAAATATGAGAAATGTACGAAGAGTTTCGTAATAAAAAGTAAATGACTAGTAAATATTTTATAATTAGAGGCAGTTACAAGAATGATTTTTTTTTTGTTATTTGTTAAATTTTTATCAAATTTTAACTTTTTTGTTTTGAAAATAACATAAATGTGATAGTTATGATTTCTGCTAATCTGAATTTTTTTGAAAAAATATATTTTATTCATAGGCTATAGGGTTTACGTAAATAGGTTAAGGCAGTTATTTAAAACATTA
>KB670169.1:801705-1017878 GCA_000349105.1 Anopheles epiroticus | reverse complement strand
ACACACACACACACACACAACCAAGCGCTGCCCGTGGTGGTATCTCGCGAGAGGCGGCGTGTGCAGCGCTACGCGTACAAACAAAAACGGCGCGATGCGCGTTCCTAGCAAAACACAATTTTCCGCCCAGAAAATACGCATCGAAGTTTAGGCCCCATTGGCGTACCTTCGGTTCGCTTACCTAGCGCCACGCGGTGGGATGTTTTTGTCACCGTGCTGGATGTCGTGCGCTGCGTTGGAACACCTAAAAATATCACTTTTCTGAAGCTCGCACTCACTACACAAGCGTCATGACGCCGTTAAAGGAGATGGACAGACAAGCGCGGACGTTGACAGTTACCGATGGAGCGTGGAGTACACAACACGGTTATAAACGCACGGGGACAAGATGGCCGACCTTGTGCCGTGGTCTGACAATTTGCGGTGCAGCAAACATGAGAAATGTACGAAGTGTTTCGCATTCAACAGTAAATGACTAGTAAATATTTTATAATTAGAGGCAGTTACAAGAATGATTTTTTTTTTGTTATTTGTTAAATTTTTATCAAATTTTAACTTTTTTGTTTTGAAAATAACATAAATGTGATAGTTATGATTTCTGCTAATCTGAATTTTTTTGAAAAAATATATTTTATTCATAGGCTATAGGGTTTACGTAAATAGGTTAAGGCAGTTATTTAAAACATTATGATTACAAAAAGTTTGAGAAAAAACGATGCGAACTGGGTAGCGCCCTCTGTTGAGCAAATAGTGTTCTAAAAACAGAAGAAGATTGAATTGTACATGTGCTAAAATAATTTAATATTGAGCGAATATGAGCACAGCACATAAACAAATGTTGCATTGAGATTTTAATCTACAAGGGGGAAAAATGCTTTCATAATAGGTCTGTTATTAAAATTAAAGTTAATATCACATTTATGTTTAAAATTAGTTCCCATTGTACCCAAAAACCAATCACTTTTTCTCTGCATCTTTGCAGCTTGCTCAATTTCTTAAAGATTCTCGCTCTGCAGATCTTGACGGTAAAACCATGACCGAACTGCTGTTTTAAGCACGCTCTCTCTCTCTCTCTCTGTACATATCCCCACCATAACAAAACAGGTAAAGCATCAGAAAGCCCCAAGAAACCGCGAACACAAGGTAGAGCTGCATGGTTGGTTTGCGCCGGAGAAAAAACACGTTTCAGTTCCAAAGTTTCGCTCACTCCGTCGGGAAGCAGCAGTCCGTCCGCTGTAAGATCACGGCTAAAGGCCCCTACAACGAAGCCAGCCAGCCGGCCAGCCTGCCTACGATTCCGGCGTGGTTTCTCTTTCTCCTCGAACTTCTGGTACGATCGTCTGTGTTGCGCCTGCAGGCGAGCAGCCGTAGCGGCGTGTCTGTGCATTGTGCAACGACAACGACATGCACAATCGAGCATTGAACGCATAACGAGCCAGCAGCCAGCAAACACCAACAAAAAGTGTGGTGCAGTTTTCGACTTTTGGGCGTGTAAAGATTCGAATTTGTTGCAGTTTCAGTGTTTTATTGAAAACAGAAAACCATCCAAAAAAACTCTCAAAACGTATTCGGTGCGTAGCGGCAACGGCGGAAGTGAAGTGTTCGGAGGCGTTGAGGTTCGTCGCCTGCACGCTCGTTCAAGTCCTATGTGCCGGGCATTCGTAATAGTGTCGCGACAGTGGCGGGTGGATCGAGTGCCGTTGTCTGCCTAGTTCCGGGCAGCCGGGGCACAAACGCGCGGGTGTACGCCCGGTGTGTCGCAATCGAGCAGCCGCGAGTTCGGGCTCGCTGCAAAAGCGCTAAATCAAACGGCACACGGTGAAGCGTGTGCACGAGTGTGCGAGCGAGCGGGAACGTGAAAGAAAGGAGAAGCACGAAAAAAACCTGTACCCTTTTCTTGCGCCGATCGCCGTGGAGAAATCGATATTGTGCAATCCTTCCACTCGGGGTCTCGCGCACTACCAAGGGTCGATAGGAATGTGAGGGAGAGCAAGAGAGAAGGAGAGAAAAGCGTTTGAAAGAAGAAACGAAATCGAATGCAAAATTGTCAACCGAAGTGAACCAAGCAGTTTCGAGCAGCAGCAGCAGCAGCAGCAACCGCCGTGATCGTTCGAGTGAAGCGTTTGATGATAGAGCAGAGAGGCATTAGAGGAGAAGCGCTAAGAGTGCACGATCGCTTCAGCTGGCGCAAAAGGGACGGCGAACGACGGTGTGGTGCAATTGGAAAGGAAAATGCAGTGATACACTTTCCGTTCGAAAAGAAAAGTTTCGCATTCGTTCGAGCAAACAAAAAAAATAAAGGCAGAGAGGCTGTCAGTGAACAGAAACAGAGGAGAGTGTGGCGGAAAATTGGATCCCCAGCTATACGGTACGCGTTTGGATGGTTGTGTGTGTGTGCACTAGTTCAAAAAGTGTTTGCATGAATCAATAGGAAAATGGTTCGATCGATTTAATTTGTTCGACGTATCGTCTCCTGGGTACCTTCATGGTGTTAACTTCGTAGCGACAAACAGACCGGTAAAAGGCGAAAGTGTGTGCGGGTAGGATTGAAAATTTACCCATTTTCCCGGCAAACATAGAGGGATAGGCTGCAAGGTCGAGATAGAGAGAGGCAAGTTTGAGAAGCAATCGACAGTGGTCCTGTGAACGCCACACCATGGGTGGCAGAAGGGCAGCAATGCCAAAGCCGTCGTACGCCATCATTTGGTTGGCAGTTTTGTGTAATCTTGGCTTGTCGTTGCCAAGATCGGCAGCTCAGCAGAGTAAGTATTCAAAATTAGGTATAGAAGATAGCGGCAATTCTTGACAAAATATAGCTTATTGAAAAAATGTCGAAGTTTAGTGATGAAATAAAAGTAAATGGCAAGTATAGCAGACCGACAAGTGTTTAAACATTCGATTGTTTTACTGAAAGCAATCTGTGTTTGGGTGCTGCTAGTACATATTTACAGTTATATTTTATTTAAAAAAGACAAAAATATACCTCTAATTTTGATTGTATAAGCTGATTGCTCTGTGCACACATCATTTAAAAAAAACTCTAAATAGCCAAATGGTGTTGAATGTAACCCAGTCAAGTTGATGTGATGAACGTGATTTAGCTCCAATGCCAATTTTTAATATTAAACAGACATCACACATCGAAAACCAAAGGTCAGAAGGGAACATGTTAAAACACCTCTCAAATTGCTAAACAAACCATATTAAATTGTCAACCCAAAAACGTGTTCTCAACCTCACTTGCTCCCAGTACGTGCTTCAGAAAAAAAACTCATAAAAAACCTTCAAAAAGATGTATAGTGAAATTTGCTCAAAATTATTGTAACTGCCCTACATTGCCGTGCAGCGTGCTCTTAGTTAGCTAATATCCGTGTAGGAATCAGTTAAATATCGGATCCACTTTCTTTCCGCCTAGTAAAGCAGGCTAATAAAAGTCGAAATTAATTAACTCACTGTCCCACCCATCCCAGACACAGATGCAGTAAGAAGGAAGGATGGGCACAGTAAACGGGCAGTAAGGAAACGGAGCTTAAGCTGATCTTAATCGAAACCATCCAATCCGATCGTTTCGTACGTTGCGGTACACCAGCATATGTAACGTTTTTGGGTGGGCGATGGGCGATGGGTACTGAATTTTCTTTCTGGCGTAAGATGGAAAGTTCCTGCAAGACGTAGCAGCTGTACATACCAGGCGGACCGTTTGCTAACCAAAAACATTGTTTTTCGTCGGGCGTTGTATCATTGTGCGGGAAGGGCTTTGCAAAGAAAGTGGTACCGGAACATGTTTCTTCTACGAGTGGATGATTTAACCGTGCCAAACTAGAA
This sequence comes from Anopheles epiroticus, assembly GCA_000349105.1. Classification (NCBI taxonomy): domain Eukaryota; kingdom Metazoa; phylum Arthropoda; class Insecta; order Diptera; family Culicidae; genus Anopheles; species Anopheles epiroticus. The sequence continues at coordinate 1,014,053 of KB670169.1, read as the reverse complement.
GGGTGTCGGGGTTTTAGCTGTGAAGTAAGCGTTATTAAGCTAATTTTAAAAGATTCTTCTAAAAACTAATAGTCAAAAAGGTTTTTTTTATTACCTTTATCGAATGTGTTGGGAAGGTTCGTCACTTAGGGATTTTCGTTGAAGTCTTTCGTTGAAATAATTCAAACGAGGTAGCCTGCGATACCTTTTTCCTTATTTGCAACTAATTGTCATATGCTTTTAATGCAGAGGTAGGATTTGCTTCTGTGGGATCAACCTTTGTTTACACCTTTTTGCTGCCCTAAACCTTAAACAATCGGCGTGCATGCACAATTCCGTTCAGTTTCGGTACATATTTGCTTGTTGAGTGTCTCTCCGGGCCGTGAGAGTTTTCCACCGTGCACTAACGCTGCAGCCCGCTGCACTGGAAAGAGCACGAATTATGCAACGGTTCAGCGGTCTCAGCCGCGAAACGCTGAGACATGCAGGCATAACAATTTCAGACTAACCTTCTTTTTTTTCTCGACCAGACACCGTTTATTCCGTGGTTGCCGGTAGGGAGTGATGTTTAGTTTGCAAAGAATTGCCTAGTCTGGCGAAGGTTGAGCGGGCCGATGTATTTGGTTTAGGTAGAAGAAACAGTGAAGTAATAGATGCAGGCCGTAAAGTAGTGATTCGTTTGTTGATTTAAACATTCAGCCGGTAGTTTTCAACTCGTAAATTTAATTGAAAGTATTTCATGATAAATCCCTTCACCCTTTCTGTTTTTTGAAGGAGAGCTGGGAGTATTATCCGTAAAGAGGAGCGCACTTTCCTTACTAATGGCTATACGAACGGTGGCACAGTAATTTCTTTCCATTTGCCCGTTTTACTTTGATGCGCTGCTATTTGAAACTCCATAAAATATTCCACGCGACACGTGCGGCGTGCATGAAGCGCTGCTGTTGGTGTGTGAGTCGCTGGGAATTCGACAGCTTTCCATCATTTACATGTGGTGCTTTGTTTTGGATTTTTTTTTTTTCGTCGGTGAAATGTTTTATGGTGTGGCTTCGAATTGCCAATCACTTCACGGGCACATACAGCAAACTGTGACTCTACGAGAAACCATTGCGTTTCGTTTAATTAATTGCTATTCCTTCAGTTAATTTTGAGAACTTTTCGTTTTCTCGAAGCGTTGGAAAGCGTTGGAAGCGTTGAAAATACACTCTCTAGCATGGAGTTGGATTTGCACTTGGCTGCTACATTGGAAAGGGCAACCTTCCGAGCACTTATCAACCTCCGAACGTGCAGACGATCTCGTGTTCTGTGCTGCAACCGGCTGGTGGTAACTGAGAGCAGGAAAGGTGTACGGCACGGCCTGATTCCGGTGGATGTCATTTTTCCCATCGATATCTTCAACGTCAACGTGTCTTCAACGGTCGTGGAAGAATCGTAAGAATGAATCGCGCACGCTCGCTGCCGAAGCGCAAGTGCACACAAATGCTCCCAGACATGACGGGCACACCGAAACACGACTTGATCTATCACGCATTTGCATTTGCGATCGGTTGTTTCAACCCCGTTGTCAACGCCGGTGCTGTCACCTGGTTGCGATGCGCGACTAGAACGTGGGCCATCCTCTCAACGTGTGCTGTGCTGTGCAGTGAGGCAGAAGATTCCTCGTGTGAGTCGTGGCTGCCGATCATACCCTTGTACTGTACACCACTCCCCAGTGCGGGAAGGTCTCGGGAAGGTAAAATCCGCTAACGTTCAATAGGCGTTTAGATGATTGGAAGCGAACTTGGGCAGCATGGTGCCATTGCATTCACGAGCCTGCCACCCGGTGTGTGGAGGTCGTCCCTGGCTGTCGTTAGAATGGGTAGAATGGGTAGGCTTGGTTCGAAAGGGAAGCTCGATCACAACAATCGAACGGCCAAATATGGCGCCACGGCAACTACTCCTTCTCGTCTACAATTACGGTCGCCACCAAGCTGGGCAAGAACGAACGGTGCCCGCTCGTTCGAAAGCGCCTGCAATCGTAAACAATGATGCAGTGTGGATTGGTTTGAGCGTGTAAGTAAGGAAGGAAGTAGGTAGTTTCTTTAAAGTAAAAAGCTGGAGGTGTTTTTTTGTTTTGAACGAAGAGTCAACAAGCTGAGAAAGAGCGTAAGAAGTGCGTGTGGGCAGAAGACATCAGGAGTGCGGTTGGAGAACGTTCTGACCCCGTTACGTGCGCTTTTGATGGCTAAGATCATAGCTGTTGGCACGTTCTGTTACGTCCAAAGTTCTTATACACACTCAAATGTGTGTATTCGAAACTCAATGGTAACTACCATGCTCTTATTACCTACTGGACTTTAGAGTATAGAAAATGAAGTTTTGGACATTTTATAAAAAAAAAGTTCTTTTTGGCCTGTAAATATAAAAAACCTGAACCTAGCAGGCCTCGAAAGCGAGTTTGTACAACATTGTTTCAATGGCTAGAATGCCACTAACACCTTACGAAAACAATCACCCATAGCTCATTAAAACAAGTGCGACCTTTCGCTGTTTGGTGCTTTCTTTCTCGCGTTGTTTCGGAGCGTTTCAGCCCACGGCTCTTCATCATCATCAACGCCATCCAGATCGCCACCGGCTGCCCCCAACAAATGGAGTGGAGCGGTATGCTTTAATTGATTTCTCCTTCACCGAGGTAAACCGTTTCATCGGTGTTTGTCAAGGTTTCAGCCTACCCACCGAAATTGAGCGCGAGTCGAGTGACCGTCATGCGGTGCGGTGAGATTTGTTCTTGTGAAACCAAATTAAAATTGGCGTGTCATTAAATTAACGATGCAGCAGTGTTGCTCCAGAAAATTAGACCAACTGAGCAGTGTGTGTGTGTGTGTGTGTGTGTGTGTTTTACTTTGCACGATGCAGTGTGGTTCGGTTTAAATTACGCTTAAATTACTGAAAACAATTGCCACTTTATTGAACGTACGGGCGCGGGTAGCTGTGCAACCGATGCGCACCAGCACAAGAAACAAATAATTGCAAACTTTTCTCAAGGCCACGGCAGCACCTCTTCTCAAGGTGGAGAAAGTGGTAGAATAGAATGTTGCAAACGTTTGTGGAACGTTAACGTCTGGTACCATATGAGCTACAGCATTGGCCACAGCTCAGCCTTAACGATCGATCAAATTAACGCCAAGTTTCACGTTAGCCCATCAAAACAAGATCACCCGAGCGATGGCAATGGGATGGCGCTATGATTGATTGTTCATCGATCTGCAAGGGTGAATGAGTCCGTCTAACCGACCAGATCAACCGCTCGGTCTAACAACTGTTTCTAATTGTGCTGAAACGCGTTCACATTCGCGTGCAATTACAATGGGCTAAGTTTATATCTGTTTGGAAACAAGACAGGGATAGAACAAAAACAATGCAGCAACAAAGTAAAGTACGGGAGAGGCAGTGCAGCCACAAAACGGAGGGCAAAAACGAGAGAAAGAGAGAAAAAAAGCACACTACTTCCACCGTACGGAACACAGTATAGGAAATGGGAATGGAATCTGAGGGCAGCAGTAGTAGAAGCGGTAGTAGCAGTGTGTTGTTGCGACCGTTCGTGGCGAGGATTGGAGCGGGCACAGGGAGTGGGCGACCTCAATGCAAGATCCGTCCGCGCGCAACAGATAGTAGCGCAGGCGCACCACTCTGCAAACGAAAGACTTCAACGTTGATTGCAAGCGACGAACCCAGCGCGAGCGGCGAGAACGAGAGCGAGACGGCACCAGATTTGCTTTCAATTCTACACCACCACGAACCGCTCAAGGTCTTCCACATGGGAGAACGTGTTTTTGTCTTGTGAGGGGTTGGTTTTTTTTTCTGCTGTCGTTTATCTGCTTTTTTGCTGTTACACATACACAATTAATATTCGGTGTAGGTATAGGTTCGCCCTGTGCCTGAAAACTAGATCGGTGTGACGTTTTTTTTTAGTTTGTTTGCCGAGTTGTTCTGCTGCTACACTTCTATCCTCCCTTCCCATTGAAGCTGATACCGAGCTTACACCGTATCGCGCAAGGCGGAACGCATGGGATTTGCGCAAAGTGTCCGCACGGCACAACCGTCTGCAGATTCGCTTTCAGACCAGTTTGTTTTGCCTGTGCTTGCCGCTCGCTTATCCGTGGAGAGGGTATGGGGCAAGATCTGCAACCAGAACCTGCCCGAAACGCCCCATGTTTGGTGAGAGGCCGACTTGATAGACGGGGGGAATAATGTCAGCCGATGGTTGGTGGTGAAATGAGTTTCTGCAAGAGACAGAACCGTGGTTGTCGCCTGCGTTGTGGTAAGGCTGCTGGACGTCCATTTGTACGTACGGTCTGTGGGTTAGGGGATGTAGAATAGAAAACTCGCCGATACCCAACGTTAGCTGGTGAGGTGTTGTATTGCCGAGAATCAAATTTACGGTCATTTTATGAGCCTTTTTATGAGCCAATTGGATCCCCACCAACACAACTTGAAGGAATCTTCCCGAAGATGTGTTGCAAATTAATTATGCTTTAAAGAAATGCCAAACAGTGCTGGTTGTTGTGATAGAGATAGCAAGATTATAAAAGAAAATCACCTTTGTCTACCTTCTACCCAGTGTCGATTGGGAGCAGGTCCCAGACACACGTACTACCCGAACTGGAAACTGTTTGACATGAGATAATGCAAAAAAAAATGGGGGAGAGATTGTATAATAAGCCAAATTCCTAACTAGTTTATGGCCAGCAGCGGCAAGTTTGCCTTCAAAATTCACCAAACTGGTTCCTTGACAGCTTTTGGGGTGGACGGTACGATACGATTAGCATAACGCTGTTACCCTCAACCACATGCAAACGGCCAGGCCAGGTGGTACATTTGCGAACCAGCTCGTTTCGTTGCTTATTTCTTGGTTCTTAAATTGATATCATGCTGTGGTAATATTTTCTCATTATATCTTTACTCACTAACTTGTAAAATCTAAACGTATTTGGAAATAAAGATCAATGATAGTTGTGACTAGAGTTATTAAAACTAATGCGATCGGATTATTGTCCGTTGAACCGAGAAGTTTCTGTGCCACTCTAGTAAAAAAAAAAAAACAGTAACAAACTAAACTACTCGGGTGTGAAATGTGTGATTACCACCTTTCAACTCGTTGCCGGTAGTCGCGTATTTTAGACGGTTCCGCGTTCGATCGAATATCGAAATAAAACTCACCTCTCCTACAACTCTGACGGATGGCGGTGTTGACGGGCGCATGCTCAGAAGAGAGGTTACGGTTTCGTTTGCCTTTTCCACCACCATCCGAACGCACTAAATCGTAACCGCGTCCGCGCCTATGAAGCGTGACATTTACTTTGACATTTCGGCACTCATTAACGGGGCCGCACTGGCACTGGAGAAGCCGCCGACGAGAAGATGCCGACGTGCGCGTTAGATGCAAGAGTACAGCAACGGAAAGGAACGAAGAAATCCCTTCGCCGGGCATAGGCTGTGGCATTCGGCGGGTTGAAGTGGCGCTGGAGAAACGAACGCGCAAGAGCCTTCAGTTTTGAAGAGTGTGTGTGTGTGTGTGATGGTACGTTTGGTTGGTCACAAAATGTGGGTGTTCGGGGTAGGGAGCCGGAGTCGATGACGTTCGCGATCGCTTCGTGCACGGAAAGGTCAGGAAGAATTGGCGGGGGCCCGTTCTTGGCCGGGCTGAAGACAGCCCGACCGGTCGGATGAAAGGGTAAATGGTGATGGTGGGTTGATGAGATGGGCCAGAACGATCGGGGTGGGTTGATTGAGCGATCAACCGGGCACGTCGATGATCGCGGACGGTGATGTTTTGCAGATAAGGAAGCTAGACTCGTGCGGCGGTACTGTCTGGTTGCGATATCGCACGCGAAGTCAATTAAAATTGTAGCAAAATAGCAGAAGTTGGCGCAACGGCGCAACGGCGCACCGGGTGCATCTGACGATTGCATAATTTTTGGCGTGAGGTTTCGGAACGGGGCGATCATTAGGCGAGTGATCGGTTCGATGAGTACTTGCTAATTAGTATCTTATTTCTCAATGTGTTTTCATGTGTGCTTGGTTGTTGTTTTATTTGTTTTTGTCATGAAACTTTTCGTTTAACTAAGGAATGATGTTAAATTCATATTAAATGGTAATATTTTAAGGCACATTATTATTCCTTGCTTATATTTTTCATTATTTCTTTCATTTAAAATTTTCTTTTTACTATAATAAAAAAAAACCTTTTTCTATTATGCCATTAAAATCTTGATTTTGATTAAAAGATAAAATTTATAGTTCTTCCTTGAAAATCAAAAAGTGTATTGCCGATGGAGAATTGGAATTGTTTTGCAATCAAGTAAAGATGCTACTTTTTCAAAGTATGGTTCATTGCTTTTTCATCGCTTCACAGTTTTAGCAAGCCATAGAAAAGCCATAGCCATAGACCTGAAGCAACATTCTCATACGAATGAAGGGCTGTCGTTTGTAATTTGATAGATTTTCTGTACAAAAATCCCAAACCAAAAACCCACACGACCGGAAATTCTTTACATACGTCACCGTCACTGCCTCACCTTGACCGTGGAATGTCCCGGGTTCGCTCACGTCAGAAGCATTTTCCATGTGACTTCATCGACTTCTTTTCCTACCATCCTGTTTCGTCATCGTTCCACAGCATAAGCCTGCCTACCGCCCATTGCAGGTCATCATTCTTATCAATGCCAAGCGAACGCTGCTTGCCTTGATGCCCTGTCTGGAAATCATTATGATTACAGGTGAAATTCGTATCATTTCATGGTGAGCAATCGTGTGCCCTGCATCCTTGACGCGCGTCTCAAGGATAGCCTGCCTGCCCGGTCAATCAACGTCCCTCGAACCCATGTCCGGGGACGCATTAGCTGACGAAGACAAAATGCGTAACGATTAGTCACGAACGGGACGCACAACTCGTCTTGCAGAAACAGTCGCCTTGCAGCGTTTGCAGCGAAAGAGTGCTCCGTGTGCCATAGTTCATCTTGAGATGGAAGCGTGATGCAACCGCGTTGAATCGAAGTGTATGCAGTTTTAGAAGCCTCTGACGCACACATATACACATGACCTCATGTGCTTTCGCTGCACAATTTTGCTAATTCGTCTAACGTGGCGCGTGGCGCTGTGACGTAAATGGAGCGTGTAAATGGCTGCACGCACTGAAAAGCAATAGAAAATTGAATATCAGACAACCGCCCGTGTGGGTGAAGCGAAGGTTCCAGTTAAGCCCTGCCGTGCAGCAGTAGTGAAAAGTAGAAAAGATGTGCAAATTTCGTCGTATCTGCAACATTGCCATCTACTGTTGGTTGATGCGTTGGTGAGAGGCGTGATGGCAGATGAAAATGAAGCTTATGTGTATTTAATGGAGGCAGCTTTTCTATCATTTGTTTATACGCTTGCATGGGCGAGGGCATCGCATTAAGGGTTAATAATTATTCAGCGAAATGATGAAAACGTACCTTCGAATTGGAATTCAAGTGAGTGATAATGTAGTCTATTTTTAGCACCAAAAAAGGTGTTAAAATGACGTGTGCTGTTGTTTGTTAAAATTTAATGTTTTAGAGCGCAAAGCACACACCAAGATCCGAGCTTCCAATATTCACGAATAGAAAGAAAAGATCTTACAAATGGCATCCGTATATCAATCACATTTTACACCCTCCTGTGCCGAAAAGCTTCCCAGCTTCCCTCATGGGGTCGTCCCTCCTTTCCTGCTCCACTCTCCATAATTAGCACCTGAAATTGATTGTAACCAATGAATGGATCCACGGTGCATGACCGAACCACCGGAGTCGGCAGAGGTTGTGCACTTTCGTGACAAGTCATGCCCGACGATACCGCCGACCTCTCAGCCGCCCCGCCGGGTTTGGGTGAAAAAGCAGGAAAAGCTTACCGCACAATCCGCAGCAACCAATGATACGGTTCGACTTTTCGGGCGACAGTCAATTGAAGACTTTCCCTCCGACGTCGTGTGGCTGCGGGTAATGTGAAATTACAATTTCACTTTTAACTCGCTGCCCGAACTTGAAGTCAATTTTCTAGCGGGGTGAAATTAATCGCTGCACCACCGGCTGGGCCCGATTTTCCGGTGAAATTGAAGTCGATTCAATTATTGGCCATTATGATTGGGCAGCTGCGTTTTCGTGCTGTGCCCGTGCAGTGAAACTGCTGAGACAGTCTAATGCGTACCGGTGTGATTGCGGGGACCGAAAAGTGGGGTTGGGAAAATTGGCTTGACGGTTGTGGTTTTAAATCATCAAACGGTATCGCACCCTGGGCCACCCGTACGAAAGCGTCAAGCTGTAACCACACATCACTCTCTCACATTCACCGTGAAGGCGATGATCGTTCTATGAAACACATTCAAATGTGGTGCCTGCGTGGCGTAACGTGTGAGTTCACATTCCGAACGGACCATGATGCGTGGTGCAGTGGTATGGAAAATCGATCGTGATAAATTAAATTAATCCGCGACGAATGCATAGACAAATATTGGCTCACTTTACGTGTTCCCTCACACGCTCCAAAAGGCAGCATTTAAAAAGATTCTCCTCTTTTCTGTTTTTGGGGAGGAGGCGTTTGTATTGTACAGTTGCCGAAACTGAAGCCTTTTTTACGACGCGCCTGATGTGCGCCGAAAAGGGGCGCAAAAACAGCGATCGCTTTCGTTTATGACGAGTAATCTGGTCGTTTGAAGTCGTTTCGAAAGAGCGCTAAATCTTTGCGGTTACGGTGAGTGGTGAAAAGTTTCATGAAGCCATTTAAAAATCGTTGCAATAATTGTGAAACTTTGGCGTGTCACGCAGCCGCCTGCGGTCGCTTTGCAATCCATCAAATGCGTGCAGCTGCTACGCATCGCTGCAGATGCGCTTGAAGATGAAAGATGTGGAGATCGACATCGAATTTTATAGAAAGATTAAACTTGTTCGATGACCTTCGAAAAAAATAATTTAATTAAATAACGTCCAATAACATCTAGCCTAATCTAATTCCCAAAAAACAAACAAACAGAACTTTGAAACTTGTCCTTTTATTCGAATGACAATGCTCGCTCCAAACCCTCATTCCAAAGTTCACGTTCAATCATGTAAGCACCCGCGGTGCCATGGTGACAAGCGAAAGGAATGTGTAAATATGTAAATATGAGCGATGATGTTGTGCTGAGGCTTCCCTCAGCGTGCCTGATCTTTTACCACACCCCCGGGCCCTTAAGGTCATCTTGTCGTTTGCTGTGATCCAAACAGCAGCGAACCGTACATCCGGTTTGGAAAAGAATAGAGGAATGTCTGTCGGTGCGTGTGCGAGTAGATGGTGTCTGATAGAAAGAGGAAAAGTCGCTACTAATCATTTGCATCATTCGTCATCCGCTTTTTGAATCAATCACCATTACTGTCATCGATCGTCAATTACCTCGTTCGTCTACTCAGGGAGCTGCTGATGATGATGCACCGTTTGAAAATTCCTGCCCGAAGCATTGACTTTTCGCTTTGATAACTTACAATACAATACGTTGCAGAGTATGGTCCGTGATTAGACTATAGATGATAAATGAATGAAAACGCATGCTCCCCTCACCCCCTGACGAATGACTGAGAGTGCGACCACCCGAGTTGGTTGTGTGTGTGTGTGTGTGTGTGGCTGATAATCGCATTTCCTCTGGCACCCCTTTTGCCAACCCCACCCGCCAGTGAAAACCGGCAAACAGTTAAACAATGAGTGTATTAAAATAATAACCTTCTTGAATGCTGCAACCCGAAAAAAATGGGACATTAAAATGGTCTTTGGGGCATAGTATTCGTACCCAACTACCGGCCCAGCCGACTGCATTAACGCTCGCGAGTACTTAATTATACATTCCATATTTACCCAATTAAGGAAGATCGTCATCGCCGGTGGCCACCGAGCGGGGACAACAGTCGGGGTCTGTTGGGTTTATCTAAACAATCGACACTAACGTTCCTGCTTTCGGAAAACCCTGGGACCAAGTGCCCAAGACGCAAAGACACCTGCACGCTGCAGTGTGTTTGTTTGTTTGATTTTTCTCCCAAAAGTCACCACCGGCCCGATCTTATGTTATTTTACACGATTACCAAGCTTTGGGACGTCTCTCTCCTTCCTTTCCTCTGGAAGCTTTCTATGGACGCTGACCGTTGAGTGACTCTTGAGATGTTTAGTTGTCCATCGAATTATCCCACTGCAGAAGAATTTGCCATACGCACATAGGTTGGTTTGACATGACCACGAACATCTCGCTGCGTGATCTTTCAAGTGCCCAAGACCTGCAAACGAAACACATTGTTAGCGGGAGGAAAAAAAAAAGATCACTCTTACTGCCTTCCCCAAGCAAGCTCTAGTTTTGCGCCGAAAGCGAAAGTTTTTGTCCCCACACACGATCCGTCACAGCCTCCGGGCATTGGGTCCGGTGCTCACTTTCTTCTGCTGTCACAATTCAATATGCAGCAGCAGTTCCCGTAACATGATCGTCACCGTCGTTGCGTAAGCGATTGTGCATAATCAATGAGGCGAGGATCGTCGGGTGGTCCAGTCTGGCATTTCTTCCTACCTGCCCAACTGGTGGTGACAGTGTTGTGGTATGGCCTTTTTTTTTGTGCCGTGCCATTAGCATGTCGTCATTAGCATGTCGTCGTTGCCGTCTAACTGTTGCCGGAAGTTTTAGTTTAAAAGGGCCCGTCCACTACCACTGTTTGCGCATGTTTACAACTGTATGCGGAAAATGGGTAAAAACACCGCCAGATGACTATTTGCAGTTCTACTTTGCTGTGCGTTTTGGGGACACTTTGTAACGCCTTTGATGGTGCATACCTTCGGCATCTCATCTCATGTCGGAGGCGTGACGGTCGTTTAATTTAAGTCATATTGCCGCCTTCCTGATAATGATCTTTAATCAGCAGGTTTCGGGAACCGGTGAACCGATGAAATTCCATCGTAAACCCATTATATCACGCTTCAACTTTAACAGGGCGCTTCCGCTGGCTCTCCTTTGACCTATGCGAACCGGTTTGATAATGAGATGGGGCGTATTTTTGGACAGCGTCCCACCGCGAGACGGAAGTGAGCCGGGTTTGATTCCCACCCAATCCAGCAGGGTATGAATATGCAACACTGGCACACCTTCGCGGAAAGATGTCGCTGTTTCCTCGGTGTCCGCAGTTATGTCCACCAGAAGGCCCAACCCTGCGGGCTATCAAAGTGATTACAGGCCTTTTAAAATATCTCATCGCTTTTGGGAAGTTTAAGAAAGAAAGTTTGGTGCCGAACGAGAGAAATGAGTTAGTGGACGAATTTTAGGCATTTTTTCACCTTTCCTTCGCCGTCATTGTGAGACGCCGTCGGGGTGTGTTGTTGGTGAAATTAGCTTTCGTAACAGGTTCGCGGAGGTCTCGATCCCGTCACACCTTCACCTTCCTCGGTGCAATTAATCTCCGTCACGGAGACGGAGAGGTTCGCGTGTGATACACTACTGAAGGGAGTACCGTATTTTCAAATTCTTCAATTTCAACAAGTTATTTGCAAAAAGTTAAAACCGTTTCCTTGACCGGACCGTACACGTCAAAGATGTTGCGATCTTGTGCGCACAGACGCCATCCATCATCGGACAATGAAGTTCCAAACTTCCAAAAAAGACACCTCCGGGGAGTGGTTGAAACGCGGTGCGTTAGCCGTGAAATCGCGACGTAGTAAATGCGGTGTCCCCCGCGGAAAAAAAAGCTAAACATTTCATCATTTCGTCGGTCCGTACTTCCGCCGGAGGCTGCGGCTTTTGTTGCGAGGGCGATGTGACGTGGTTCGGATCGCGCCAGCCAGCTCTAGCACGAAACATGCCACCTACTAAGGCGCAACTCGGCGTATTCTCTCACCATTCATGAGATCATTTTTAATAAGCTTTAACGAGCTTCCTCCCCGAAGGTTGGTGCGAGTGCGTGGCGTGGCGTTTAGTGCAGATTTGGTGCGAATTGTTCTGTGACCTGTGGGGCTATTAAGGATGGGAAAAATGTTCTACCCTTTAGCCGTTTATTGTGAAGGCTTTTTTTCGGGGGATGCTTTTGTTGTTGTTGTTGTTGCGGGGTAGCATAAAAGGTTGATGATTTAGCGTGAGCTGCAGGAATGTTTGCTCGAGGAATCGTGCGTTAGTAGCGGCGAAAAGACAAAGGTCAAGCTAGATGCGAAAAAGGCACCAAAACTGTGGTTGCTAATGCTCGTTCCAGGTGCAGCTGCATGATAAAATCTATACATATTTCACACCAAGTAATGCTGGGAGTGTCCCGGAATTTAATGCCGAAGGTAGCTTAAGAGCCGTTGCTTTGTTGTACAATGTCGAAGCCGTGTTACTGCCAGACTTCTCATGTTGGTGATGATGCTACGATTGCTACCTTCTGACGCAGGAGTGCCACCGACAAGGGGAATGAGTAATGACTTCTTGACGCGTTCGCGGCTCAGAAGCGCAACTCCCGCAATTAAAGCGTCGAAGTGTACCATGTTTGGAACTTTTGTAAAACGATCGATTGAACATCCTCTGCACATTAGGGCTGACTCTTGATTACGAGCGAGTGAATCATTGCTATTGGCAACAATTTGTCACCCGGCGAAGAAACCCAAGAGTTCTCAAGATCAAATGCATCCGGTTTGATGACACGGGTGGTGAGAGAGAAGCACTACTAGGTGAAGGTTAGTGTGACTAAGCTGCACCGGCTCGAGTGTATGCAGTACTTTGCCAAATGCACATATTTAAATTAGATTTCATAATGCTTATGTCGGTGTGAATCACAGCACTAAGTGAGTATGATGAGGATTCCTCCCACCGGCTGCGAGAAGTCCGCTTCTTAGGATGAGTATCACAAGGTATGTCACCGCAAACTAAAAAGATTTAAGGTGCAAGAAACAGTTTAAAACTTTTATTCCCAAGAAATTGTCAGGCTGTTTTCGTTAAAGTGTAGTATTTATTTTTGATTTTTAGGTTTTTTACTATAGTAATGCAATATTTCATATTGGCTGGTAGATATTTCCTTTGCCCAGTCAACCCAGTTGTACAATTGGATATGTTCCAGTGCTTTTCTGGTGGTTGAATAATTGTAGTGGGGGTCTGTGTTGTTGCAGCATCATGTTTTAGAGAGGATCTGTATAGCTGAAACATACCATTATTTTCTTCATACAAAACTCAACCTCTAGGGCTAATGTAAAGGGGAAAATATTTTAAAATGTGAGTTTGAAGAGTTAACTTTTACTTTTACTATTGTTAAGAAATAAAGATATGTTTATTGAAAGTTTGGAGAGTTTGTAGAGTATCTAATATCTTCAACTTGTTGTACACAACAGGTTTAAGTACTTTGTTTTCTATTGTCATAAGCATTTGCTTTGGAAGCACTTTTTAGAATTAAGTTTGTAAGACTGGTCATAAGACACATCATTGTCCTGTACTGTGGAAGTATTGTCGTCTTACTAGACTGCAATAAATTAAGCCAGTCACATTTACAGATGCTAAAATACAAGTGTTTTGATCAAGCTTACAATTCCTTTTCAAAATGGAAATGTTCATTAACTACATTTAACCTGCATCATCCCCAGAAGCTCAATTACAGCCATAAATTGTAGTTATTATTAGCCGGTATAGAACTATCCTACAAGCATGCCAATTAAAGTGGTATCGGTTTCAATGTCCCCGGCCGTTCGCCCTTCACGCTCGCAACCGGTGCACTGGATTGCACCTTGCATTCTCTTCTGTTCAGCTAGTAAGACACGCTCGAAGACCGAAATGCGTCGCATGCAAAACTAAAATAGGATGAAGGACTTTAGCTGCTGGTTGTTTTTTTTTCGCTAGTACCATGTCACTAGCCAAGCTTTTGTTCTGAATCGGTTTCACATCGGGAAGCCATTTTGAACAACAGCACCTGCTGAAACCTGTTGGATGAGGAGATGCAATGATGGAAAGGGGAACTCACATACATCGAACGGATTGGAACCTGGTGGCGAGGATCAACCAAATGGCCGCACCGTTCACAATGCACAATGGTGGCAAACTGTGAAAAACAAAACTAAATCGTTTAGCCATGCCCTGTGCCAAATGGGTGGGCGTGAAAATTGTACCCATTTTCCGAGCCGGTGCAGCCGAGCGCACTCGGCGTCATTTTCTCATGCCGTTTTACCCGTTTTGTTGTCGGCACCAAGGGATCGCCAAGGGTCAAAGGAGAGTTTTCTGAAGAAAGGCGCGCTGTTGGCTGGCTACAAAATACTGCACAAGATTTCGGTGGCTCCAGACAGTGGACACATTTTCGCACATTAATCTCAGCACACTTTGCACGACTTTTCTCGCCCCTCTTCCCCCAACGCTTCACATTGTACACTTTATGTAATTTTCCAAAACGGTAGCAGCAACGAAACGTCGCAAAGGAATCGCGGCCTAACATGCGCACTTGTCGCTCCACGGGTTCGGTGTGGCGGATTTTTGGCAGCTTATTGTTGTTAAATTGTGCCCATTCCCAGGGGGCGGCGGGAGCAGGTTGTGGGTGCGAATCGGTGGCGATCGATTGCACAACGCACCGAGCGGGCATTAATTAGCGGCGCATGTGAAGCCAACCAGTGGGGAGGAAAGGGAATCCAGCCCGCCAACCGAATTGGCAGCGTTTGGCCTTCACCAAAATGGCAAATCTAAATTCCACACAAATTTTCCGCGGGTGCGTGCTGACAGTGGGCGGGAGGCGATATACAATATGTATATATATAGATATCCATTCGAATGCCATTCGCCCGGCCAGGAGCTTAGGGTAGGTAGGGTAGGGTGGGCGAAATGCCTCATATGGTCACCATACTGTAACGATGCCTCTTTCTTTTGTGGCGAAGTCGTTTTTTTTTTTCTTTTCCTCCGGTGTGCTTTCTTCACCTTCAGCCAACCATCGAAACGAACTCCCATAATTTGGTTGATCAATAAAAATCGAGCAGAAGCGGCAAAGCGTCCCACTATGGGTGGCTAATTTAGAAAGTAAAGCTAGCTCGACCGTGCGTGGGCCCGGCTTAGGGATGGGTCCATCCTGCAGGTCCGCTTTCGTAACCGTTTCATAATGCTCAGACGCTCTGCCACTAGCCGGCAGTGCTAAGCAAAACACAAAATCGATCCAAAAAGCTACACGGATGTAGCAATGGGCAATCGATGAAAAGCATTTCGGCGGTGGGAAAACACTTACTACATTAAACACACACACACACACACACAGTGCACCAAGATGGGATGGGACGGGGGAGAGAAAAGCATGAGGTACTAATAAAATCAATAATTGGAGATCGATTAACCCGGGGGCTGAGATGTGGAGAAAAACACGGGAAAAGCGCTTCAGCGTGCCGAATTTGCTGTGCGATCGTAATAATCGAATCAGTAAATAAAAAAACAACTCCATTGAGGTAGCAAACACACCAACCACACGCTAGCACACAAAAGCCAAACAATAAGGGATTAATGAAGCCGCGGGAAAACGGTGAAAAAAGCGGGAAATTTGTTGAGAAACGAAAGCGCAAGCAAAAAGTGACAGGAACAAGTGAGACAGAGAGTGGGTACGTTCCGAAAGAACGAAAGAAAGTATTGCAATGGCGAACAGATAGCAAAATCATCGTTTCAATTCATCACACCAGCGGAAAACGAGAGGAAAGGAAAGTGCCAGTGACTGCTTGAGAGAGTGCTTTCTGCTGTAACATTATTGTTTACCGAAGCAACGAACGGATCGGGCGGAAATGCATCGCTGGAATGCGTCTCCGACCGAGTCGCTTGGTGCGGGGCTTCGTACAATAAAATCAACATTAAACGGCAATTCCAATGCATCGAACGGCACGTCGCGCTGGTGGATGCTTAATTTTCTACCATTCGAGATAACATGAAGACGGGATTGAAAATGAAAGTGTTGGGAAGGGTGTGCAGGAAAATCTACACCAAAATGACAAATGACAGTTCCGATCGATCCTCGGGTGGTGGTGGACAATGGTGCAAACGGTCCCACTCTTACCTGCAGGGAAGGCGAGCGATCGCAAAGCGTCCGGAATGCTGAAATGAAATTGCTTCGACGCAGCCTGCTGCCATGGCTGCACGGTTGATAATTGCATCAGAAGCGGCACGGGCAGAGTTCAATGTCGATGTCCCGTGGCGATTTACGGCACCGGGTTTGGCGTGCTGAACATGCTGCGTAGGGTTCGCAATCACGGCAGGAAGGAAACAACGGGATGCAACGCTCCAGCGCAACGAGAGAGAAGTCCTCTCGAGTGCAGTCGTCAATGCAAAGATGCAGCCTTATTTATTATTATTGGCATTATTTATGATAAACTAGCAGGGCTTACGCTGCCGGGCCGGGCGTGCGCGTCTTTGTAGTTTGCAGGAGCTCGACTTAACCAGGGTCGTCGTGCCGGGTGTGTTGTACTGGAGAGGCAACAGAAATTCCACCCACACCCACACCGTACGATCATGCTGCAATCGAGCACGCGGTTGTTATGGTTATGATCGAACAGAGGAATCGAGAATTAATGTGTGGATTAGGAGCGTACAGGCCATCTTCGGCTTGTGTGCGTAGATTTATGACATCAGTTCATCTTCGCTACAGCGATCGAGCTTATCGGACAACATAGCGGTAAGAAAAATTCTCCTTTCAGTACGCTATTGATACAAGCACCGATCCGTGTGTATCTGGCAAGTGTGCTTTATTGGACTTTTGAACAACATTGGTGTAAGCTACCCTTGACCAAAGGCAATCGTCGTGAAAAGGGACATCACTTGCATTACGTCTCTGCACTCACTACAAACATCAGCACACCAGTACAGTGCTTCAGCACTTATCTGAAGCGTCATCTCTCTTCGCCTTGTGCGTTGCGTTTGTGTGGTGCGTAACTCAATAGGAACGGATTCCACTGTCAAGGTAAGGTTGCAACTCCGATCCACCACCGAATCGCCGACCGAAGCACCGAAATCGATTACATGACCATTCGCCTGCGGCTGTGCAGACCTTCTCATTTTATCTGCGGCCACAAATTCAACCGTCATTGCCATCCTTCTTCGGTTTCTTCTTTTGAAAATTGAATTTTCACCAATTTTTCTCAAGTCCGGCTAATTATTTCGGCGTCCATAATTGCTACCGGAATTGTAGCACCAGCGCTGGGTGCGTTTTCTATTTGAACGCACCTTCGTGTGTGTGGTTTTTTTTGTCATGCTGAATGGCTAGCTTTTTCCTCTTTCTAGGCTTTTGTTTCACTCGAATCGAAGGTCTGCAGTTCGATCGATGCTGCTTCCTGCTAGAGGACTGTGGTACGGCATACAGTAGCGCTTTGCCTCTGTCCATGGACGGGCGCCATTTACTACCGTGGTAATTTTCATCCGAAAAGCATCTCCTTCAAAGCGTGCAAGGTTGCGTGAGGAAGCGCTAGAAACAATAGGTTTCGGATTGGGCCAAATGATTCGAAAAATTGATTTATACTTGAGTTAGTTGGTGGCAGCGGTAATGTGCCACTTATTAAGAGCAATCGAAGGGTTTGTGCATCCTTGATTGGTCGGTGTGGAGTTGCCATTGCTCGACACTTCAAGCTCAAAGGAAGAATTTGCGCTGAAAGAAGGCTACGTGGGACTGCTTTTGCGAGATCTTCGGTGTCTTTGTGTGGTTTTTAATGTCTCAGCGATTTGCAAAGACTGAGACATGTTTTTAGTTCATCAGACGCTTAATTCGATCATCCATCAAATTGTACCTTAATCTTAAGTCCATTCTACTTCTCTCAGCCTACAAACAGTCTGATGTCTCGCTCTCTCTAGAAAGAATGTTGAGAAACAACGTAAATTCGCATACAAATGCAATTTATTCCCCCTGGCCACAGTTCGTTCTTCCTCGCGAAAGAATGCCACAAAAAGAGCTCGAAGCGTTTCTTGGGAGTTTTGTTTCGCTGCTCCTTCTGTAGGAGATTAAGGTCAAGGCACTTGAAAAGACGACAGTAAGATGCGTCCTCCCATTCGGTGAGCACATCCGGGATATGCTTCCTTTGCTTGGCCCACGCTTAAATCCCTCACCATGCGTACCGACCTTAATCATCGTGTAAACGATCGCCCAGAAGCAAACCCTGCTCGGGCCCTGGCGTCCGTTACACGAGAAACATTCTTATTTTAATGGTTTTTTTTGCATCCGAAAAGAACGTAATGTGCGGGGATCTCCGGGCAGGTCGTTCTTTGTGCATCTGACAGGTTCAAGCACCTCCAAGAGCCGAGCATGCGAGTTGAAGTGTACTCCCAGATTGAGGTTGGACATGAGTCATGGGGATTTTGCTGCGTTCTGTTTTTGGCCACCAGTATAAATAAACATACGCCAGCATACTGCGGGGAAATTCTGCTGGCGTCTCCAGAATGGATCGTTTTGTGATGATGACAGTTTCGCGCCTCCACCAAACGTAGAGTGTCGAAGAGAATATGTTTATGTTACCCTCCCAGACGGTACAAAGTGTGAAGTGTGAATGAACCCAAAGCGTTATAAGATCGAACGTGACCCTCCCGGAGGAATATTCTGCTGTTCCGGGAATATGTCGTTGCACGATTAGAATAACTGATCGTGCCTGTCTGATCTGTCGCCCACCCTTTCTGTGTGCGGAGAACTCCCTTCTCGGGAGGGGCATAAACACATGAATGGATAATTAATTTTCTTCATGCAAAACATTCCTCTCCATCGCGCCTCCACGCCCTTGCTCCCGAAACATTGCGGAAGCGAACATATTTATGTGCGCAGGCGCAAGTGCACATTCTAGGAAAATTGCATCCCCCCACATTCGGTGGGATTGGACGTGGCAAGGCAAAGTGCATCCCACCAAAACGCAGTGCGAATGGAATGGAAATGTGTTGACCGTTCGGGACTCTTGTTCGCAACTTCCTACAACGAACCGGCATTTTCGATACACAAAACCCGTTCGTTGGCGTTGGGCGAATCGTTGCGATGCTAACAAGCAAACCGCCTGTAGCAAGCGTTACTTTGCACCATTTCTTTGCGCAATGCACTTCGTCACCGGTTGGACCAAAAGCTAGCGCCCTGCCAAAGGTGTCAAAGATCGTGGAATGTGCATTCCGTTTCAATGCGCACGAAATATGGGAACGCCTTGCAACACGGTTGGCACGGCGCGAGGTGAAATCGGCATAACAGAAAACGGCACGGGATTCGGGGGTTCGTCGCTTACCGTCGAGCTACGTGGGGGACGGCGCAGTACGACCGGTGCGAATTATCGTTTCGCTACGGCTGGAGCAGGCGTACGGTGTACGTGAATATAAAAGCACCATTAAATGGTGAGCAAGGGAGCACACGGGTGAACACCTGCACGGATCGAGGGTAAGGGTTTGTGCTTTTTTTTTTTATTTGCGATCGTTTCTCTGCTAAACCTGCAGAGCAGTTTAAATTGGGCTTAAAATGAAGCCAACGCTTATTTGTTTTTGTTTGTTTGTGTATGCTTCTCTTCTTTTGATTGTCTTGGCAGGGTGACAGTGGAGAGGGATAATGGGTGTGTTATTCTACGAGAAAATACCGCTTTTTGTGAAATCTCTTGAAATGTGAATTTTTTTGTAATATTTCTATAAATATTCACTGTTTAGACATTATTGCACCAAACTCAATCTCTTTCACTGTGTGCTTCTAGTAAGCACACTTCAGCAACACCTCCACAATTACCGCATTTGCTGCACCTCATGCTGTGCACTCATCAAAATCTACCCGAAAAGTAAACTCTCACGCTGCAGGTGGCTTGCTCATTCCAGCCCTGCGCATGCAAAACCATCCCAAACCAGCCGATTGCCAAATCAGATGCCATCACCTTAGCCAAGATGCCATCATTGTTTTCACCTGTTGGGCTGCTGTTTGGGAACCAAAGTGTGGCCCCTTCACACCTTTCCGACGCGCGCTAGCTTTAGCGTGAAGCGAACGCTCTTTCAATTTCGGATGACATTGAAACTGCAGCACCATCGTAACGTGCATCGGTGAGAGCCCATCACCGGGGATGGTTTTGTTTGGTTTGGGATGAAACTAAACAGTGTGGTAGGGTGGAAGAATGAACCCTTTTTTGCGTGACCGAACGGCATACTGGGGCGTTCAAATCGGGGCTAACGAGCTGGTGGGAAAACATGGCGTTGCCCAATGGGATGGTTTGTTAAAAAATGTTTGCATTGCATACAGTTGAGCTTGGTTTGTAAATTATTTTTTAGTTTAAAATTTTGATAGTGTTACATTTTTTTTGTACATTACCTACAAGTCACGCTTTACCAACAAAACCTTCATTTAACGATATGATTGCAACAAAATGAAGCATAAATGTAAGTCGTGTTACATCCACATTCGATTGGTTTCTGCACACTACAGCACTGAAACCTCTACGTGCAACTACAAACGGTCTGTGCGTAGAGCGGAGCCTTTGTTGCATAAACCCAATAAAACAGGGAAATGTTTTCTAACCTCACCATTGCGGCACCACGATCTTACCACGGCTTCAGCGAGACGGTAAACGTGATGTGTGCTTACAAAAAGTTATGATGCTATAAACCGGGCACCGGTAGGGAAATGGAAAAACGAAAACGAAGCAGCAAAAACCAACACCGAAACGGGGTGTAAATCAAGCCGCCATCAGTGCACGCGCTTTAAATTAATAAACCCTTTCGCGCAAGCCGTCCAAAACCTAACGCTCGCATTTTTCGTTCCTTTTTGTTTTGCACAGACAACAACTTCTACTTCGCACAATCGCAGGGCCGGTTTGTGCCGTCGTTCGACAATCCACGGAACGGGTTCTTCCCGTCGGCCTTACAGCGCCAGCAGCCACCGCCAGACTCGTACCAGGAGCAGACACTGTTCGTCAACAGCAACAATGTGGACCGGGGCAGCGGTGCGAACGATGGAGCGGCCACACGCGGTATCACACCGTCTTACTATCAGTTTACCTACACGGTAAGTACCGTTCGCTTGACTGCTTTTCTCGCATTCCCTCCCAAAAACAAAAACAGCATCCTCAAGCCGTCCGCTGCGGCCTTGAGGCTATTGAGGTTTATGTGTGATGAATATATTCCCCAAAAATTGAAGTGTTGAGTGTGTTTCCACTCGCGATCGTGCGGCGAGTTGTGCAGCGTAGTGCGTATGTAGCAGCCTCCACCTGTAGATTTATAGTTTGATGCTTTAGTAGCTGGAATTGTATAAGTAGTTACTCTTTAACAGCCTATCCATTAGTTTTATATATTCCCCCGCCCGTATTATGCATCCGTTATGACACGCATACAGCTGAAGAGAAAAAGGTAGTACCGTTGGTTCAGAGTTCAGAGGCGCGACAAAAAGTGAAAGAGGGCTGACGACCTTGTCATACATTTCCTAATAGCGACCCGGCGGTTCGTCCGGCGGAGGTACAAGGGGTGTAAATGCAATGAACTTGTAACGCCCCCTGCCACCCTGCCTCTCTCGTGTTGCTGTTACAAAATTTTGTGCTGAGTGCACCCTTGCATTCAGGCATTTTATCATCACCTCTCTCAAGTGTACTGTTACTGGTAGTGGTAGATTATTGCCAATACGTGATGTCATGATCTTGCGGTAGAAAACGCTGGACAGTTATGAAGGAGAAGGTGTTAAACAAAAATTCGCTGACTTGGCTTATTAAGGTGTTTTTTACACATGTGGAATATTTTCAGTGAAATAGAAATGCTTATTTTAAAAATATAATTTTCGAAATATAGTTGGAATGAAGTTCCTGGAGCCTTTTCCTGTCTTGAATTGAAAATATTTGCTGAGCAACTAGGGAAAGACTTGAACATGAGGGTAGAAGACGAACCTGTTTATTACAGCGTGCTATTTATTTCAGCTTGTCCGTCAACGCTCACGCTAGAACAAAAAGCAAGAACCTACACATTTCTATAAATGTCAACCAATCATTTAAAAAACATAAAAACATCCGCTCGCCTTGATCTTCATCAATTAAACACGACTCGCTGACCGAACGAAAACGAAAACATAAACTATAATCGACCAACGATGATCGCTAATGATCCAGCCCAAAAACGACCTCGTTAATTCGCCAAATGTCATCGACACGGCCTCGCCACCATGGCACAAACCATCGGAGCAGAAGGTTCACTCTAGCAGCACCAGAAAGCTAAAACCATTCGAACAAAGCATCGCTAAAGAAACAACAATTGCAAAGGTCGGTCATTGACTGCTTAGGCGCACAGCTGTGTGGTCTTATCGTTTTTTTTTTGTCCTAGTGCTTGCACCAAATCATTGTTTTTGAGTTTTGCTTTCGTTCGTCCGAGTGGTTCGCTGGCGTCTGTTTGGGCCGTTTGCGTTCAAAGCTGTTCCAAAGGCTCACTGCAACTAGCTACAAACCGTCAACTCATGACGGATGGGATGGAAAGATACTTCTTCATGTTCACTATTAATGTACGGAGGGTGTGGGGAGAAGAATGGCAATGATGTGTGTGTGTGTGTGTTTGTGTGTTTTTTTTTTGTGCCACACAAAGTAATGTCCGATCAGATGAAGATACCGTTGCGCTGAAGACGTTAGCCAAGGCAATGATGGTGTGAATTTTAGGTTAGTAGAAAAGCAAACATTAGATGCCACTTCGCTGGAGGGAGTTCGGCGTGTGCGGTAGGGGTAATGGTTGTGACCACGCGGCTGGAACGCGGTGATTGATAGCTGGTGCATCGTTATTCGACTGGGCCATCGTAAATCGATCAGATAAGATGTTTTTCGCTTATTTTAAGCTACTTAAAAAATAGATGAAATGCGAATCACTTAAGTCGAAAAGGTATTGCTGTTTCGATTAGGCTTAATGGATTACATATTTTTTGTATAATGATTTACAATCTAAGCACGGAATCAGATATTTTTTTGCGTTTTCCCCTTTGTAATGCTATTATACTTATATTCCGCGAATGCGCTTTCACACCTGTCACATCTGACCCCACGGAATCGTGTGTTCATGTAGTGTTTGATGGCTTGCCTCTTTTCTATCGGTTGAACTCTTCTCTATGGGCGCATCCTATTGAATAGACGCCGCTGCATTCATGATCATGCCGAAGATGCCTGCAGAGGAGGAACATCACAAGCGGAGGTCGATGAATAGCGAAATTGCTGCTGTGAGTGGCCATTGAACTTCTGCTGTACAAAACGGCCGCGTGAGCTGAACAGCCTTTGGCGGCATGTGGTTGATGTGGTTGAAACTGGCGGAGAAGATGCTGCTGATGATGTTGGTGGCGACGCTTCCCCATTCATTCGTCCACTGGTTGTATAGAAAATAATGCTATAAGCAGCGCTGTACACTTCCCTGTCAGCTCTTGTGTTTCTACGGTGCCGCTTGACAAACGCAACGTTCCGTTCCTAATGGTTGACCACCGATACACCGTGACCTTCGCGATGGCCGCAACCGGCATTGGGGTGTGGTGGGTTGCAGACCAGCCCAGCTATGAAGCTGACGATGTTCATTTTGTGGCAAAACGTGAACTTAAAGACATTGGTGTCTGTCTGTACTGTACAGAGACGTTCACGAAACCCAAAATGTTTAGCTGACATGAACTATGGAGGTTGTGGTTTCGTCATAAACGAAATTACTGGTCGTTTCATTTCCGGGAGCAAGCACAATTTGGGATTAAGTCGTCACCAGCAAAACGCTGGGAGGTTAGGAAATGCTTTAGCCCTTTCCACCAGATAGATCGTGCTGGGTGACGTTTAGTTCGTGCACTTCCTGGTTGTCCAACGAGAGCGAAAGTGAAATCCACCGACGGTAGTGACCGCTGTACGATCGTTACTCTGCTTCGAGCCTGATGGTTTCGGAGCTTCTCGCCTTCGGAAAGCGGCCCAGCTAATGGCATGCCTCATGATGCAGGCGTGAGTAATCAGCGAGTGTGAGTGTTTACAATTTGTTAGACGTCCGCGAAGCATCAGATTGCCGTGTGCATGATCATGGGTGGCGCGAATGGGGCGAGCGTACAACCCTGCCCGTTAATAATAAGCCACCGCATTCCTCTACAACGGATACCGTTATCGCTGTGTCCGATCGATTAGCAAGGCTTCCAGTTCGTTTTGTTCTTGGGAGATGGTTTTTGGTTCTTTGGTTTGCAGATTTTTTGAGTCAGCCCTGTCTCGGGCGCTTCAAGAACTTTGTATGATAATTAGCTTGCTGCTGCCACTTCTAGACGTGCGCGTCTAACGTTAATTGCGTTCCAATTGTACGGGGACCACTAGGGGAAGAGGGGGGATGTGTCTTAAGACAAAGGTAGCAAAGTAATTAAGTCGGTTTTGGTTGATTGGTTTTTGTGGTGGGAGTTTGCGTTGCATTTGCAAGTTAATATTTGTTTTGCGAACCGGGGGGTAAGCGTGGCCGGGTTATTGTTCGCTGGAAGTGATGCTCCTGGCTAAAGTTCTTGAGTTGTTCTGACGGCACTGACGAAGAGAATGATGGCTATTGACGATGACTAATAGTCTTATGAAATAAAAGCTTTATTCTCATTGTATTATTATTCCCTTCACATTTGATATACTATTTTCAATCCTCAAAAGAAAATACTATCAAAGGGCTGATTGTTTATTACATTTTAATGTGAAGGCTTTCTTGGTTACTGTACCACTATAAACAGCAACTCGGTCCACAACCAACAGCTTCAATGTAGAATTGAATAAGAGGTTATTTCGCTCCCTGGTTATTTCGATTTTCTTATACTGAACCTCTATATATGAATGGAAGTTTTTTTAGAATTCTATCTTAATTTTCACCATTGAAGAAAGCACGATTACTTGTTGTGTTCTTGGAAAATTTAGAACTTGGAAAACATTTAGTTCCTTTTTTCTTCAGATCTATTCTACAATCTCTTATCCTAATCCTACCAACATTTTCCTGTAGTATTTTTTCCATAACTATTTTTTTTTGTTTGCTTGCGTATGAAAGGGGAAAAGCCTATTCACGCCTTTTACACATTGCTAGGCAAATACGTTCGTGAACTACATTTACTTCTGCTTTTCACTTGTGCAGACAAAACCAAAGCAAAAAAAAAGGTATGGAAATGTGTTTATTGCTTCATTTCGTAAACATTCAACCCCCCCTCTCCTTCCCCCTACCGATTCCTTTCGAAATGGAAATTTACCGCCCTCCGTGTTCAAGCGGTCGCGGCCGGTAGCCAATTTTCCACCAAACCGAAAGCAGAAAGCGCACACCGCGGCCGCCCCTTCGAATCGAATGCATTGGAGCGAACCTTTTCGCTCCAGCCTCGCCACTGCCACTGCCTCGCTGCTTCGGAACAGCAACCGTCGCGGGTGTTTGTGTTTTGCTGCATCTTGCGCGCACGCGATAAGGAACTGGCGCGAGCAGTGTTTACTTTTTTCCGCTTCTATGCACCGGATCTGCGGCATGAGATCGCGATGCTCAATTATCTTGCTGCAGCGTTTGCCGGACGGAACTTTTCCCCCGCCGAATACAACAGCAACAACCGCTCGGGGAATGAAACGAGTTCGCTACGCGGGAAAGCTTCGGTTTCGCTTCTAATGCTCGATCCGTGGCGAGGGAGCGAAAGGGGAAGGAGGGTGGAGGTGTGCTGCAACGGATAGTGATAAGTGGATGCAGCGGAAAAAGGGAAAAGTGGTCACTGGCCCGCTAGTGCCATTTCGTTCGTACGATTCAATGAACTTTCTTCGCAATTGATGCTGATCGAACACGCTCGCAGCTGAAGAGATGCTGCTGCTCCTGCTGCTGCTGCTGCTGCTTAGCTGCACCATCGCAACTATTCGCTCCTACTCTCCGCATGCATGTTTCGCTTTGTTTTCGGCCTGGCATACCAGCGGGGGTTTGTGTTTTTCTTTGCGCGCAGTGTATCATTATTTCCTGCCAAGTCGCCAAGACGCTGGCTGCGTTTGCCTTTGCGATGCCTTGATTGATGGGCACCGGTTGAGCTGCTGCAATTTCTAATGCTTCACCGCTGGATGCTGGACGGCCATTTTCCGGCAGCGCGAAGCGCAATTAGTGCAGTTTCACGCTCACGTGCGATATGGCGTTGGAGGTGAAATTGCACCTGCTGATTGAGGCGAGATGTGGCCGTGGCTACGATTTAGCGACCAGCTGCTTTGCGATGCAGAGATGTTTCCTGGTTGGATGAAAGCTTGTGCTTTGAATGATAAGAAAGGCAATGCGTGAAAGGTTTTGTGTTTTGATGAGTATCGTACTGGTAGTGTTTAAATGCTTGGAACGTGAAGCTTTCTTCACATTAGTTTCATACCAAATGATTTACTACACGGTTTCGTTTGCTTCTTGTTGAGCAAATAATGTGGCAAATATTAATTTGGTTTTGTGTTTAAAAATCTTTCAAAATTTAAATAAACAAAATAAAAGATCTTGATAATTTTTTTGTATTACGACTAGAATCATTGGAAGACTCGCTTTGATGCAGCTTATCGACTCTTTATCGTGAGTTCAAAATGCATTGTAAAAGACAATAAATATTACATTAAACTAGCAAACAATGCTTGTGAGCTACAATGGTTAGACAACGTTTTTACTCTTTAAAAAGAACCTTGAAAGAGCACACCTAAGACCACCACAGCAACATAACTTCTATTGCAGTTGAAACGTTCGATTTCCGATCAATCGCACCTCAGAATTTCACACCTATCGCCGTTGTTGTGCTCAATTTCCACCCAATGCCTCTCGCAGTACCTTTGACTTAACTTGACCCTTGCGGGTTAAGCACGGTGCGCCAGCAGCGAGCACAAAGACAGCCCATCGAACAACGCAATTTATGGCCATGGGCACGGTTCGATGGCGAGCCGATGGTGAAAACATTCTTCTCTCTTTGATTGAAATATTACTCCACCCCGCGTTTTGGATCGATTTCAGAACACCCGATCCGACGAGCCGATCAGATGATTGTTGGACATGATTTGCATAAAAATCAGAACGAATTGACCGCTGGTGAAAGAGCTTTGCTTTGCGATTCGAGCTGAAGGAGAGGCCCAGGACATGGGCTTGAACGAACCGTTTTTTTTTGTTCTTCTGTTTTCTTGCTAGAAGCCGCGAGCCGTGTGCGTCTGCTCGTAACCTGCCCAACCCGCTCCCCCCCCCCTTCCTCTGGTACACGGCCAGTCTTGGGCGATTAATTTATTACCCACCAAACAAGATCGTGCCATTTCCGACAAGCGACAGGCGCAACTCGGGCAGCCGAACGATCATGAGCTGTGCTGGGCTTGGCATACACCCCACCACCCTTGCACTGGTGATGGTTACGGTTGTGTGTAAGTGCGGAGGTAGGGCGAGTACTGCGCTCCCACTCCAGATTCCGGCTTGTTCTCGCGCCCGCTGACGGCATCCGAATGCAGGAATGCGATCTAGATTATGAAATTCGAGTGGAAACGCTTGCGCCAAGCCGTCGTCGTCGCCGTCGTCGTCATCGAAAGCCAAGCCTCGTTTGGCAGAGCGTGGAAGGGGTGCTAGGGCTGCCGCTGGCGGGTAGTACAATTAGGTGCCCAGCATCGATCAAGGGTGCCCACCGCCACCGTTACCGTGCTCTAGTGGTGCGCCAGTGCCGTTGGGAGTGGGATCGGCTAGTCGCCTAGTACTACGGGGCTCGGCCGGAATGCTCCAGCCGTTTGTACTGTTGGCGCTGAGCCTTTTTCGGGCTGTTGGGTAGGGCGGCCTGGTTGGGAAGGAATGCGACTCAGCAAAATATTTCAAAGCAGAACAAAAAACATCTAAAGCTTCTTAATGCTGTTTAGCAACACACTGGTTGCCTTTAATGGACTGTTTGGTGCTTAGAAGTCAGGCAGCAAATAGAAAAGCCTATCAATCCTGTAAAAGCACAGAAGTAATGCTGCCTTTGACTGGGACAAGTAAACAAGAAGTTATTAATCTTTATTAATGAAGAACGATCAAGAAAAGATTGCGTGCTACGTTACAAGTTCTTAAATTATCACTGTTTGGCTACCCCCAGAAGGAAGCGATACATCCTTTGTTAATATAATGCCGTCTCGTTATATGTAATAATATTTTATTATGAGGCTCTGGTACCTTTTTGAGCACATTTTTTGCAAAGTATGTAAAACCTCCAATTAGGCCATGACTCATGCCGAAAATCGCTTCGATAATTCACTCACAAAAATCGATTGCAGTGTACCTTTCGTGCCTGTAAACAATTTCGCAGCTGAAAACAGCAGGGAATAGTAAGATATTACTCGTAAATTGCATTATCAGGCTTGTTGTATGTGATTGTGCTTGACCTAAATAAGTGCAATGTGTACCATTTCATCGACTCCTGCAGCGATTCGAACGCCAAAAAGCGAACCAAACCAAATCGAACCGGTTAGTGGGCGATTCAATTCATGTTTTCAATTAGCCGTTTATTATCTTTTTTTCTGCCAACTTGGTGCATTCATAATTATTAAAGTTTCGTCACACATTACTCAGGCACGCGGCAGAACCGTGTTCGACTTAAGTTTTCTGCCTGCGGTGGACTGTGGTGGCGCACGGCACAGCAAAACACCGGGAAACATAATTCGTTCTTTTCCTGTCCAGCCTTATGCCCAGCGACACCACAATCATGCGCTCGCTCACGCACGCAAGTATCACAATAAAATGTTTTGTGAAGGGCAACGGGAGGACAATAAGAAGAAGTGTACCAACTCAAAAAAAGCAAACCACACAAATGAGCTGAGATGCTGAGAAAAATGAGCTCGCCGTAGCGGGGTTGGGTTCAGTGGCGTTGCACAAAGCGAATCGACCGTCGACGGCCTTGAGAGCACAGCAAATCACTACACCAGCGGCCGGTGGCAGCATACATAGGTGTCGGGGCAACATATTTCATGCCCCAGAAGTGGTGCGCAATCGTTTAGTGTTTCCTTTTGAGCTTTGGACCAGCCCTGCCCATCCAGCGCTACCGCTGCGGAGCGTACATTAGGCCTGTGAACTTTGCGATCGATCGATTAAAACCATTCCGAGGCGGATGTGCCAGGGTAATGTGTCGCTACTGCCTACCCTAAGCCTCCCCTCCCCTCCCCCCCTCGGCAAGAGTGGGCAGCTGAGAAGCGGACAACTTACTTCCCCAAAGTGTCCGGTTCGACTCCATCAACAACCACTTCGTACAGCCTCTGTGTGTGTGTATATGTGCGCGAGTGATCGTACTTTCGGGTGGGGTGTGTCGTGTGTCGATCTCCACCCGTTCCGTACGGTGCAAACCCCACTTGAACGGAGTGCGGAGAAGGTAAAACGACATTCACCGGTTACCGGTTGTAATAGCAAACTCCGCCGGGAGAAGGTTTAACCCCGGCAGTTCGATACGTGCTTCAATGGCCATTTCAAGGACAGCGAGCGAGTTGACGATCCAATCCACCGGAACAGATGGAACTTGCAGGCATGGTGAACAGAACGCCTCCAATCGATCTAGCCACAATCGAGCACGCACTTTGCACGGGTAGGACCGAGAATCGGTTAGTATTTTCGTACGGCCTGTTCAGAAGAAGTGGAAGATCAGCGCTGGAGAGATCCCAAGGCCACCAAGACCGGCTGACAAAAGGCTAATGCGCCGATACGGGCCGAGATGGATGATCCAAATCAGTTACCCTTGCTGCGGGATTGGCTATGCTACAGCACTACGCCAATTAGAAGGAGGAACGAATCAGTTCCAGCACTCCATACTCCATCGGCGTAGGACTCAATTAGGACGCACCTCGTACACGTATTGCCCCCGAGGCGCTATACAATCACTCAAGTTGGCGCCTTTCGATCGACGTTCTCCTCCGAATCTAGCACTTCAGCATGGAGCTTCAATTATTTTGCATACGCATTCCGAGCGAAAAGAACTGTGGGAAGAGTAATTGCAGACACTCAGTGGAATGTATCCAGCTGCAATGGTCGCTTAGCTAACTAGTAACGTTCGCTCGATGCTTTCCTGAACCGTGTACCAGGAAGCAGCGCGTCGATCGATGCATCGAAGAAACCACCATAATGATCGCGGCATGTTAGACTGTTGGTCTAATCAATTAAGTTTAAGGTATGCTAACAGCACTCTATTAAAGTTAATTGGCAAGAACTCCAAAGGAATGCAACGGTGTGTAGCTCGGTTTTTCTTCATTACCAAACAACGCCATTCTAATGAGCTTGTTTTACAGATCTTCGATAAAGATGCTGCACGTAGCTACAAATAAATGTGTCTATTAGATGCGATTCTTGCTGCGATGCAATTTGGTGGTTTGCTTCTCCCTTCCTCATTTCTCACCAGCTTCCCTGAAGATCGGCCACATCCAAGCGCCAATGTTTTTTGACGGAAAGGTGATGGCCGTATTTCCCAACTGGCCACCATCCGTCGATAGCGATCTACCTCCATCATCCATCATCATCTGCATTATCTTCTTCATTTGCAAGCGAGCCTCATTCAACAGCATGCGTTTGCCGTGCATTTGATATGACCTTTTTTCCCAGCGTTATGTTGAACTGCAGCCTGCCGGTGACGCTGGTGACGCACCCCGTGCTCAACCTATCGGCAAATGGCGATCTTTGCCTCCCTCAATTCACACCCATCGCCGTGTGCAGCATAATGGCTGCATTGTTTCACACCGATTGCCTGTGAGAGCCGCAGTAAAGTGCAAATTTCGATTGCGCAGAATGTTTCTAATGCTGCTGTTTTCTTCTCCCGCTACCGACAGCTGATTGATTGTTTGCGTGTATTTTTGTTTTCGCTTTGGCTTTGTCGTTTGGGTGGGTGCTTTTTAACAGCCCCACACGAACAGTTGCCCATTAGAAAGGCAAGAAAGTAATTAAACTCAATATCGCCCCAACCTTTTGGGCAGGATTGATCGAAACCTTTTACAGTTTACCGTGGCAACACATACACACCGTACGCTTGGCGCAAGTGGGTCAGGCAGGCCAGCTGTCCCCGAGCAGAATATTAGCGCCTTGGAGAGTGATTGATATTCCGCACATGTAAGGAGGACCGTGGACTGACCAGGTTTGCGGCTCATTTTTCGGTTGGTGACCGTCGTCGTCGTGAGCAGAACGGTGCCACGCTTCCATATTGGTGTGTGCCCCTGCCAGGTGGCCTGATTCGATTCCGTGGCCTACGCATTCGGTTGAGTGGAAGGTCAGTTGAAGCTGTGGCAAGCCTTGCAATCACCTTTGTATGGACTCGCTGACTAACTGTTTCGTGAAGGTGTAATTGATTAGATTGCTAGCGGACAATCGATCAGTTGTTTTTCCTGTTTCATGCAGTTTCTTTGCTTCGTAGATGATGGATTTTGGGTGACAAGAGTGTTACAGTTGTTACCAACTCAACTCAGACAAGAAAAAGCGTATAATACTATCTTAGATTCGATGATGTAATAGTAGACACGGCGACAACAGCAGGATGTAGTCATATTATTGATGTACTTCAATTTCCATCTATAAACCTTTCTGATTTCCTTTTTGCTCAACTAACTTATTGTAGTAGATAGCAAGAGTCTCAGTCCCTCTTAAGTTATTTAACAAGGCTAGAGCCTTCTATCGATGTAAGTTGTTGAAAAGTCGAACAACCAACAACTGTTAGTGCTTTTTGTCATACTACAGCATTAAACCTATTTCAACTGAACTTAAATCCAACGGAAAGCTTTTGTATGTGTGTCATAATTGGATGTTCTGGACGATGTAATCAGTGTACACTAATTTGAATATATTCAAGTATATTTTTCTTAATAAGCTTGTTGTTTTTGTAGTATTTTACTCTTATTTAGACTTATCTAGTTTTGTAGTACTTTGTATTATTTCTTCTCTGTAGTTGTAGCCATTTTCTAAATCTTTACATGTGTGCTTGTTTCTTATCTTTCTTCCTAAATATGCTTTATGTGTGTGTGTGTGTGTGTGTGCTCCCGTATCGTTTCCCGTGTGTTATATTTCCCCATTTATCCTGTTTCATAAACGTTTCCTCGCGGACCACGCGTCTTAAATCCATCCAACCCTATCCTGTCCTGTGTGTGTGTGTCTGTCTGTTACGTCCTGCTCCATCCCTGCTTCCCAACTGTACAGACCCCACGGAGTGCGGATATTTTCGAAATATCACCACGACCCTTTTCCGCCACACCGTCCTCGAACGCCGGCTTCCAGTACTCGCGCAGTCCACCGAGAAGTGACTTCTTCTCCAATGGACTCACGGCAAGTCGGAGCTTCCCGGCGTCGAACCGCCAGCTAGCGGGCAGCTCGCAGCGCAAGAGCCCGTTCAGCAGCTCGTCCGCCGGTTTCCCGCAGCTGGCCACCACCGAAACGCCCCAGGTAAGTGTGTGAGTTTGGGTGTTTTTTTTCCATTCGAAGAGTTGCACCGGGTTTCGGAATGACATTAGGCACTTGGATGATGGGCATATGTGGGTGTGTTTCTGTTCTAATGGCAAGGCGATATGACTGACTGTGAATATAGTGTGCATAGTGTAGCATGGCTCTATTATCGTTTACCGTGTGTGTAGTAGCATCTTTAACTTAATCACTTTCAAGTTACAGCTTGCGGGAACCATTTCAGGTGTGGTCGCCGTGCAATTTCCTCCTGCAAGCACACTAACGGAGCACAACAGCCAAATTACGTCCACGCCAAGCTGTTACCAATTCCGAAAAAAAACGAGGTTACGAATCTAGCCCAGCTGCAAATTGTCTAGTGTGTAGTTTGAAGGAAAGGTACGGCGTACCTTGGTCCGGCTTAAAGCACCAAACCCGCCCGAAAATGCTATTACGAAGCATTCGAACACTCACTCCAGTTCCATCGAAGTGGAACCAAGGGTCCGATGGCCAAATGCAAATGCTAACTCGATGGCCGTTTTCGGTACGGTACGGTTTGGCCTTCATTGAAGCGAAACTGGCGACTTCGTCACTTCCTTGGTGGTGCTTACGTTGCCAAATTTGTTCGATGGCTCCACTTTCACACGCTTCCACCGAGCATACGTACGCATTGAGCAACGTTCGGGGCGGGCGGTAGTTTTCACCTCAGGTGGAAGCTTCCCTTTTCCATCGCCCAGGGGCGGATGAGTTCATCGATAGGTTCACGGTCTACGGGCGTTTGGGTTGAGATATTGATCATGTTTATCAGCTTGTTTCACATGTTCACATCCACTTCGTAAGCTCGAGAACTTGTTACCAGGTTGGTGGTTGTATGTGTTGCGCGATTTGCCAATTCCGAGCCGTGCCTCGATCAGCAACATTCAAGGATTATGATCACGTCCTCCATGAGGAAACCCAGCACTGCTGGTGGGTTCTTTGTGAGACTGCACATTGCGACGTGTCTCCAGACAAAGAAAGCATTCTTAACCCGCTCCAAGCACTGTTGGAATGTTAATGTCTCTAGAGAACCCTCCCTGTGCTTAGGGATCTTTGCCCTTTGTGCTTTCTTTTCCGCCTCCAAAAGAGGCAAATTTCCCACGGACTTTGAATGTCGACATCTCGCTCTCTCCATCAGGGTACACACCTTGGAGTCGGTTACACAAGCACGTTAGTCTTTTCAGCCACGAATAACGAGCCACCCCCACAACCCGACGAAGAAACAGGCACTGGCAAAGGGTGAAATACTGGGGCAGAATGTAACCACCGCAACACTTGCTTTGCATAGTAACTAGATCTGGTGCGTCCTGCGCACGCGGTGAGACGGCGAGCCAAACGTTGAAATCCGTTCATCAATGTCATCACCAACCTGAATTGTATTGCAACAGCTCGGTATCTTTCGCGCTGGAAGATATATTCTTTGAACAAATTTTTGGTAAGAGTTTCTGTAAATCGAGAGGCGTACGTGACGAAATGCGCACAGGAACCGCAGTGAAACGTTTTCTTACCGATCCGATTGATGGCACGCCCTCCCCGGGCAGGCGAACAGCGGTGAAGAGAGTGGTTTGGATTGAAAACATTTGCTCCAAATTAGAAGTTTGAAGCTCGATTGCAGCAAAGATTCCTGTTAGCTGGTTGGCCCACTTTCGTGTGGTGACAGTACGCGTTCGGGGCTCGTTGCGCCAGGATGTGGTTAAGTTCTACCGATCCAGCTTAGCCGGTACCGGGGGAAGGGTCGATTACGTGAGCGCCGTCGGAGAAGAGTCTTAATCATCGCGCACGAAAAGTTGCGTCAACAGCTTGCCGCCCGATGGTAAGCCCGTTGAAACGAAACGGGGGAGTGTAGCAGTACGCCCTCGCGTCCAGAAATCCGAATCCGGTGGGGTACATGACCTAAGGAAAGCGGCGCATACTACGCCTGGTAATTATGCTGCCACAAGAACTGAGCGCAGGCGGGTTGAACTTCTTTTCTTCGGGGTTTTGCTAGCCCAGGCATAA
Organism: Anopheles epiroticus; assembly: GCA_000349105.1. Taxonomy (NCBI): domain Eukaryota; kingdom Metazoa; phylum Arthropoda; class Insecta; order Diptera; family Culicidae; genus Anopheles; species Anopheles epiroticus. Next base: position 979,786 of record KB670169.1, on the reverse strand, counting down.
GATCGTTTGTCCAGACAACAGCTATCTCCTAGCCAACCGCATAGGAGATCGTTAATAATTTTGACATCTTGACCAAAAAAAAAAAATGACAGTCCCCCTGGTCGCTGGTTCTGAATGAAAGAGGCGGACGTAGGCGCGACAAAGGACTGACCAGAACGCGGCCAGTTTATTACGCCCGGGGAGTAGCAGAAGGGTAACAGGCAGAGCGTTACACACCGAGAGCAGGCTTTTTTATTGGTTTTGTCCATTTGTGGCGGTTCGTCGACTTGAGCGTGAAGTAAAAGGTACAAAACCTCGCCTCCCCTCCCAGGAAGGATACTTTGTTCTGCCGGTGGGGCCTGACTATGAGTCAGCCCGGCTGCGGCTGGAACGTGGCAGAAGGTTTATTGCAGTCCGGCACACTTCGGCAGACAAGACCGGGCCTCATAAACTGTCGCAGCGATCGTTTGTTTTTGTAATAATCGAGTATGATTGTTTAATTTACATAGGTATAAGAAGTGGGAACGACACACAGGCATAGACTCCTCAAAACGTTCGCTCTGTAGTGTGTTCCTGGTTGCATTTGCTAGTCCAGTTTTGATCCGTCGTATTTGATTGAGTTACAACCCCAATAAATCTGCTATTGGGGATTATTTAAAAGGTTCTTAGATATTTTTTTTACATTTGGATTCCTGTCCGTTTCCGTCTTTGCAGTTTGAAAGGCGTACCACTATGCACATAAAAAGCCGTAACAACCGCAAATTAGTGGAATAGATAATTGCGATCACCGCTCAATTTGTCGATCGCCCTGCAGCTCCTAGGCGCTGCTGCAGTAAATCGTACGATCACGAATTGCACCGGAAAGTGGTGGCTGAAACATTTTCAAAGGGAAAGGTGTAATCTACCCAGTACTTCGGTTGAGAAAAGGTTTTCGGGAAGGTAAAGTTATGCAACGCAAGGGGCCACGCGTGACAACGTGTGCCGCATGGAACGAGGCGCTGCGTGTGGACAGCGGAAACGAATGAGACCATTGGCGTATGCTCAAGTGCTCCCAATCCCAATAAGCTTCTCCTTTCCCCTATTCTGAGCATAACAGTCACATATTATGCTACCGGCTGGCCGTACAGCACGATCGTTGATTGATGTGTGCGTTCTTTCTCCGTCACTGGGTAGCATGAAGGACAGCGGTGAAAAAAGTCAAACCCTCGAAGTAAAAAGGGAAAGGCATTGTTGCAGCACGCAATGAGAAACACTTGCGTGTGCGCACTCACAAAACTGGTCCACGGGAGTGGCACATTGGTAGCGAACGGATCAAAGCTCCCCGTACGTCACTCTCTGTTCAATTTTGGGCTGTTGGGGTATGATTGGCGGCGGAAATCCCTTCCCAGTCCCGCCCGGTTCATGTTAAGCCAAAAGTGGCTTGGTGGGCACCTCGATTTGTCAGCCCTGAAGTGGCACCTGGGTGTATAAATAAATCGAGCGCATTGAGATGAGAAGCTGTAACGATTGTCATAAAAGCTTTTTGGCGAAGGACAACGCTTTTCGGCGCAACCGTATTCGTACCAAGTGCTCTTGGGTGGCACTTGGGGTGTGTGTACCGGTTCACACCCAGCACGGGTTGCTGACGTCAGCGGACAAACGGTATCGAGCCCCCCCCCCCCCTTCTCGATAGTGATCGGTCGCGTGAGAATGTGGACCATTCTTGTCGCCACGGTGGAGGAATAGACTTCTCGTGAGCCAGCCAAACAAAAAGAATCGTTACGGGCTGCACTAACGAGGCCATCGTCGTAAGCAACGGTGCACCCAGCCGGCCGGGTTGGACAATGGGACAATTTTTATGAGCCCGTTTTACGGTTAGGTGATTATCACGATTTTTCCGCCACAATGTCAAGCGAACTAAACAGCCGCGGTGCACTGCTGGGCTGGAGTTTCTTCTTTCGTGGCCGTTTGGGAAGGTTTGTTCTGTATGTGTTAAGAATGCGACGTCGTGCAAGGAACACGTACGGTTTACGTTTCCACTGAAAGACGTCCCACCGGCCTAAAAGGGAATTCACTTCCCGAAAGCGCTAATCCACCGATGCCCGTGTGATCTGATTGTACACTAACGTACCGGTTTTTGTGTTCTTGTTCGGTTCTTCTTCAACAGCGTCCACCACCGGCAGCACCAGCGCCATCTTCCCCGGCCGAACCGGCATCCGTGCGGGATCGCCAACTATCGTACATCTCGAGCCGTGCGCGACCGTTCGCGAGTGAAGATCAGCAACAGCAGCAGCAGCCACCGACTCGCGCGTCGACCTACCAGCAGTCGCGGCAACCGTTACCACGCAGCCCATCGTCCACGTCGTCCGGTACGCGGAACAGCTTCTCGAGTTCTAGATCGAAACCGACCGATAGCAGCAACGTTGGCCGATCGCAGACGGGCACGGCGTCCACCCAGAATGGTACCGCGAACGGGCGCTTCGGTGGCACCCAGAGCAGCCGCACAACGGCACGCCCCAACCGCTATCGATCGATCCCGACCACAACGACGACGACCGAGGCGGCAACGGAACGAACGACCACGGTGGATAGCGTTGCCGTACGGAATCGATTCAGTGGCAGGTAGGTGACGAGAGCGGGTGGAAACCGTTTAAAGGGAAGCATTCCGTTGGCTCACCCCAAGGGGAGAAGGTATCATCGCGCGGCGATAAGCGAACCCCGTACAAGGCTGCACACATTCCAGCGGTAAATGTGTGATAAGTAAAGTTAGAACAGGGGTGGCAAATTAAAAATAAACGTTTCCATCGGATATGGAACGGTTGCTTTCTGCGGACAGCGCCACACAATCGCTGGTTTCGCATCGTTTTGCAAACCCTTTGCATGGGGATTAGGCCCCGAGACGGAGTGGACCCGGCACGTAGCAGGCTGTAATTAAATGGCTAGTTAGCGAGAGCAGGGGTTTTTGATCGCATGCTTTGATGTCTGGCGCCCGATTGTATTACGACATGTTGTAGCAAACTTGGCTATCTGCTTGTGCCTCGCAAAGAGACTTTAGTGAGCTGGTTGCGTTTAAAAAAAGACGCATTGAAGGTCTGGCATTATTTTAATCTATCTCCTGTGTTTTCGTCTTATCCTCCCCAGGACACCCGCCCCGAATCCCTTCCGGCAAGCGTTCGAAGCGAAACGTGTGCCTACTGTGAACAGCGCTATCGCCACGCGTGGATCCTTCCCGAGTGCGGCCAAACCGAAAACCACTACAACGACCACCACCACCACCACCACCACAACGACCACGACGACCACGGCCAAGGTACCGGTACTGTCGCGCTTCATCCACCAGCCGGCGAAGCCCATCATACCGAGCATCAACATCACGCACAACGGGTCGGCCAAGTCGGCCGAAGTCATCTACGACTACGATGACTACGAAGAGTCGAAGGAATCGACCGGGTTCGACGGTGAGAAGCAGCAGGAAATCAACGACTTTCAGCCTACGCCCCAGGCGAAGAATAACTCGATCGTGCTGACGAGTGCAGTGCAGGAACCGCAGCTAGTTCCCGGAACGGGCTCCCTCGCAAGCGCAGGCGTTCCTGGTGCCGCAGGTACCACGAAAACCTTGCTGGAAGATCCGGACGGCCGGCTGAACAATATTAGCGAGAACGAGTACTACGATACGGTGCGCGAGCCTGAAACGGCTCCTGGGGATTCGGTTGGTGTGGAAGATCATACGGTCATTCTGACTGACAACTTCTATCTGCCGAACGGAGGTTCGGAGGAAACGTTCGAGGAGGACGATGAGGAACCGGAAGGAGGACAGCGGGAGATTAACAGCACGGCCGAACAGCTCGGTGCAGAACAGCAGGAAAAGCTGTACGATGACGAGTACGTGTATGAGGACGAGGAACCGATCACGACCACGGTGCGTCCAACGGTCAAGGCGGTGGCCGCACCACCATCGGCAACGGAACAGCTCGACGATGACGCCGCCGATATGTTACAGTTTTCGGACGAAGATTTGAAGGACGATCCAGCGGGTAAGCTGCCACCTGCCGCGGGAGGTACGAAGGAAACGTTACCCGAGGCATCGACGGCAGCTCCGACGGTACGCACGGAATCGACGACTGAAACAAGCCTTTCCACGACCGAACGTGTGGCGAGCTCGAGTGAGGCGGAAGCAGGCACAAACGCCACCACGGAGAGCTGGGTTGTGGTGGCGTCGGTGCAGACGAGCCGCAGCGTGTCCGGGGCACGGTTCCTGCCCTTCCCGCAGGTCGAACAGGAGGAGAAGAAGCAACCGCTTGCGGAGCTGGAATCGAAGGGTAGCAACGAGAGTGATGATGGCGAAGTAACTACGGCCAGCGGGGTTAGTGACGACTCGGAGGGACCCACGACGATTGCTCCCCAGGAACCGGTGATCGCCGTGACGGATGTGGTGGACTCGGTAACGACCGAGAAGACGCTGATCGTCCAGTCCACCGAGAGCATTATCGATAAGCTCGACCGGGTGCAGTCCGAGCTTTCTAGTGGTCTGTTTGCAGGCAAGTTCCCCGTACTAAAGGATCCGGCCGCGGAAGATCAAAAGACGGCCAGTTCGACCGCGTTGCCACCGGTCGTGATTCGAAAGTTCCAACCGAACGCACGCGCAACGACGACGAAAAAGCCACGGCCCGGTCTGACGACGACGGTGAAACCTGCGACCACGGCCACCACCGATAGCTTGGTGAAGAAGATTAAGTTTGAAACGATCGATGACATATCGGCGCTTCTGCCGCCGGACTACAAAGCTAAGGCGGGCTTCAAGCTGAAGAAGCCGAACCCTGCGGGGGAAACGGTCCCCGCGACAAACGAAGCACCGTTGGAGGATGCGGCCAAACCCGAGCTGGGAAATCGATTCCGCAGTGCCAACATAAGCCGCTCCTACAAGAGCAATGTTCCGATCCAGGAGCTTAGCTCACTGCTGCCGAAGGACTACAAGCTGAACCGCACTGAGGAGGACATCAAGAACACGAACAATCTTAAGGAGCTTATCAGCAAGGTAAAGGTGAACGACAAGCCAAACCCAGCGCTGGATTTGCTGAAGAAGGCACAAAAGGTGGACGTGAGTGCGTTCCTACCGCCTGGCTACAAGCCAACGGAAGCATCACCATCAACCACCGTGAAGGTGCTGCCCGTCTCGGTGGAGGACGACGTGAGCAAGTTCCTGCCGCCCGGCTACAAAACGTTCAAAACCACGAAAAAGCCTACCGCGCCGGTACCGGTAACGATTAGGGACGATGTGAGCAAGTTGCTGCCGCCCGGGTACAAACTGCCCAAAGAGCCGGACAGCACGTCCGAGAGACCCAAGGTGGTGTTTAACGAGGACGTCAGCAAGCTACTTCCGCCGGGCTACAAACCGCCAGCCGATGAAGACACCAAACCCGAACCGGAAGCGATCGATCCGAGCAGCTTGCTAAAGAAGATTCAGTTCAAGGACGTGTCGGCCCTGCTGCCGCCGGGTTTCAATGCGAGCAAGGCGGAGGAACCGTCGAGCACGGTTGCCACGGGTTCGGCCGCCGGTAGCGGATTCAAGGTGGTGTTCCCGAGCCGTCCGGGCGCGAAGAAACCACTGCCGGGTACGGCGGCGCGCGCAACGACGGCTAAACCGCTGCACGCGGAGGGCCCCGGTGTGCCGGAGATTCACATCCGCAAGGGACCACCGACACGGGCCACGACTGAGTTCACCGGTTGGCCCACGCCCTCCACGACTCCGCTCTCGATCGAGAAGCTGCTGGAGCAGCAGAAGCAGCAGGAGCTGCTGGAAAAGTTGCTCGCTTCATCGAGCAGCACTAGTACGACGACAACTACTACAACGACCACGACTACCACCACGACGACGCCAAGGTAAGTGTTGATGTGCAAGCGCAGGGCTACGGTTCCGTTCCGCTCGTTGGCTCGTTGGGTTTGGCATTACTTCAAGTTATGAGAGCGTGGCGATGCAATTTCGGCCAGCTGGCAACCTGGTGGCAACCTCACGCCAAGGTCATCGTGAGCCGCCCAGCTGCGGATCATTGACTTTTATTGTTGTTTGTTCTTGTTCTTGCATTCTTAACTAATTCTTGAACGTTTCCTCCTCCCCTTGGTGTTTCTAGACCAACCGAGCCGGGTCTCTGTCACTCGGAGTGCGATCTGGCGGGCACGATACGCATTGTGGACGGTGTGAAGTGGGTACCGGAGCTGCTGGATCACAACACGGCCGAGTGGAAAAAGTTGGCACGCGAGGTCGAGACGGAACTGAACGAAGTGTACAGCAAGGCGAAGAACTTGAGCAAGTGGTACAAGAAGGTGCGCATCGACAGCTTCAACAAGGGCAGCGTGCTGGTGGACTACTTCGTCGAGCTGACCGATCTGTCGCGCGATATTAACACGCTCGAGATACGCAAGATGTTCCACGAGGCGTTGGTGCCGGTTCCGGAAACGACAACACTGCCAACCACGACCAGCACGCGCAGCAGTAGCAGCGAGGATGATTATGACGGTGAGCGGGAGGATGGCGAAACCAAAGCGGAGAAGGAGAACCTGCAAGTGCCGGCTCACCGCGTGAAGGAAGTGTTCCAGCTCGGAAAGTTCAGAGTCGATCCGGTGTATACCGATTTTACAGGTACAGGGACTATTGTTGTCGGTTATTTAAAGAAGCTTGTGAAACGGATCTTAATCTTTCCGTATTTAATTGCCTCTTGCAGTTATTCCGAAGCCCATTCTTGCTGCAGGTCCGGCAATCGAGGACGATCTGTTCCTGCCGCAGTGGGCGATCGCTGTGATTGTGATCGGTCTGGCGTCGCTGCTGTTCGTTATCCTGTTCGGCGTCACTGTGGTAAGTGTCCAAGAAGCTCATCCCATATCCAACCCCACCTAACCAATGCTTCTCATGCCATTGTAGCTTATCAACCGCCAAAAAGCAGCCAAAAAGAAGGCACCGACGCCACTCACCGCCGACATGCTGAACGAGCTGAACAAAAACCATATGGGAGGCATCGAAAACTTTGGCTCGGAGGATCTGTACAATCTGGACGACGCATGGGACGATCGTATGCACGACGTGAAGCCAAAGGTATGGGATCGATCGAGTTGCAACCATCTGCATTACTGCTGACTGAACTATGTTTATCCTTTTCTGTCCACAGCGTTTCTCGAACTCGATGCACGGTAGCAGTGCTTCCAACATCTACGATAGCTGGCGATCGCAACGTCACCCGGAGAACTACTTCTACGACGATTACGGTCTGAAGGGCTCGCACTACCCGCCCAGCGGACATCACCACCGGTTACACGATCCCGCCTTCATGATGCATGAGCCACCGCCACCGGTGATGGCCATGTATCCGCCGTACCATCACGCACCGCCACCGCCAAACAGTCATCACTTTAGTAACAGCTCGCGACGGTACTACCGGGACTACGATCCGAACTTCTGAGCCTGGCTACCGTTGCCATAGGAGTGTGGGTGCGTCTTTCATGCATCCTTTCTGGGAGTGCACGCGATGCAATAGTTCATGTGTGTTGTAGGGTTGTTTTTTGTAGCAATCGGTTCCGTCCGCTTGAAGTGGACCATTCGAAGTCTTACTGTTAACTGTAGGAAGCGTCGTCTCGTGTAGTGTAGCGTAGCTGCTAATGTATATAAATTATTTATTTTTAATAAAACAAATACTATAGAATAAATATTAAAACCACACGCACTGTTTTGTTTATTATCTTTGCATTGATGTTTGCCTCTTGTAGGAAACATTTTATTTCCAAGATCTTAGATGTATCACTCAATTTAAATGATTACTTTATGTTGGGAAATAAATCGTTAGTTAATGTGCATTTTTGACTTTATTTTGGCATATTAAATATTCCAATAAAAAACACAAAAATAACGACAAGAGAAGAGGTCCAATGATAGTCAGTTGTTGAGTTGTTTCTCAAATAGGCCTTTAGACGTTTCTGGATAGACAACGGTTGTTGAAATGAACCAAAATCAAGAAGCCATTGCAAAATTTCTGCTGCTTTTCAGTGATAAAATCATTGACGTAGATTTGAAAGCCCATATGGAGACAATTTAATTTAATTAAAAAAATATACTTCAAGTTTACAAGTTTTACAACACTGTTTGTAGTCATCTTTCTTACTTTGTTTCTCTGCAAACTTCAATTTTTAAATAGTAAAATTTCCAATGATATAAATTTCTCTGTGCAATTTTCTGTTGTTTGTTTCAAGTATTCGTAACAATATGTAATTTGCAGTTTAATTTGATTCGCAGAAGTGCATCGTGCTGCAAACCCGTGTTTAGTACAATAAAAGTTCTAAATTAAAGCTCTCCCTTGTGTTTTACGATTGCATACCTTTCAGGCAGGGATGTCAAACCCCAGCCCACAGTTCTAAAAAAATATTTAGCTACTTCTGTGTTAAATATTTGTATGGAAATTATTTCGTATTATTGAAAATTATTTAAGCAAAAATTCATCATCTCTATAAAATCTTGGGTTGATAACCTGCAAGCGGCCTATTTATGGTTACTTTCTTCTTAATCAAGTGAGTGAATCTTATAGCAGGTAATGGTCGGAACATGTTTATTTATAATAAATCCGTAATCATATTTTTTACTATATTTTAGTTCGGCGCGGTCCGGTGGTAGACTGCAACTGTAGTGCCGATCTATACACGATAGGGATGAGGTGCAAAACCCATTCGGACTGTTTCTCCGTAGTGAGGATTTACTTTCTAACCATGTGGCAGATTTCAATAAGTCGAATAAAACCATAAATTTTTACTTTATTGATTTACATTACGAAAGCGAAGTAAATAACAAAACCCATTATGACGACAAAAACCTAAAAACCAGCTGATGTGAATTGAAATATTCAATTTGTATTACAAATAAAGATTTGAGGTATGTTGTAAAAATAATTACAGTTTAATTTTTTCCCTATTTTAACTGAATTTTGAACATCCTTAAACCTGTGTCTTCACATCTGCCCCTTAATGTTTGCTGTCCTCAATCACGGTGAAGGTAATTTGCATTCCATTCGGTACTTCCACAATGCTTGTGTTGGTTATGTTCCATCGTGCGGAAAACTTGCTGCGAACCGATGCTTCATTGAACATGAAATTTTGTCCTTCGGGATGTGGTAGGTCCATGGAGCTGTCGAAATGTAAAGAAAGCAAAGAAATGAGCATTCATCAATGTGCTGTGCCAATCAATCACGGAGAAGGATTCCGGACGCTCTACTTACATGGTGTCCTGTCGATCATCTGTCCGAGCGGTGACAGGTCTCGAGTATGCGCCGACCGATCCGTTCGAGGATCCTTGCTCGAGCGATTTCACCTTTGCCTCGTACAGCTGTCTCAATTCCTGCACCGACCGTGTCTCACAGAGCTGATCTTCGGAACGCTTCTTTGCCTTTCTTCTACCACCAAACGAAACGAAACGGACAGAGGACGTTTTACAGACAGATTACAAATTGCCAACCTGACGATGGAGGGCACTTACTCGACATTGTGTTCTCCACATGTACAAACGGGAAGCTTCTCAATCGTAGTCGCTCCCTTGGGCATTGGCTGTGCTTCCGCCGGCGCTTCGAGGGTGTTGAGCAGGAACATTTTCCGCAATGATTTTACCGAATAATCCGACGTGCTGCAGCAGTGCACGCAGTGGGGATCCATATTGTCGACACTACTTACGGACATGGCGGACTGTTCTGCGGGTTCTCCGAGTTCGCACTTACACTCCAGCGTGCTGTTCATGCCAGTTATGAAATTTAAAAGATGAATCATTTTCCAACCGAAAGAGATGCTCGAAAGCTACGAAATGAACGTACAAACTTACCCAATGGTTGCTACGATTGCAAGTGGTCCGGCAGTGTGATTTTTTCTAGGCAGTGCAGCCTACTTGACGGTTGTCACACAATATGTTAAGGGATTTTTGCACGATGAGTAATAAAATAACCTATTGGACATTTGTCGTGGCCTTAATGTATCCCATTATATCACAGCGTTTCATATTCATGCTCCGTTTTTCGAAAGATATACTCGAAACTTACTTGAAATTTTATATTTCAGGTTTCTCAAGAATCTCAAAATTTTCAAACAAAAAAAGTGCTTCCCTCGGTTTTGGCACATATAGAATAGAATTATCCATAAATCATAAATAAAAGTCATTATACATCATCTGTAAAAGGTACAACCTAGTTTAAACCCAAGTGGAAGACGTAAAACCACTCCAAATAACTAAGTTCCTTCTCGTTCATTGTGCCCACCTTGATAAATGACTGTATCGAAATAGGCAGCTGTAACCCATCTTCCTAATAAACACTTCTCTGTGGGAAGGTGTGTGAACTTCTCGAGAATCATAATGAACCGATTATTTTGTCCATCAAATCATGCCGACCCTGATGTCGATCACAAGTGGTGGAACCACCACGACGCCAGCTGAGCACCAGGTAGTGCGTGCTTCGGGAAGCTTACCAGCAGCCGCAGCTCCGAAATGAACATAAAAATCATGTATATTAATTACATTACTAGAGCGCCCGGTCGCAGCCACATCTCTGGCGATGGATGCGATGAACTTGACTTTCCCACTCGAAAATGGTAAGGTACCGGGCGTCTCTAATTACTCCACCGAGATACCGGATGTGTCTCGGGTTTCGGTGCGCTGCCGCTGCAGCTCGACAAGTGTGCAACCTGCACGGGTTGCAACCTTCAAATTTGGGCTGTTTGCTTCGGGGGGGCTTTGGGAGGAAAAATCGTGACATCTCGTGGCAAGCGGGCGGAGCGGAATGGGGGGAAACGCAAACGGCAAATAAGTGGTTTTATGCTTAAAGTTCATCCATTCTTGCACCATTCACGAGGGGCTTTACTTTCGAAATGGGTGGAATGTAATAAAGGAATAACCAATCGCTACACTTTAGAGCACGCCAGGTTTATTCAAACGTGATTAACGTTTAGACACGAAGGAGAGTGATGAGCTGTGCTTTGCTACATTGGAATCATTTAGTTAGTTAGGGATCGCACTTCTTGGCGAATTGAGATTACTTGACTCAATCATTGTTGATTAATGTTTGACTGTTTGCCAGCGGTTGCGCCTTTGATCGGTGATTCAGTTCTGTCGGACAATGGCACTTCCTCGGCGGACACTTGTTTGCGGTCAGGTCAAACGGCATCAAGACATGAACTTGGCCGATGTCAAATGGACGTCGCAATGCAACATTAGCCTTGGAAGAGTACTCTCCCTCGATGAACCTCAATTCCTCATTGTACATTCGTGCGGCTTGTGTCCTTTAAAGGGACAAGTTTCACTCTCAACATTGCTATGCATTGCGGAGAAGGAAAAAATAATGTTTTAGCTATGCCGATTCAATTTGCTAAATGGAACGGCATGCGAACCGCTAAACAAATTGTTTCCCCAATGGAAACGTGTCAGTGTGCTGATTGAAACTAGGTTACCGCGTACTGATTGAACAATGCATTGTTCAGTGGGCTGGATGGTAGTACGTTATTGTTGCTTTTCGATCACTTTAATGTGTTAACTTAATTTTGAGAGTTTTAGTGCGACACATTCAAATTTATCTCTTTTAAAGCTGTGTATTTTTCCATCAGTTATGATTGCTTGATAAAGAATATGTGCTTAATTTGATTGTGAATAAAATTTAAAACTAAAGCTAATTTAAAGCATTGCTTATTCAATATTTTACTAACAAAACATTCCAAACAGTGTTTTAACATTAAGTAAAGAAAAATGAAATGAACTGGAAAAGGAAAAGAGACATGGAGTGCAAGAGACAAAAGGAGCAGTAATAAAACAATGAAGTTTTAAAGAAGAAAAAGTGGTCCTTGAAAAGTGACACGTCACGTCAAATGCAAATTAATTTTGGTTTTTCGTTTTAAATATTAAGATTCTGTTTTTTTTGTGTGTGATTTTCCATAATCAGGCGTCCATTATTAAAATTTGGTTGCTTTTTATTTCTATTGCTTAAAGCTGAGTGTTAACAATTCTTTTTAAAAGTTCATCATTGTAGCGCTATAATCCATATTGGTTGGAAGACATTTCCTTCTCGCAGGAAATCCATGGAAGGCCACCTTATCCCGGGTGTACTCGGAGTGTTCCAAATTCATGATCATTAACAATTGAAATTGCCTTTGATAGGCCTAAGCCTTTAAACTTTTAACACACCATCATCCTCGATTAGCATCAATCTATTTTAGTCAAATCAAACCAAAAAAAAAGTCAAGTAATTCAATTTACGAACAAGCCCATGCATCGCTGTTACCTTTTAAAGCAATTCCATGTTCGCTTTCGCGCTACTTCCATCCCATGATTAGCTCGAATGATCTACTTTACAGTGCTAGAAATTTTGGCCCGCTTGCGTAACGTAACGCTTCCAACGGCGTGAGTCACTCCGTCCGTCAGGGGAATGTGCACGTGCTGCGCGCCAAAGAACGCGCCCGATCGCCCGGGTGTCGCACGAAAAATGATTAGCCCATAAACGGTGCTAATCAACGTGACCTTTCCTCCGCACCGTTCCAGCCAGACAGGGCCGGGTATCCCGTGTGTCCGTCCCGACACTGCTCACTCACTCGCTCGTACACGGCAAAGCGATTAATCTTTATTACAACCGCAATCCGTTAATTAATCACCATTCGCGAACGAAATGAGTGGGACTTTACGCTCCCAGCCTTATTTGCGTACACACACGAGTGGATGGAAAGGGGGAGAGACGGGCGCGTCTCAAGGTGCGGGTGTTTGATGTCGGTTGACGTTTTGGCTATCGGGCGATGGGTTTGGTGGGCTGCTGTCCATTTCATTTCGGAGACGGTAATGATCGAGATTGTGTTTTGTTTCCTTCGTATTCACGTTAGCATAAGCGTTGTGTTGCTAAGAAGTAAACATTACAAACATTAGATAGATAGATGATCAATGGATGATACGTAAATGGCAAAGTTGGCACTCTATGTCACTGGTTCTTAGATTGGCAGATTAATTGACTTAAAAGAACTACACAACTCAACACAACTATGCACATGCATCGAGTGCATTATACCAACCAACGGCTTCCTCCTACCAGATCGGTATCTTCTCATGTGCAAATTACTTTTAATATGTTTGAGGAAAAGAATGTCCATCTTCCCTCGGCGCCGTAACGAATCGCTCGTTAAGCGATCGCGAGCTGAGCCCTGCTGGGTGCACTTGGGTGCAAAATGCAATTACGCGCACACTGCTACCGTACCGCGCAAGCGTGTGGCGCATCTTGTTGCGCCCGGTCCACAGGCGCCCAGCGTCTTAAGGAGTGTTGGACAGCCGAAGGTCGGCCGGTAAAGGTCGAACTTGCCATCGAAGACTGTCGTCACACACATACACTCATGGGTTCAGTGCAATGGAAGCAAACGTGAAACGATCGGCATGCATATTTAGGCAATTACATGCACGCTTTTTACTTTGCCGCAAGCAGCTTCCTGTCTTCTCGTTGTCGTATCAGCTTGGCATGTTGTTTGCTTAGTTTGCCAACGTAGTCGGAAGCTTGGGTGAAGATGTGTTTTGCTGTGTTTGGCTTGGCTATGCAGCATCAATGTTTTATACTATGTTAAGCAAAAGGTCCAAACGAGATATGTAGAACTTCAACGACTATGAGTCTTTATTTGTGTTATTTAGTATACTTGTTATTTAGCATCACTTGTTGTGCATGTTTGTGTTCTTTCTTCTACTGTTTTCTGTTTATTTGTCATTTTCTTCCTGTTTTTGTATTTTTTGTTCTATTTTATGTTTCTTCTTTTTTCTTTCTTCTCTAACTTTTGTTCTGTTGTGTTTTACTTGTTGGCAGATGTGGCCCGTTTTTTTTTTAACAGGATTTAACAAAAAATAACCAACTAGGCTGTTTTTACATTTAGAAAGAACATTTAAATTGGATTTGGCCATACCAATGTGGAATCGAAATACAATAGTTTTAAATACAACACAAATAAAAATGTAATTTACCATTGTTCTGATCCAATTTGAAATACCATAAAATACAAATAAATAGAATCCATTTTGTAGTGACTAACATTATTAAGCTCTTAACATACATAAATTACGTTACATCATCTACATTTTGCATTAATTATTTTTGTGTGATGTACTTTCTATTGTGTATTTATTGAACCAATATATTTCTAGCATTTTTTTCTCATCGTCAACCCGGTTCGTTTATTTTTTCTATATGATTGAATATTACTTTATATTCCCACTTGTATCATTGTTTTCAATTCAATTTTTCAATTTTGTCTTAGTTTGGAAATAAAAAGTGCAGCTAAAACCATTTGATACTAATGCAAACAAACATATGCCATATGATCAGCAGTTTTGATTGCCTCCCGTACATGCCCATTGAGTTTGACCCCTAAAGATTCATCATACCTGCCTAACCTTTTCGCGGGCTGGTAATTGACCTCACGAGATGTGACCGCTGCCAGCATCGGTGGGAAACGCAGAAATGCAGTAATCATTCGTCTGGACCGAAACTGGAGTAAACTCATCGCCAATCATTATGGAATTGAGTTCAATGGACAATAAGCCTGTAGTTGGCCGCACATGAAGGCACACGGTGACCAATGCCGTGATCTGCCCTGTATGCTTGCCCACCCGTGCCCTAGTGAAACATGCATACCGTCAATCAAACTGTGCCGAAGCATTTTTGCAAACCCAAATGTTTGTTTGTGAATGATTATATGTGTACTCGAGCAGGGGAGGATCGACCCTTGTCCGTTGAAAGTCAAACAAACCATCATCACCGCAGCAAATCGGGCCCCAAAGTAAGACTTTGCGAAGCAAACATGTAGGAGCGTTGGATCGGCCTCGGTCGTGTCGATGAACCACAAACGGAACACCGAAGGAGCATTCAATTTGTACGATTTACGTGTGAAAATCAGTTCTTAGCTGGTTATTTTCGTAGTACGGAAAAGCAAATGATTAAACAAGATCGCGATCGCTAAGCTATGCTCTACAAAGCTGGCAGCTAGAAAGGGAGTTGATTTATTCGATTTTCAGTTTCATCGTGTAACGACTCATTTTCTGCCGGTTCTATCTTGGCAAAGAGAAGACAATGTGATCTGTTCGATAGTGCTAGACTTTTCTCACCATCACCAAAAGTTCTTCGGTGCAGTACAACGCCATCCTATTCGTAACACCGATGTGAATTTGTGTACAACCTAATCGATCAGGAAATAACCTTTGCCACGTACCCTTCGTGGTGATAGAGCAAAGATACATTCTCGTACCGATTCCTTGCGTTCTGCTGTATAGATTACCCAGTTAAATCTGAAGTAGAAAAAAGAAAACATGAACTTAATCGGTCAATCCCGAATTATGCAATACCTCAATGCAACGCTTCTTCACCGTTCGTTACCAGCACTTTGCCGCCTATGTACGTTGCTCCCGAAGACGAATGAACTTCTCGTGCTGGAGCTGATTATTTAATTTACGAGCGTAATCAAAAGCCAATAATCGGTAGTAATCTGCTTCTGTCGGTCTGTCAGCCACTGCAACGGTGTTGGAGAAGGCGATCGTACTGTAAGATTATTGCCTACACACGAACATCGAACGGTTGGAAGAAGAGCAGGAACAGGCGTAGGAAATGCGCACTGGGTTAATGTTGCAATTATGGTAGTGAAAGGCGAGTCGTTTATCGGGCGAGTGTTTGCGGGCAGGGTACGTAGAGAGTGTTGTGTTTTTGCACCGTTTTACCAATCCGGACGGGAAGCTTGTCATCTGCAATGTAACACTCATTATCAGGCTTGTTTTATGGTTCAATTACAGTTGGTTAAATAAATACATTTTATTGTGATTCATGTTTGGTTTTATTATACACACACACACACACTGCGGAGGGATTGTGTTGCTGGATGGTCATACCCGACAGCAGACCGTTTGCTGGGCCCGGTTGCAGAGCGGTATTAAGTTCAGACGAAGGAACACGTCCACATTTTGGTTATTCCAGTACATTGAAGGACAGCGCGTGTAGTGTAGACACCTGCCGGGTGCTCCGGTCGGAAGTGTGCAGAGCCCGTTTTCATACAACTCGATCGACCGAATAATCGACACCAGTTGGTTATGATCGACTGGTTGTGGCCCTTGACTAGACTTGCCCAAACCGTACGGTGCCGAAGGTGTTTGGAAGTGATGTCCGGTGTAGGGCAAAGAGTACGGTGTGATGTGCAGGTTGGGCGCCTGCGGAAGACTTCCCTGTCCTTGGAAGACATGCGTCGCAGGTAGTTCGACGGAAGGAATCAGCTCAAATTGTATATCGTTGTTGTGGATTGTGTTCTGTATCGGGGGCACAATTACTGTTGGTTTTGACTTGGACGACATCTGGAATGGAAACACTGTGGAAGAGACAAATATGAGTGATCCGGAAGCGAACAGTTGCATTTCCAATTCGGTTATTACCAAGCTTTTGCGAATGAATGGTATGGGGACCGTACACTTCGTATGTTTCTGGGGTATTGTTCAATGATTGATGATAAACTGTTAAAGTACACGTGAAGACACAAAAAATGATGGTTTGAAGGAAGCACAATCTTTAGCACCGCATGATATACTTACTGTTTACTTTGGTCGTGAGCGGACGTTTTTTCATCAAGTCTTCGCCGTAGGGTTTAATGTGGTTCGCGATCACATCTGAAAGAATAACCGGCACTGTAGTGCTGCCTTCAGTGAAACTATTCTGTCGAGTGAAACAACGGACGTTGTGCGAGAAATTACCTATACGATTTTGATGAATGATCTGTTGGATTTCATTCGATTTCGGAACATCGATAGGATCTGTATCGGAATCATCGCCTCCAAAACGAATAGCTAATGAAGAAAGAGATGCAAAAGCTTGAAATGATCTTCAATAGCTTACAGACCGTTTCAGGTGTACTTACATGTGAAAATTGGATCGTTTTCGGGCAAGTGTCTTAAAATAATGGACTCAATCCAATCGTAGAATGGAGCAAGACGTGTCGCAACGAAGAGATTCTGAGTACCACCACAAGCTCCCTCGTCCATGGTATTGATCGCATACACGTACGGCACAATGTTGTCCCGCCGGAAATTAGACACTGCACCGCCGGGTTCAAGCTGCAAGATTATCCATTAAGCACAAACACTCATACTATCCTTCGTTGTATAGATAACCCTACCTTACAGATCCCTGGCACTAGATCGATCGGATTGTACGTGCACAGGAAGTCACTGTTGAACCCTGTCCAGGCGCTGCTGTCCACCTTCCACGCCTCGTTCGCCTCACAGCGGCCATTCTCCGTCACCAGAGCTACCAGTATCTTGAGCGAAACATTTTTAGCCACATCTGCCGGCTGATTTTTCACCTCTGGTCCGTACCCCGAAAAGAACACTATCGGATCGGTAATGCGTTCCTCCTTCCAGATGCAGCCCGGCGCAATGATTTGGTAGATCTTGTTCGGGTTGTAAAACTTGCCAAGCGTAAGCACCGCCAGATTGTGGTAGCTTTTGCCCGCAACAAACTTGGGATGCACGTCGATGCCCACGATCTCAACCAGCTCGTTGTTTGCCTCGATAAAGGCGGGCTGCTGGTTGTTGCGTACGGCGCAGGTTGCCGATGTGACGACGTGCCGGTAGTCGATCAGTGCTCCACTACACTGTTGTTACGAGCTGTTGTCTGGTTTGCGAAGATTTACCTGTGCCAAGTGGAGGGAGCGTTATTGGCAGCGGTGGTTTAAAAGCGAGTGGAATTTTACCTTAAAAAAGGGGGAATTATTTTGCGGGCTTAGCCGACTGTCGGCAAAGGATCGAGCCGCCAGACACTCCTTGTTTCTGGCACACTCTATTGGATCGATGGTCACGTTCACCCGTTCGCGGATCCAGTCGATGTAGCTGGACACCTTCGTGTACACACCGAGCGAACCATCCCAACAGCCAGTCCCGAACGACACAACCCCAGTAAGGTACGGTATCGTGCGGGTCACATCCGCCAGATCGATCTGTAACGGTCCACCGGAATCACCCAGGCAGGCGTCCTTGTGTGGCGTTTTGGTGCAGAACTGGTCGGAGGTAAGCCCGTACCGGAGGCGGGCATCCTTCGGCAGCTCGTTGTTGCACGATTCCGAGTCGTAGTGGTTGAGCGACACTTTTTGCAGCGTTGGACTCATGCCGGAAGCTTCGATAAGTAGGGAACATCAGGATTATTGTTCGGAAAGGAGATGATGGGGCATGGCGAGCCCGAAACTCACTGTAGGTTGTAAATCCGAAGCCGATCGCTCGCATACTCGCACTGTGTTCATTCAGATTATCAAGAGGCCACAGACAGATGGGACACACTGCGGAGGTGAACCTTGCCTCCCGATCCAGCTCTATGAGGGCGATGTCGTAGTACTTCCGGTTTTTCTTAAACTTTTCATGCACGGTAAAGCCAACGATGTTGAACTGCTGGGCGGTGTCATCATCCTCGGTGGTCGCCAGATTCGTATCACCGAGACGAACCGTATCGGGAGGAATTCTGCAGGAGTTTGAAGGCGAGAGAATTAGTATTATAAGATGAGTGCTTTTTCCCTGATCAAAAGCGCAATGACACATACTTATCGTCGTCTACCTTGCAGTGTGCCGCCGTTAAAACATATTTGGCAGCTATCAGTGATCCACCACATTTGTACTGCACTGTCGGGGGGGATACACTCTTGTCCGTCCATCCAATTGCAGCCTAAAAATTGGAGAGGCCATTTTGAATTCGAATTCTTCCAATCACAGCACAGCTTTGCAATGTGCACAGCCTTGCAAAGTTGTAAATTGAAATGTTAATGAAAAACAATTATATCGACATCTATTCACGATTAGCGGCATTGACCTTAAGGCATTCACTTTTCCCATCTCGCAAACTTTGTGTTGTGAGAAATTACGCAACGACACAGTCGTATAACACACGCAATTAGTTTGTTAATCGTGATGGAATGTTTGATGCGACACTGTAGCACTAGTAGCACTTCCCGTCAAGCAACCTACCATGTGAGGAAATTCCTTGAGAAAAGCACGGCGTCCACCAAAGATAAAGAACCCAAGTGCACTGGACACATCTTCACTGTAGAAGCGGCTAGGACAATCTGGAACGGATCACACAACTTTAGCCATTTGTTGGTTTGATCACGGTATGAAGCAGTTCGAACATTACCAGCCAACGATTTACGCTCGTAGTATCCTTCCGGTGCACTATCGATGAATGCGTTTTCACCATGCGTTCGATCGCTGATGAGTAGTACCGCACAGGCGATCACTATCGCTCGCTGCATTACTGACCAATGGCGGTTTGTAGCGCTTCTGCTGCTCCACAGATAAGACCACTTGTCACTTTTACACCTGCCGCGATCACACTGTCGATCAAAACTGACGCGATCGTAGAACGCGACGGGAATCAGCGTCGGGATGGTGCGCCTCGTGTGATCGTCGTTTCGGAGAGGTGGGCTGACTTTAAATGAGCCTGTTTTAAAATTCCTCTTTAGCTTTAGCGGTTAAATAGGCGACCTTGAAGTTTGAACTGCTCGCCGGGCGCTTGCGAGATGTCTGCAGTGCGTGCAGTGCGGAGTGATTCTGCAATGTCAACGCCACCCTTCCAGTGCTATAAATCATAACTGGCTCGCGCTGGCCTGCACCTTCAGGCAGATCGACCTGCGATCAAACGCAAACACAGCCCTCTTTCGGTGATGGTGGTGGTGTCGGCAGCTCTGCGAAAAAAAACCCAACATCACGGAATTCCGTCCTGTACAGTGTCGTCCGTTGTCCGTCCACAGCAAGCTGTCAGGAAAATGTGAGCTAAAAGTGCGAAACAAAAACGACCATAAATGATCATGTAATTTATTATGAGCTGCTCGGTTACACATTCCCGTTATCACTACCACTACTAAGGTTGTCAGTGGCTGTCACGGGCACACACACTAGCCCGGCCTGTTGGTCAATCCAATTGTTGCTGGGAGGGAGGGTTCACATGATCCTCAAGCAAGTCTAAAACCAACAAGCTTCTTGGACCACCCAGGGACAAACACGACCAGCTGTCTCTAGATGGTCAACTGAATTTTTGAACATTGTCCACAGAATGATGCACCATTATATGATAATGAAAAGTATTTCACACCACTAAAAGCTACCACTGAGCCGTTTGTTTTCGGCATACGTTAAAAAGGGAGCGGATGGAAGATGTGGAAGAGGATGATGCTATTGGAGCAACTTTTGGAGCTAATTACGCGCCTTACGTTGTGGGTTTTTTTCTCCGAAGCTGGTTTATATCGATGCACGCTATCTTAAAAAGCGATCGATATATAATTGGCATGAATGATGCCGGAAAGAATTTCCCACCCCGGCACTCTGATTGATCACAGCTAGAACGCTAGATTTTGAGTGTATGTGTCGTTTGACGAGACGGACGAACGAGTGTGTTAGAATGTTTAGGCGCCTGGAGGAGATTGTTGCGTGCGGCTGGAAATGATTGTAATCGTTTCTATCGTCACCAGACATCTTGGGAACGCTGTGCTCCCGTTGCATTAACCCCACCAAGCTTAGGCGTGTTTGCAGGAGGATTGCTCTCGTGTTATATCTAGCATACATTGACCCACCGGGTCGTTAAGTTCGATGACGTTATAGGTTTAAAATTGGTTGTGTACTTTTTGAAAACTTTAATGACTAACACGCTTGATGGTGATTTATGGGATCACAGAGATCGGTGGAATTAACAGTAAAAGCTATAAAAGATGCGATGCTTACGCTTAGCACCGTAATTGTATTGTGAATCAGATTCGTTCAGTTGTCTATGAAGTATGTTTAGCAGTGAAACGTACATAGGAATGATGAATGATTCACATAGATTGATGAACCAGAGAGTGGCAGATGGCGTTAAAAGATAAGCTCTGGAATTCCAGTGCAAATTTTTCTCTTGCCTGATGACGTATTGTCACACATACCTGCCTCCAATAAGACAACTTCAGGCTTCAATGCAACGTGAAATTAAAACAAAGATGCCGATGTACAGCAATCAACCCATTGGCTTTGCATTAAGTAATTACGGCATGGGTCAAATGACAATAAAACAAAACGCTTTATAGTACATTGATGTGGTCGATATCATACACTATCAATCCCTTTTGATAAAACTTGAGCGTCACCTTGAGGGAGCAGTTCAGCGCCGTGCTGCGCGGAAAGAATTAACCTTACCGAGTGAACCTCATGGCCTCCGAAGGCGCGTTATCGGACATGTTGCAGCGTCCACGCGCCAGACCACCGAGATAAAGTACGTTATCGGGTGGTAAAGATTTCATATACGGAGCTGCAGCCCCGCTGGCGACGAACACTTGTCCGTTGATGGTAGAAGCGTGCAGAGTGCAAAGGGATTGCAATGGAGCAACACTTGGTTCTGGGGTTGTTGTTAACGTTAATGTTTGAGTTCTGTGTTAGATGTACCGTAGGTAGTTCGATACCAGTGTGGAGTACCCTGGACCAAGATTTGGACGACAGCGTTGAGTGGGTGCGCATTCCAACGATGGTCGACGAATGGATTTGGACGCATCGACGCTCGGTCAGCGCCATGATGAAGCAACACCGATCTTCCCTGTCGTCTGCAAACGTGCAGTTTTTGCTGTTCACGCGAAGCGACACTACCGACGAAGGCCACCGGTTGGAGGTAGGAAACGCGGAGTCTTTAACGGCGTCCAGCTTTCGATCCGATCGTCCAACAAGGATCATCGTGCACGGATGGCTGAACAGCAAGGGTTCCCCGATAGCGGAGAGCATCCGCGATACGTACCTGCTGCTTTGGGACTACAACGTGATCGTGGTGGATTGGTCCGCGTGTGCGATGCACTGGAACTACGTACGGGCGGTTGGCTGTGTCCCGGTTGTTGGTCAAGAGCTGGGCCAGCTGCTGGACGAGCTGCAGCAGCATGCCGGGCTAGTGATGGAGACCGTGTACATCGTGGGGCACAGCTTGGGAGCGCACATTGCCGGCATTGCCGGTAAGACGGTTCAGAAAGGGCAGCTGCACACCATCATCGCGCTCGATCCAGCCCTGCCGTTGTTCTCGATCCGTCAGCAGGAGAACCGCATCGGCCCTCAGGACGCAATGTACGTGGAGGTGATACACACCAACGGGGGACTGCTTGGCTTTCTGCATCCGATCGGGACGGCTGACTTTTACCCGAACGGGGGCACCCATCAGCCGGGCTGTGGGCTGAACGTGGTGGGACTGTGCTCACACTCACGTGCCTGGGAGCTGTTTGTGGAGTCGCTGCTGGAACCGGAGGAAAAGTTGCTGGCCAGCAGGGTTGACTCGTTGGAAGCGATACAGGGACTGCCGGTGGGCGACCCTGCCGAACCAGACGCTTACACTGTGCAGCGAGTGAAGATGGGTGGCGAACCGTCGAGTGCCGGGCAAGCGCAAGGGCTGTACTCTATCACCACGCGCGATAAAAGTCCATTTTTCTCGTGAAACTAGGCCTGCCGTGATTGGTTGCAATGTGTGTTTGAGCGTAGCGCTCGTGTTAAGATACTTGCGCTAGTCAAGATCTTGCATCCTCTCAGCCGCAGACCGACCGAGACCAGTGGGTCAGCTGGATTAACACGCTCTTCCCTCACACAAAGTAAATCCCATAAGCTGGTTGCATTGCAAATCAAAGCGTGGCAGCACCGGTAGGTGCAGACAAAGTCATCCTAACCCGTTCACACTTGATGTCATAAGCTATTGTTTTGAAGCGAGCTTTGGACAGTGTGGCAAAATTGCATAAATGTGTGCGTCATTTTCCGCATAAATTCGATTACGAAGTGGAAAATAATGACCCGTTTTTTTGGCTCTAACATTCCAGTGTCTAAATAACGTTTTGAATGTGTCGCTTTAGTTTTGCGTTGGTAGAAACTCGTCAATCATTTGATGGAAATGTGTTGCAGGTTGGTGAATGTGTAGCATTAAAAAGAGATTTTTGTGCGCATCGCAAAGATTATACTAATCTTCATTAGTCCCGGGAATGGTGGTATTGAGTAAGGATCTAAAACGTAAGGGCAATTGTTTTAATGTTACTAAAAGAATAGCGATGGAAAGGGCTAAGTGCATTTGTAGATTAATATGGTTCAAAATGAAGAAGATCTAATTTTGCATACACTTGAGACACACGATTGCTTGAACATTACATGCTTTATTTTTTTTTTATTCAGTACAGACGGCCAGGCCGTATTGCTTAACATGCTTTGAAAATAATTTAAATTGAAATTTTAAGTTATTTAAATCCAGTAACAACAGTATTAGGAGAAAACCAAGCAGTGTTTTTGAAATAAGCTAAAGGTAAGAAATTCACACAATCTAGTGAAATTATTATTCTACAATTTTATTGCTAATAAAATGGCATTTAAGTGTTTTTTAATCTTTTAAAATAATTTTATCAAAAATGATAGAAAAACTATGAAAACATTATTTTGTTTCTCAAACCATCAAAATTTTCTTGGAATAAAACAACATAAACAGTGATGCTACATATGCCTTAGACGCTCGTTAGAATTGAAACCGATTTACGAAATATGTTAACATATGAAATAACTGTACAGCAACAAGCACCAAACCAACCTTCACACGCCGGCGCTGAGTGTCCGATATGGGAATCACGTTTTAGTCAGCGCCAGCCCTTACCGCCTTAAAACTTCCCCAGGCTTAACAACTTTGCCGGCGATAAAATCACGAGGATGGTAGCACCCGCAAAACAAACTATGTCACGATGACAAAATCCATCACTCCCGCGTGTACACCGGGGTACTCGCACACTCAAGTCTTTGGCAGACATACCGCAGACGCCCTAGGGCGCAGTTCGTGATTTGGAGAGTTGCAAGCCTGCTCGCGACTGTCTTGTGCCGCTTCTGTAGCCTCTTCACCAGCAGCACAAAGATGGAGATTTGCTGAGAATGAACGGAGCCCAGCACGGAAAGAGATGAGAATGGTCGACCTTTCGGCCGCGGGTGAGTCCGCGCCGTGATTGCTTTCACGGTGCGGCGATACGATGATGCATCTCGGGAGTGTGCTGTGGAACCTTCTCCCAGCATGCACACTAACGGTCAGTGAATATCTGCTTTCCTGTTGTTGCTTTATACTACACAAACATTACTTGTTAGGTGAAAAATAAAGCGCACAAATAAATAATAGCCAAATCATACCATTTTTAGTTTTTAAATATAAATAAACAAACTGCATTTTGGAGAGCTAAACGATTTGTGAGAACGCTTCGTTTGCATAAATCGTTCATTGTTCAGCCCTGTGCGCTGGGTACGATAGGAAGAGATCGCACGCGCCAGAGACGCCAAACGACCGGAACGGGCCGGGATGTGGTATGCCGTTGCTCAACGGTACGGCTGGGAAAACTAAAGCCCTTACAGCAGGCGAAATATAATATTCCGTGGGTGGAAAAGTGAATGGGCTGGCGGTCGGCTCGTTGTCGGGCCCGCCCGGTGCCAAAATCAGGTCAATTCCATTATGCGTTTGACATTATGCAAAAAAAAAAACAAACGAGAAGATTATGGGAAGCTCGATTGCTTCATCCTCGTCGTTCCTGCAGCACCAAGACACCAAATCACCAACGCCTAGCATTTCATGACCCTCAAGAAAACAGGGTTTCGACAGGCAAAAGGTTTCGAGCTGTGTTGGGTGGAAAATAGGGGTGCTACGGTGCAGGTGCATTTTCCTTATTTCGCGCTCGATCGAGCAGATCAAACGAGAACCAATTTTGCCTTCCCGAGGCAACTGATTGGCTGATAGAAAAATTGCTGATTGTAATACGTTTATGGCAATATGTCAAAGGCTCTGCAATCGGTCAATTTTTCAATCAAAATATCAGTTTCATTACAAGCGCGGGCGAGCGATCTAGTGCTGTCCTTGGGTAGATTGGTTTTTATTAGCGTGTCCAAATATGTTCCGAATTGTATGAACGACCTTGATGAACGCGTTTTGGAACCATGTGTACAGAGAATGGACAGCATAAACCAAGATAGAATGTGTTGTTATCTTTATTGTACTAGTGTTGATATTTCATCTAAATAGGAAATAAAAACAGCTGTTTTAGCAATATGTTCATGTTTTCTTTTACATGAACAAGAGTTTACAGCTATCGAAGAAAAAGATAAATTAAACAAACATCAGATATAAAAAACTTCAAACAAAAAAAACAAACAAAATGAAACGCGCAGAGCAAAAGATCAAAAGACCGACATAGAACCACCCAAACAAACGACAACACAATAACAAATCAAAGAAAGTAAAAAGTAAAAACAAGTGGAAGAAAAAGAGAAACAGAAAACATCATTCAATAGTGATAGAAGAACGAGTAGGAATAAAAGGAAGAGAGAGAGAGGGAAAGAGACGTCATTAAAGATGGTACACGATACCAATCGCTCACGGGGCAAAAGCTGCAGCTCCAACCAGTCGACGTTAAAATGTGGGTCAATTGCGTACTTGACAATTTTTATTTTACTTTTGCTTTGCTTTTTTTAAAGTTTAAAACACTGAACTGAAGTGTAATATTTGGCAGCTTTTTATTTCGAGTGCAGTAAGAGCAATCGTCTGAGCAGGTGATCGCTTTTGGAAGCTCTTCCTGTTACCCCACAAGCACCGCAAGAATGGGTCCTTATCCGTGAGCGCGCCAGCGAAATAGGGTCACCGGTGGGACCGAAAACGAAAACAAAACGTAAAGGGTAACGGAAGAAATACCTGTTTTCTACCGCCCGGGAGAGAAAGAGCTGCGGCAAGGGCCGCGCCCGGAGAAAGCAAGAGCAGCAAAGTGAAAGAAGTCGCGGTGCGCGTGCTCCATTCAGGATTACCGGGAAGAACGGGCGTTAGTCGGTGTCGATCGGTGCGTGCGTTAGGATGGCCGTGAATGTGGTTCGATGGTGGTTGATCGGTTCGGTGCTGCTGGTGTTTTGGATCGGCTGCTTAGTTCCTGCTGCTAATGGCCAGCTAGGGGGCGGTGGGGGTGGCGGTTCATGGTTGGACAAGTTCAACAAACTGCTCAGTCGTTCGAAGACGCGCAATGCTACGGAAGGTAATGGGAATTGGGATGCGGCATGAAGCTGTCGATGCTTATCGCCTCCTTCTCTCGGCCAGATAACGAGGTGCTCGATGCGGAAGAGTATGACTTCATCGTGGTGGGCGGTGGGACGGCTGGGATGGTACTGGCCAGCCGGCTGTCCGAGAACCGACACTGGAAGGTGCTGCTGCTGGAGGCGGGCCAGTACGGTACGAAGCTGTTTAACATCCCGATCGGGTTCCAGCTGGCCGTGCTGTCGGACGCGTACAACTGGAGGTTCCTAAGCGAACGTCAGCAGCACGCCTGTTGGGGTAAGTGAGCGCAGTCGCTGGGAGGGCCCATCTGTGAAGTGTTTTCACGTGACCTAGCGTCACTCTTTCGCTGAACGTGTTTAGGAACGATCGATGGTCGCTGCCCGGTGGACATCGGCAAAGGTGTCGGGGGCAGTACGCTCATCAACGGGCTCATCTTTTCGCGCGGAAACCGAGATGACTACGACCGTTGGGCGGCGGCCGGAAACGATGGCTGGTCGTACGACGAGGTGCTGCCGTACTTCCGCAAGTTCGAAAAAGCGATCGGTGAAAAGCCGGACGGTAAGTTCCGTGCCGCTGGTGGGCCAATTCGGGTGGAGCGTTCCGCGTACCGGTCGGAGCATGCTCGCATCTATCTGGAAGCGGCAAAGGAAGCTGGCTATCAACTCGTGGACTACAACGGCCGGACCCAGTTTGGCATCTCGCCCGTGCAGGCCACGATGACGAAGGGGCAGCGCCTGTCCGCCTACAATGCGTATCTGCAGCCGGTGCAGAAGAAGCGCACCAATCTTAAAACGCTGACCGGAGCAACGGTCACGAAGATCATGATCGATCCGACCACCAAGGTGGCGGAAGGCGTTCAGTTCACCCGAAACGGACAGCAGTTCGAGGTTCGGGCACGCAAAGAAGTGATCCTGTCCGGTGGTGCCATTCTCACGCCCCAGCTGCTGATGGTGTCGGGCGTTGGGCCACGGGAGCACCTGGAGTCGCTCGGCATCCCGGTCATTGAGGATCTGCCCGTCGGCGAAACGCTGTACGATCATCTCGGCTTTTCCGGGCTGCAGATCGTGATGAACGGTACCGGGTTCTTCGCACCGGGCGACATTCCAACGTTCGAGAACTTCTACGAGTACCTCAAGGGCAAGGGCGTACTGACCGTGCCGGCCGCAGTCGAGCTCGTTACCTACCCGAACCTAACGCTGGCCGGACGCCGGGGCCCTACGCTCGAGCTGATGAACCTGATCAGCTCGTTCGCCGTGGACAAGGGCACGACGGCGAAGAACAGTGTGCGCATGCGGGACGACATCTACGAGGCCGTGTACCGACCGCTCGAAACGCAGAACCACTTCACGATCATCGTGCAGAATCTGCACCCGCTGTCCCGCGGCACGGTACGGTTGCGGACGGCGAGCGCCGCCGACGCGCCGGTCATCGATCCAAACTATCTGTCGGAGGAGCTGGACGTGGACGTGGTGCTGGAGGGCGTTCGTGAGGTGCAGCGCGTGCTCGAGACGGAGGAGATGCGCCGGTACGGGGCGACCGTGTGGGCCGCACCGCTGCCGAACTGTGTACAGCACGAGCGCGACTCGGACGACTACTGGCGCTGTGCCATCCGTACCGTGTCGTTCTCGCTGACCCACTTCATGTCCAGCTGCAAAATGGGGCCACCGACGGACGCCGATGCGGTCGTTAGCCCCGACCTGCGGGTGTACGGTGTGGAGAATTTGCGCGTCGTCGACGCGAGCGTTATCCCGGAACCGGTTTCCGCGCATCCGATGGCGGCGGTCTACATGGTGGCGGAAAAGGCGGCTGATCTGATCGAGCAGCACTTTGCCGATGACTAGTCGGCGGTCGTGGTGGTAAACGAGGAAACGTAAACGAGGACTTTCGTGGAAGATTTGGCGAGATCGGGAAGGTGATGATGATACAATGTCGTAACGGGTTGTGGACGGAAAGAGAGGAAGAGAGAGAGAGAGCGATGTTTTCGACCGGATGCCCCAAACGGTTATCACATCGATCTGTGGCGTTGATTGTACCGCGTCCCGGTAGTGCTGAAGTTTATTAGGTTAAGCTCGGAAAAACATCGATCGATAATGTATTAATATTAATGCATGCAAAACCTTGCGCAATGGGCGCCGTTCCAGATGGGCGTTTTGCGTTCAGTGGGAGATTTGGAATTTTCATCTGTTGAATCGATTAGTAGAAGCGGAAGAAAGAGTCATGTTGGAAAACAAGTATTTTGCAAGAACAATGATGATCGGATTGTATGGCATAATTTAAGTGTAACAGAACAAAAAAGAAAAGTTTTTAAACGTTAATAAAGATACTTTAGTTTAAGTTTTACATTTTTATAAACGATAGCATAATTTTTCAATGAGTTACAGAAGAGAACTTTAGTTTTAATAGTTTTGAATCTTTCCGAAAAAAGTGAAAACAACAGACCTTTTCAAAGTAAGGGAAATAAAGATCGAAAAAACAATAGAAAATAGCATCTGTTTAATGACAATACACGGCCTATGGGTCGAAAGATGCCTACAAGCCTCTAGGAATTTTTCAAGCCTTCTTTTAACTAACACGAAAGTAAAACTTTCAATAAACTCCATTATTTCGATGCTGTGTTCTACATTATTGAATGGTTTTCATAAGAGTTTTAAGATATTGGTATAATTTTTTAACATAACAAAGTAAAGAATTTTTACGATACATCTTTCCAACAAATGTGGATTTCAAGTCGGATGAAAAACTAAAGTTTCGGACATTAGGTTGTCGTAACTGTAGGTAAACCAATCAATACCCAAAAATCAAATCCTGAACCACGAAAGTAGTTTCTTTTCTTATTTTCATTACTATTATTATTATTACTATTTGACGCAACAACGTTTACATTCCTACCAATCTAATCAGGTGCTTGAATATTTGCAACTTGTTGCATCTACAGCAAAATGGTCAGTTTTATGTTTCGGGAGGCTATCGGAACGGACTTCAAACAACATTACGCGATGAACATACGCATAAATCCGGCCGTACGACTATACTAATAAATCATCAAGAAAACCCCAGACGAAATCTAAAGAACCTAGTATTTCCTGTATCCGAAGGGTCGCTGGAATAAATTTCGCGTCACCTTGGAATAAATTTTTTTAGCCACCTTGGCTATGGTATCTTGTTGTACCGCAAGTTTTAACTTCGATGACTGCACGATGATAAATGATATTGTTGAAAAAATCGAATGACACATCTTTTTGTCTTTCTGTGAATGACCTGGAATATTAAGCAGCACAGAAGTGGATTAAGAACATCACTCAAAATCAACTATTTTAATTCAAAAAGGCAAAGTAACTGAATTCTCCCCTGGGTAGAAGGCATTGGAAATTAAGAAGGAATGTCCAAAGGTCCCTAGTATTCTACTAGAACAAAGAAATGTTGTAGATACGTAAATAGGATTGACTTATTAAGGTACATTGGCTACGGAAGGTGACCTTTCACATCCACCTTTCTTCATCCAGCAGGCACTAGGAATCTAAAGCTTCGTGTGTACCAAGAAACAAACAACTTGAACCTTTGCATTCCACGCGCGTGACATCATTCAAAGTGAATGATAACGCATGCCTTGCATTGTACCATCTTCTACTCCCCCAAACGCACCTGTACGAAGGATGATCAGGTAATTGACATTCCGCCTCCACACCCTAACCGAACCACCTTCCAAAAGGACGTCGATGTCTCCAGCGCTGGATGACCTCGAGTGTGGCCGGGTGTTAATTATGTTTCTCCCAACACCCGGCACCCTGCGGGCATCGCAAGAACACACCGCGTACATCAGCTCTCATTACCTTAATGTCAGACGGTTTATTAGAAGCCTTGGCGGCGGATGACTTTACACGACCGCGGCGGCTACCGGCACCCCGGAGCACCCACCTAGCGCCGTTCGCACATGGCGCGGCGTGGAATGTTGGTGCGGGCGCATTTCCTTAGCCAGTCACGCGGACCGAATCGAGCGAGAAAATCAAAACAAACAACCGAACAAACCCGCGCAAACCGCGAGAGATGCTGATGTTGCTGAAGGGTATGGTGGTGGTGGTGGTGGTAAGCTCAATACTGTAGTCACTCACTGTGAGCTCCCGGTTCGGTTTGGGGTAGCGAAAAGAGAAGGGGTAAAAGCTTGAAAGCTCTCGGCGTGGGGATGAAAAGCTCTGGCAAACGCATGGGTTTGAGGATGCTCTCTGTCGATGTTGGGGATGGTAAGGATAGTTTATGTGATTGAAATATGACATTATGATAAGGAATGAAGGTATTGATAGAACTTATAAAGAGTACCAACTAAGAATTAATTAAAAGTGGTAAAAAACTGTCGTTAGTTAAATTCAAATCCAAACTTAAATGTGCAGATATTATTAACAGCAGGCACCAAAACAGATCTTCCTTTAGTGTACGGTAAAGATTGTAAACCAGTTTTTAAAAACTATTTTGGACTCTGGAGAAAATTACCTTTCTTTTATCATACGCGATAAAGGCTTTCCTACCTGTGCACTGCAGCAACGGCGCATTCTTCCTAGAATGTGGCGTTCCGTGAGCGCCTCTAGTAACTACTTTCGCTCCACTCACCCGATCGGTAGCGAACGACTGTTCCACCTCCCAGAGATCGCTAGCGCGACGACTGCACCGACGAAGTGTACGAAGCGACGAACCCCCGGCCGGTCCAGGTGTGCCATGGTGGCGGACTTCACAGCTTCATCAGTACGATTCAAATCTCGTCCCAAAGCAGTCGCCCTAGACACCACCGCCGGGCTCCGTTCGCCTGTCTGCTCCGTGCGCATCTCCCTACCCGGACAGGTCGCCACGTTCGTGTAAGTGCACCTTAGCCCATCCGTGGGAACGTGAGCCGTAAACTACACTGCCCAACCGTGCAAAGGAGTGTGTTATGATTGGAGATAGAGTTAAAGGAACAAGCATGAACGAATCGATTAGTGGCCGAACCGTTGTCGAACAGATTCGCCGGCGAGAAAACTGAAAGATAGATTGCGAACGTGATATTTCGAGAGAAAATCGGTGCATCGGTGCAAGGCAGGGGTTAGCAGTACTGTTAAAAGCCATTCGTGTTGCGTTAAGGCGTGCTTAAAACGTATTCATAGTGCCTTTCAGTGTGTGGGTGGGTGCACTTGGTGTGTGAAGGTGATGGGCGGTGAAGTTGATTGACGAAGCTACTAAAGTGTACTGCTGCTGCTGCTGCTGCTGCTGCTGCTGCAGTAGTAGAAACGGATGGATAGATGCTACCATTGGGTTTCGGTAAAGGAAAAAGGTTGCACGAGATGCTGGCTGTTTGCTAGTTGCGGCAATGATCTGTCAACCAGCATATCGTTACACCACCGATACTCTGGTTCGAGTGTCTTGAGTACAATTCGAGGCGGGTGTACCCTAACTGCCAGTGACGCTCGGCGGAGCAACCCATCGCGAAGCGATCCAAACGGTCGTCAATTGGGCAACAACAGTATCGATTTGGTGAAGTGTGTTGCGAGAGAGTTACCGCTTCTTAACGAGACGATCGTGTTTGTGAACGATAAGACAAACAAAATTATGTGAAAACATGGAACATAAAAGACGTTCGCGGTTGCAAGTGTGTGAATGTCGACCAGAAATGTTAGCAAAATTATGGCATTCCATCAGATCAGTTGTCACCTTCATCTTGAAGATGGTACCAAACGTCCTCTAAACATGCGATCCGGTCTCTTGCAATCACCGTGCCCTCTAGCTTCCCAGACACCGATACCGGGGCGTTTTGGCGTTTGACATATTGCAAGTTATCGGCATCAGTAAAATCATCATAATTTTACAGCAATTTATGGCACCTCCTTGGGCGGCGAGGAGACCTAGCCGGTTAGCGTGCGGTGCTGCTGGTGTGCGGCAATCTTCCGAGCCGTCAACACGCCTACGATACCCACCCTCAGCGGGTCGCGGTCGCCATACGTTCGCTCCCGGGCTACCTTGTGATTAATGTGCAGCATCGTATTCTTTATTATTTATTAATAAATTTCCGAACCACCCGTCAAGGTCGATCGAGCTTCAGGTGTGGCATCGGCGCATCGGTTGGCTGAGTCACGCGGTCGGATGGCTTTTGTTTTTTGCAGCCCAGACATTCGGTCATTTTGCATGCCTAATTTTGGGAAAGCAGCGATTTCCGACGTTATTCTTCACTTCTCGCTTTCGATACTTCCGATAATGATGATGTTGATCCGCTGACGAATGATGTTCTGAATCGGATGGAACCAGGCACACTTTATCATTCCCATGGATTCTGGACTTGGATGCCGCATTTCACGCACACTTTGTTAAAAGTAAAAGGTGCGTTAGCGTTGATTTGGTTTTATCGAGTGACCTTGTTTGGTGCGGTGTGGGCAAAACGGTTTCGTCTCTCGACGCAAAGGGGCTTGCCGGGAGCCGGGGGCACGTACAATGGTGAAAAGTGTGTCGATAAAAATAAAAACTGCTAAAATAAACTCACAACATGGCACAATGCAGATTAAAGTGCAGCGAACTGCATACAAATTACGCAACTTTTCGGGGCTCGTCGATTGCGCAATCGGGGTTCGTAGATTGCGGGGGAAGGAGGGTGCATGGGAGCCAACAAAAATTGTCGGACAAAGAGAAGGGTTTTACGTTGCAGATCATTATCCACGCCGTAATATTGACAGGCGCAAAATTGCACCGAGATTACAAGATTACACGATCGAGAACGTACCAAGTGTCATAATTTTATGGCATCTTTGTGAAGTGAAGATTATTGGATTATATGTGTCCAAAAAACGCTTCATAGAAAGCAGACTCATCAGCTCGCAACTGAAGCGAAATCTGTTACTACTACCAGCACCCCAGCGACCTTTACAATCCGTACAGGTGTACTCTGATGTTACGTTTTTGCTTCCCTCGGTCGCGAATCGGGTCTCCTTCGCTTCCTTTAAAAGGGTGCAAAATCGTAACGAGCCGTAGGTTAATGGATTCATCATTCTTTTTGCACGGATCTGTCACAGCCGTGGAAGGAAGGCACGCGGTGGCGACGATGCGCCTGCACATCCTCCCATGCTTACCGCAGCAGCGATGTAGTAGCGCGAGTGATGTACGGCATCGTCATCACCATAGTCGTTGACATCTATTCCACTGGAAGAATTATTGAGTGCGACAAATGGCTGGTACACACGCTTCTTCGTACGTACCACCGCTGGAAAGGATCAAGCGCTATTTTCAGTGAGGGCATTTTGTTTTGCCACACACCACTGTAATTATTAGCCTTTAACGTAACATAGTGTCCTACTGAAAGCAAGTGCCACATTTTATGCATAATTAGTTGTTGCAATAGTATGCAAAAGAGAAGAAAGAAGCTGACAGCTAAAAGCAATCCTTTGAGCACAAAGAAACACCCGGTTGGTATGAAAGAACACTCCAACCGCATTTAACTGTAGCCTTGATCGGTTCAAACGATCACACGATTAACTAACCGGTTGGACGCTGTCACAGCATCCACGTTATCTGTACAATCTGTACAACCATTCGAGTAATGCACTGATGCGATGGTACGAACTTCGTAAAGATCAGCGTGCTGCATGAGGTGAAAGCATATTGCGCTAACGATCGTGCTTTTTATTGACTCGCTGCATGCCCAAATGGGCAACATTAGCGGGCAGAAGAACTCCTTTGTACTTCGAGGTAGGAGTGGGCGCTCATCACGCTGCCTCAAGAACTACGCATCTACAAGGAAATGGGGTGAAGCAATTGCCATTAGTGCGGAGTGCATTACTTGCCGTACCGCGTGGATAGGTCATCCTCCGTGTCTATTTGCTGCTTGGTCTTGCGGATACGCACCACCGCTTACCTTGCAATGAACTTCAAACCCTGAACCGGTGTGCGGTGGTCGGCCATACCAATACCATTCGAAAGGCAAAGAATCCTTCAAGAATAATCACTCTCGTCTACCGTCTGCTCTGGTAGCACCACTCGTAGCTCGTTAAGCAAAATTCGAATCAATTAAAAGCTCCCCTAACGATAGCGGCGCTGATAGCGAAGATGTTGCCTGGTTGCGTGGGAGCTCGAAAGGAAATCATTACATCAAGATCGAGAACGTGCCCGACGACCTCCCGGGGCAGCCAAATGTCATCGAGAGGGACGGGATGATGATGGCTGCTGCTGTTTTCGGAAGCCTTCCGTCCGTGTAAAACACACTCAACTTCCGTGTGAAGGTCTGGCAGTTGAGCTGATGTGCTATCGCAACGGTGGCATCGGTGGTCGGTACCTACAGTCCGCCTGAAACTTCCACCGATCAACGCAGACGACAACGAGGGTTAGAGTTCGGTTTAGCTAATTCCACCATCTAGCGATATCTGATTTCATAGCGAAGGGCTTGATGGCAGTGCAGTTCGTGCGATTGGGGGCACCGAGCCTAACCCCGGCGGCGACCTGCGGTGAGGATGGTTAACTGAAGATTAATTATCGCGTAATATGCGTACTCTTGCGTGTGGTGTATGGGGATGGGGCCTACACATTGCTCGTACGATGCGCAGCAATTGTTTTGCGAAGAAAAAGGTGTTTGATGCTCAACCTAGGGAAGATGTATCTCGCTAGAGCCACTTTCGTCATGCCCTTGCCCACACGACGCTGTTGTCCTTCGCGGGGGGCCCATACCAAAATGGCCCAATGATGATGAATCTTCGTGATGGAATGATTGTTTAGGCGAAGAAGTACAACCATTTCCAAATCGCACCGTGCCTTGCCTCTGTCCGATGCAGGTAAGCCATTTATCGGTACGCAAATAGGCGTATAAAGATGGCTTAAACCTGTTGCTTGTTCATCGCCCGTACCGCGAAAGGGTTGACTATCTGTCCACACAAGAGCAAACAAACGTGCGTCGGACAAGTCCTTGGCTTTAATTTCCGTGCAGCGGTTGGTGTTGCGAGCAGAGATGTGCCCTGATATAGTTATGAAGTGGGAAGGACGTGTGATTGAAGAAACAAAATAGAAAATTAAATACCGTTTACATAACATTATGGAGAGGTGTTGTGTTTTGTGGCCGTCAGGTGCCATACTATGTTGAAAAGCTTGAACCATTTTTTTTCTTACATCAAGAACGTAACTACTCGATTCCGATTAGGAAACTTGTTTAAACTGCTTGCCAAATCGGTCGCACGCTTAATCCGCTTACCGAAGGATAATAATTGAGTGGTTTTAGTGATTTTAGATGCAGGCAAACAATGAGATAATCCCTCCGCAACGAG
Organism: Anopheles epiroticus; assembly: GCA_000349105.1. Classification (NCBI taxonomy): domain Eukaryota; kingdom Metazoa; phylum Arthropoda; class Insecta; order Diptera; family Culicidae; genus Anopheles; species Anopheles epiroticus. The sequence goes on along the minus strand of KB670169.1, from coordinate 944,496 downwards.
GTTGCTGTAGAATGTTAAATTAAAATTCTTATCCAATAAGGAATAACCATCGCCATCGTTTCTTCATTTTCGCATCAAAAAGATAAGAAGCACGATTGGATGTAAATAACGCCACATTATCCCGCACCGATCGTATTATATTTCCGACCGGGGTGATCAGCAATATCATTATCCTTCGGTGGCCGCTGATTGCGTAAACGGTGGAAGTAAGCGGCACTTACCATTCCGTTGGCAATCCTCAGCTCCACAGTTCCTCCGCGCTGTACCATTAAACACTATGATTTGTGGCGATGAAATTGAGCGGAGGATAGTGTTTTGCGCCTCTCTTCATTGTGTGCATCGATGATGATCCGGTTGATCTTGCCACTTTGCAGCCGCGGCTCCATCCTCGTCCCACTGGCAAAACCGTGTGACCTTCGCGTAGTCGCGCAAATCATAGCGAACTAGCGCTACCTTAAAACTATTAAAAACAACCGAAGTATCAACTGATCGTGTGGCTCTCACGCACAATCACGATCGCGTTGCGTGCATCGAAAGGCTAAATGTCAATGCGTGGGGCGGCATGGTACTTCATCGAGAAGATCCTGAACCGATTGAAGGGATCGGAAGCGTAATGTAGGTAGATTCTAAATTTACTCTCCCTTTCTCTCTCTCTCTCTCTCTGACAGGAACGTACCCACAGAGGTGCAGCTTTTCGACGCCCTGGCTTCCGTCCAACACGAAACGCACGTTGACAACGTGACAGATCCCGAAAGTGATGAGTTGAGTGCAATATTCTGAAACCAGTGTAGCAATACGGTTAACCTGAATAGTTCAAGTATAGCGAAAAGCATTTTTCGGCAGTGAACGGTGCGTGATCTTTGTGTAGCGAGTGTTTCATCTTGCAAGCGAACAGTTGCACAACTATTCCGGTCGGTGTACTCCTTGAACGCGAGAGAGAGAGAGAGAGAGAGAGAGAGAGAGATGGGAACGCAACACAGTTTGCGTGCTAGCGTGTCCTTTGCTGTGCTGACATTCCTGGCGCTAACCTTCGCCCAGGATGACTCGTCACAGGTAAGTCGACGGTTTCTTCCAAAAGCGTTTGATCCGTGTATTTATTATTCTTACAGCAGCTCCGAGCACGGGGTTATGGGTGACATTTCCCACCGCTGCCCGGGTGCTTTCTCGAAAAAGCCTCGTTTTCACCCGAAATGATGATTTAACGCCGAGCGATCCTATTTGCAAGTTACGTATTGGCACACTGCCGGCGAAGAGGGGCACAGCTTTGCTGAACGGAAATGTCAGCGATAGAATAATTTATGCTCCGTTTCGGTGCCCTTCCGTTTGGCGTTCGGCATTGCCGCAACCGATTGCCGCTGCCCTTGGCGGTTGTGTCGCGCATAGCCATGCCATTATTTTCCTATTGTGCACGCGGGAATGTACACACAGCGGGTAGGCAAGCGAACGACGCACGAAAGACGTAAGAGAATGCGATGCGAAGTGCCGTGCTGCCGTCCACCGATACTGCCGATTGCCTATCGGCGTTACAATCGTTGAATGTCAGATCGGAAATCAATCGGTATTAGTACGTGGCATAAATTATGCTACGCGGTGCGGGGCGGCACTTTTCTTTCGCCATTGCGCAATGCTTGCGAATCGAGCCTCCGCTTTCGTTCGATCGTTTTACGCTCGGTTCCGTTTCGGGAGCTGCAGCGGGACCGCTGCGTTCTTGGTGCAGCACGCTTTGTGAGGCTTGCGGTCGGTGTGAAGGGCACGTGGAGTGCCGCCCTTGTGGTTTGTAGCCTGGAAGCCTGACAGCCGTGATTAGCCCGCTCAAGGGTGTTAAAGGGTGTTAAAATTTAGTAGCTGCTTTGTCTATGTTGCAGCATCACCTTTAGGCAGTCAATCGCGATTGATGTGTATGATGAGCTGTATATTGATGGATACGCGAGGGGTTAAGAAACTAGCTTGTGTTTTACATTTGTTCCAATCGATTGTTTTTCAGCCGTTCATCAAATCTGACAGTTCCGTCCTTTTTCGCAATCTGTCCTGCGCCAAACGCTGGCCGGTTATCTGGCTGATTGTGCGTCCTACCAGATTCAGCTAGGGGAATCGTTCACGAACTTGTTTCGATTGGAAACGCAATTCGCTTTATGAATATTCATAGCGCACGAGGGCACGCCCGCTTGAAGCTTACGAAAATGTGTTGTTTAAATTTTCGATACCTCTTCATGCTCGTACCGTTGACGCCCTTAATTGCACCATCGCAACGCGGTATGGAAGTTTGTTATCATCTCATTCAGTTTTCTAACCTTTTGCACCTTATCGAAATCGTGATGATGTTAATATTTTATCGATTTTGAGGGCCCAAATGAAGAAAGCCTGGACACACGCACACATATCATGAAAATCTTGGCCGAAAAGCAGTAAAAGAAAACCGGTCCGTGAGAGTCCCTGACCTGATCTTGTGAATGAATTGCAGCAGAGTTAGTGGAAGCCGGACTGTACGACCCCTCGGCGACCACTAGCAACACTGGGAGGAGTGCAACATAGTGTGTGTATGTGTTCCGAATTCACGCTGCTTATCGGCGAAGATCGCGTGTTGCTGTAGATCTTGTGTCGCCCGGTGAAGGTAGAGCTTGGAGCGGCGAGTGACATCGGGCCTGCATGATGCTGGAGACCTTTCAAAACCTTTCTTTCTTTCTTTCGTGGCCGCCGACGGTGATTCCTGCGCTGGGACACCCTCGGGCGGGTAATAAGAGATCTATCTTCGAATGCAGTTCCATGCCGGCCAGCAGGGCTGAGGGAAACCGGTTGTTGGAGCATTGTCTGGCCAATGTCATCGCGAACGGTTTGACCAACAGGATCACCATTCGAATCGATTTCGTTCGCTCAAAAGATGCAAAGGAGGTTTAGGGGTATGGGGGTTGGCAAAAAATTGTGTAAAGTACTGCGACCAACGGCGGTTGCATCGGTGGAGAGTCTTTCGGCGGTGGAGCTCAGCCGGACGAAGATTTTGCGTCAAAGGAATGGAATGTGTGATGGTGGTTCGGTGGGAGATACTATCCGTGTTATGGGATTTTCTTGTCGGGTTTTATCGAGGGTGATTTACCTTTGAGTAAGCACACCATCTTGACTCGGGCTAGACATGGCTCTGTGTTGAGTCATCCATGCTGTTGGTGTTGATAGAGAAAATTTCTCGACGAAAATCAAGGCCATAGGAATGATGTGAAATGATTCAATGATCCTATCCTTAGCTCATTCCAAGAAGATGTTCCAGGGTGAAATATGAGCGAATGAGTCTGTGTTTTAACGTCATACCATACACAAACGCGACTCGTTGCTTCCATACACAGCTTCGTGTCGTTTTATCGTCACTGTAAAGTACGACAACTCGCGTTTGCGTTAATGTTAGAGATAAGTTTGAGCTAGCCGCGCGTCGTAAAACCGACAACTTTACGTCGGACTTCTCACACCGATTTGTTTGCGCGCGTAAAGGTGACGACGGGCCAGCCCAACAGAACGTACGACATCAGCCTTAGTTTAGTGTCATCCAACGCAAGGTCAGTGCAGAACTCAGTTTGTATGGCCAGTTTACGGAGCAACCGAGGGCTTTAGGTTGATCGAGTGTAAACACCGCACCGCTCCATTCCATTTTCGGATATGTTCCCAGTGTCGCTTTACGTGGGCCGGTGAGCCTGCCGACGCCTCCACGAACAACTGGTGTGGCATATGGCGCCAATATCCCCATGGCCAGACCGGGCCTCCGGGAGATGGTCATATTGGACCGGTTTGGTGAATCACTCTGCTGGATCACCTTGCTGGAGCAAATCTATTGCAGTAGAACAATATTTTCCACGCATGATTGAAGTGGACAAATGAGTTTTCATCTTTTTGCTTGTTGTGCTGAACTCCCACGCAAGGGCTACGAAACTGCCCTCCCTTCACTCCATCAAGCTTCCGTGGGTGTATGAATGCAGGGAAAATGAAGCGAGCGGAACTAAATGAGATCATTTACACGCGTGAAAAAGAACACGAAACAGAGTCATTTGCGGGTGAGCAAACCAATGCGTCACACCGGCGGCAATTGGATTTATGTTTTTACATAAGCCTGCCTGGCGTGTGAATTACATGCGGTGCGGAATTGGACGCATTTCGTGTGCGTTGTCATGGGCTAGGGAAGGGATATGGGCTTTTTTTCTTGTTCGCACAACAGCAAACCAAACATCGTGACACGGTAACGCATGCCTTTGGGACGGTGTGGGCAGAGTGTAGTTTCGTGAACGATACAGGGTGAATGCGTGTGCGAGTCACGAGAGTGTAATTTTGGTAATCAATTCGTGGGCTGTAAAATCATTGAGAAAGTTAGGAAAATGCAAATTATTATTTTTTAGTGAGGAATTTATGTTTATTTCAGTGTGTTTCCTACGAAGTTCATGAAGTTCACAATTATTTCATAGAGAAATTTTCTCATACTGTCTTACGTTTTATGTGATATCCTAGAATATTTTTTGTGACTCTTACAGCTATTTTAATTGATAACTGTACTACTCATTCTCACTGTTTTCAATAGCACTGTATACTGAATAAAAACTTTATCCTTTGGTATGATTAGTAAAAAGAATGACAACTTTTAACAAGCTGAATCTTCAATATTGGTGGAATGTTAGCAATAAATTTGACTTAATTGTTATTATCTCAAAAAACAAACAAACATCTTTATAACATTATAATCTTTTTAGAAATTTATGAAGTCTATTTGTACATTTCTAAAAGCACTCAAGAAGTGTAAATTATTCCAAGGACCTATATTCACATCCAGAATTTGTTTGTGTTGCAAGTGAACAAATCAAGCAAGGGAGTTCGAGAAGAAAAATAAAGCTTAATGGAAGGCTCTCCAGAAAGTAGAAAATTTTTTACGATCTCGTTAAACTGTGAACAAACAACTCCTGTCGGTGGTGCACTAACGTTCCGGAAAGGCTTGTAACGTGACGTAGGGTACTTGAACAAAGAGCAAGTCTTCCCTTCGCTTAGCGAAGACGGGAATGGTGTATTTAACCGGACAAGTTGTTTGCTGGCAAATTGTTTATTTTAAAGTACGTGTCCTGCTCGTAGACAGTTCGTAAATAAAATTGAATGAAGAAGAGCTGGTGAATGTGAACAGTTTAAATTACTTTACATTATCCTCCGGAGATGTATCCTCAACCTTTAACGATTGAATTTTATGTGAAAAAAGACAATTTATATACGTTCTTCTGATCCCGGGAGAGAGAGAGAGTTGTTTTTTATTCCAGTAAAAAAAAAAAAACAAAAAATACAATTAAAACAAAATCAGTAAATGCATCAAACACTTCTGAAATACAATATATATTCTATATTTCCTGAAATAGTATGTTAGAGTAGCCTGCAAATCTGACTGTTCACAAAAATGCCAAACATTAGTTGTACGTTTTTTTTTTTGAAAATCAGCTGTTTACAAATTTCAACTTTATGTTTTCCTTGGAAGGAAATAAATAAGATTCAAATCAAATTCAATTCAAATTTATCATAATTCCTTCACAATTCTGTTTTATATATATTTCTAGAGCAACACCTCACAAACCGCCAAACTTTCGTACCGTGTAGTGGGAGATAAACCGTCCCGAAATAAGGAAACAACTTAGAGCACGCTTTCAATCACCTCAATCAAAGCGAAACTTCCAATTGAATTTGCCAATCCGCTCGCTTGAAAGACATCTCCTGACTAAAGGAAGGAAAGAAAGGCTCGCCTTCGTTGGTGGCACACGCTGCCTAAAGTGGCATTAAATGGCACCAGCTTCCAGATGGACCCATCCATCCGGACTGTTTGATCGTGCAAAACAAAAAAAAAACGAACGAGGCAGCCATCTCTTCCTCATCCTCTCCATCGCGCAAGGGCTCATCGATAAAGGCAAACGATCAAGATCGGGGTGGGTGCTATCGGCGCATTTGTGGGCGCATTTATTTTTATGCAATCCGTGGCGGTGGGAGGGAAGTTTTTGGGCACAGAAACTACGGTGAAGGTGCCGAACGAAGAAGGAAGCAACTCGTTAAAGGCCAGGATGGAGCTGTTTGGTAAATTACGATCTCACGATCTTACACAGTAGCTTCGGGTTAGGCTGCAGCCCGGCGTTGCTCCCAGCGAACAGGGTAACGAATAGTGTTTCGCGGACAATGGTGCAGCCGTTTTGTGTGCGCCTGTACGCGTTTTGATATAACAACATTTTTCCTAATCGTCAATTATCAAATTAAAAGAAAGTATCTAACGAACGGCTTCAGCCAGGTTGAAATGCTTTACCAGATCGTTTTGAAGATTGATCAAACAAATCACAAACGTTCGAGCGGCCGGTATTGGACGCTAGTGTTTCTGTTCCCTGTTGCATCGTTCGTTTGCACCTTTTACCAAGGCGAGTTGTTCGCGGTTCGTGCGTAGCCAGTCACATCCACCGCCAGCAGTAGTGTTATGCCACCCCGTTCGATTCCATTCAAAAAGGTTCGAAGTTCGCGATCTTGCTTGGCGATAGGGAGGATTGAGACACGTTACACGATTTGTGCAAATTGACTGATTTTGACATGATCTGTGTAGTCGATCCTATGCTATCGATCCAATCGGTAAGGGGTTGAATAAAGTCATTACCGTGCTTGGCGGCTTGACGGCGGGCATGATCATCAGCCTGCTCAATAGCGCAAATTTGCTTATCATGCATCCTGTGCGCGAGCTGCTTCCCTGCATGAACCACCGAAAAGAAGAGAAAAGGGGATGTAACCAATAATTTTCGCATTGATCCTGCCAGCAATGGGAGTGTCCTGTGTTGATTTTCGTACGGTGTAGGACGGGGCGTGAGCTCACTCAAGCGCGTGGCAGAAGCTCTATGGATGGTGAAAAGTTGAGTGATGTTTGAATAGTCGATGCATTTTAATGAACATCAACCATGAAGTATCAGCAAAGCGAGTAGCATTTCTAGCTTTTAACTCGTTTGCCGATCATCGTGCTCATCACAGCCTAAGCACATGTGCCGTGAGAACGGAATGGAAATTAGCTGATAATTAGTAATCAGCACTCCTTGGAAGCGCACCACGTTCAATTACAAACGCTTATCAAGTGATCTCCAGTAACGGCATCCGTCGATTTGCTGCGTTTGAAGAGCAGGTTCAAGTTTGCACCAAACTGGTTGTAGCTATCAGGAAATGATTAAGCCAGCTGAATTAACACGCAAAACGTTAACATGTTACAGTACAGTTTGTGTTCATGTTGAGTTCTGCTTCAATCATTCTGTTTCTAGCTAGCTGCGTCTAAAAATGCTAACCTATTGGTCAAGGTAAGCGACAAAATGGCACCGGAAAACGGAACCACACATCCGGGCGTTGATGAGGATTTAGAGACACAGGTAAAGAGCTTCGTTAGAGAGAATGTCTAACTTGTCCAACCTACTCCTGTGTCCTACTTGTCCAACCAACATTCAAGTAGGGAGCAAATAAAGTAATGAGTTTCAAAGTGACTCCTTGAAAAATGAAGCAACAATTATTACATGAATGTTTAAAGCAGTAGCTATAGGTTAGAACGAGGTACTATTAAACCAAGGAAGATGCTTTTCAGTTAAGAAATTTGCGTACTGTTACTCCCATTGCTTCTATAAAGTCGTATCCGGCAATAAAACTTCTCTTTTAGCAGTTTATGCTACAAGACATCACTCACAAAAATGTAGATCAAAATATTGTATTAAACCATTTGTAAGATGTGCTTTTAATTTAATCCACAACCTCACTCCCAATATGTTATACCTTAGATTAGATGTATGTTACACCTTATCAATGTTTCAAAAACACCGGCACGGGATAAAACAGACGCATGAGGTACGAGTTCGTAAATATGATAAATTACTGACGAAACCCTACTTAACCTACCCTATTATCTCGTTTCGTCACATCATTTACGCTGCCGCTTTTAATCCGTTAACCACGGAACTGGAACGGACGGCTTCTGCCACTGGGGTGCACTGTCACCCTTCCTGCCACCCAAGAAGGTGCCATGCCGAACCTGGCGGGCCAGACCGTTATGGCCCCGGGTAAAGTGTGTGATTTGTCTAATTCACAGGTTCACGGCAGCGGTTAGGCAAAGAAAATGCACCGTAGCAGTAACAATAGAGAGAGAGACAGAGAAAAAACGGGCAAGCCAGCCTCGCGCAATCGGATGGAAACGATCTCCACCGTTCTTTCGGTTCACACTGCACTGGGGAAAACAATGCACTTTTTCGCACAGGGCGCTCCGTGGTGGAGCGTGTGCGCAATCGGTCAACCCCCTTCCGAATGGCTTCTGACCCGCTGATCGTGTAATAGGTTCGCGCAAAACGCTGGGTTGGTAGCGCTAGCCCACAGGTTTGTTTTTGCGTCTCTAACCCAACCACCATCAGCAACAGTGAGAAAGGAACCGATTGACCCGGGGCAGGCCCGAAGGTGTTGATCACGGAAGGGAAAAAAGCGCCGTTTTTGTTTAAAGCACAACAAAACAAAACGCCGCCACACCGTCTAGCGCATTGGCGATAGACCCGGGCTGTTTGTTGAAATGAAATAAACTAAGCTAAAAAAATAATTGAGGCATCTCGTCGATCTTCGTTATGCGCTTTAGGTATCTTCGGAGCTCGGAGCGGTACATTCGGTGGTAAGAAGGTAAGAAGGTTACAAGCGATGTGACGACTCGCAGCGCGGCTTTGAAGTTAGCTGTTGCGTTCGATGATGTAAATGGTTGATTGAAATCCATTGAAATTGAAAAACCACCCGAAAATGTACAACAAAAAATTATGTTCCACGCTTAGTTACACCAGAGCTGTAAAGAAAAATAAATTTAAAGTATAAAAACCAAGCAACATGTTACGGTTGATTGTTCAGTTTTGAGGACTAGATGGATGCACTGTATATATTGCTTCTGACAATTTGATCCAGTTTAAATGCACCAAACCTTCATGCGACACGCATGGGAAACTAGCGAAACTGCCTCAAAAAAATGCACATTTAGTGCACTTTTTATTGCATTTCGGTATGACTGTTCACTGTTGAGCCATAACGTTGGGTCCGAAGAAGCGCTCTGTAACCGCAGTGCTTCTGCAAAGTTCAGCGCAACTGCAAACATCTCACAATTCATTAGACACATTCATAATGAACCGATGACTGGGTGTAAAGTATGTCTAACTCTATTGTTTTTTTTTCAGTCCTATCCGCCGACTACCCTATATCTACCAAAGTGTATTTATCAACTCTATCGACAGTGCGTAACACTGAACACAAAAACAGAAATAAGCAGACGGTCCTAAAAAGAAGTGAAAAGTTAAATAAAACTACCACAAAAAAGCAGCTTAAACGAAACATGCTTTTCGCGGGTTTGATTTCTTCATCACACGAAACACTACCACGTACGCCCAATTCGCGTCCCTGGTGCCTGATCGCATCCGCGCGAGGATCATGTGCGATGCTTTCTTCCACGGTTGGATTTCGTGTTTCGTGCAGGAAGCGCAAAAACAAAACCTCCCAAACGATCGCACTAATCTCACGAAGAAACAAAAACGAAGATAAAGCACGTCCCAGCTGTTACGTTGGACGCTTTGGAGCGTAATTTTACATATTTTAATAATCATGGTCATAGAGTTCGTTCCCGTGTGTGTCTTTTTTTTTCGTTGTTCGATCAACGCCTCCAAACGGTCGCTTTCCACCCCGAGTTTCCCTCCAACCGCGCTTTCGCCAACACTGCCAGCATTACGTGCACGGTCAACCGGGGCCAGATGCGATGGTCCCGAATGCAAAGATGCTCCTCCTGGGTTGTTTTTTTGGGAAGGGATGGACCGAAAGATGACGTTCGCTGGAACCGTGGCTGAATATTCGCACAAACGCCACCACACTTGGTCTGGTTGCGCATCTGGTGAGTCCAGCGCCGTGGAGAAGAAAGAAGGAAGCGCCAAATGTGAAAAGTCACTCGAACGTTAGCCCTGCCGGCAACATTATCGTACGGTTTTGGAGGCGTCGCTTCGTGATCTATGAGATCGGTACGCGTGGTGGTGCGTGTGTGTGTGTGTTTGTATGCCTTTGGATAGCATATTCGTATAAATGCATTTGTTAAACTAGCTTAATATTGTGCGTCAATCAGGTCGCAACATTACCGTCGCTTGCTATCTGCAAAAGCGCTATAAACCCACACGCCGCCTGCCGGCTTGGAGGCGAAAGTGCTGTGTTCCTTTGCGGGTCAGATGGCTAATGTCAGCTGGAATTAAGCACGTGCAGGCTTGATTTTATTGTATTATTTTTTTTTCGGTAGGGATAACCTTTTCCCTTTCGACGCGGCGTAACCTCTCATAAGGTTCCTCCACTCAGGACGGTCATAAGTCATTTGTCACGATCGTACCCAATTCCAGCGTGGAACTGGCGGTGCGTTTTGATTACCAGAAGTCAACGAAAGTTTGGCAGAAAAAAACAACACAATACTCAAAAGCCTTGACTTGGGGTTGAGTAACTGTTTTCATCGTTTGACAGATGTCACTGAAAAATAGTGACATTGTGATAGGAGATGTCTTTTTAATACGTTTGTGAGGCAGGAGGACGTACAGGAGTATTCAGATGCATTTTCTTCGATTGTGACAAGTTCTGACGTCTCACGTTTTACAAGGTTTTTTATTGCATTATTAAAAAACTAATAAAAATTTGCAAGCCATCCTAGCTTTGTCATAAAATTAGTGATGCTTATTTTTATCATCCTTCCACGAATTTCTCATGAATTCACTCCATTATAGAAACATCGTGTAGGTCACAATGGCAGCGCTGGCGACAGCTCAGCAACAGCTTGAAATTATCCTTATCTCTCCCAGTTTGTCGTCTACCCGAAACATCATCTTCGTGATGCAGCCGTTAAATATCATGATCAAACGTTTTCGATACGGCCGATACGGCCGACTTAATTGCGTTACGATGCGATCGCAAACGGGAGAATCTTTCCTTATGGCGTTTGTGCGACGTCTCCGGGCTCCCGGTTTATCCCCGTGAGACAATCGCAAACAGCGTGGGTGAAACTCGTGCAATCGAACGCGACACGAGACCGACCAGACGGAACCGCATGAACTTTGCTCCCGAAATTGCACACCAACATGTCGTAGAAAATGAATACGGTATGCAGCACTGCCGCACTACGCCTTTGCGATATTCCCCGAAAAAGGTTGTCGTTGCAGTTTCCCAACGGTACGTCGCTTCCTTGCCATTTCCCTGCGCACTCAATCGATCGCATGACTCTGTTTTTGTCGACGATCGCGCTTATAAGCTCATCATTTTCTCATTAAACCCTCACCGAAATGATCATTAAATCGTCGCCCAGCAGCACGATCGTTATTCCCTGTTGCCGAAAGTGTTTAATTTGGTTGCAAGAGGGGGGAAAACGCCGCACCGTTTGGCGGAATGCGAAAATGAAGATAGTCTTTCAATTGACTGTTTTAGAGGATTATGTCATCATGGTGCCGCACGCCGCCTCTCCAGCGGGTAGTACGCACGAGATCGTACGAGCGAAGAAAAAAAGGCGAAACATTATGCCAGCATGCTTGGTGGTGGCTCGTGAAAAAGGGAAGAAGCACAAACGCATACGAATGAAGGGAACGTCGCAAGCCGTGCGTTCGATTTTCGGAAGATTCGGGAAATGAGAAGGCAAAGGTGATACGAATTCTGTGAACGGATACAGCTCATCAGCGGTATAGGATGGGGTGCGCTAAAAGATCATCAATGTGGATGGCATCAGGCGCGTCTTTAGTGAACGATCGCTCGTCACTTGCTGCGTGGTGGATGAATTCTAATGCTTCGTACAATTCCCCAGCCTACCAAGCACATCCCAATGACAAGAGGCTTAATTCCGGCAATTGTGATTCCAATGCGAAGATCGCTCCATCTCATCAATGCGGTGCGGAAGAGCTAGAGTGTTTCGAGGGCAGCACAAATGAAATGTAACGATAACGCGCTGCGTTAGACCACTTACACAAAGCAGTATTACGTGAGCAGTATGGCCCTGAAAATGTGTTGCCAATTTTTGTAAGCCCTCTGCCAAGGGTGCATGTGGCGCACTCGGTGGTACCCGGTGGTGCCGAGCACTTGGGCGGGTGGGTTTTAATTGCACTCGATTCGCCTACCGGTACTGTGCAAACAGCTTGAGAGAGCGAAAGATTGTTGCCGAGTGGGTAGTTCAGGGTGAGGATGGAAGCCTTCTTTTCCAAAGGTTCGTCACTTCGGTGGCTGTCGAAGTCTCCGATTGTGCACGCTACACTGAACTATGGGAAAGGGTAGCTGAAAAGTGTTTTGAATAATTAGACGCTTGGAAGTAAGCGTTACAGGGTGTTTCTTTTACAATGTTTGTCTGTTTGTGTACGACTTTTGAGTACAACCGATCAACAACTGATCTTTTACCATGTACGTATTTGTTATTGATCTGTCCTTATCTTACCCGGCTACGGACCCATTGTGCTCAAGTGTACTAACACCACTAATGCGCATCATTTCTCTTATTGCTAGCCCACCTTTTTTGTGGGGTTTTTCGGAGATCGTTCAGGGTTGAGATCCACTCCAATCGGCACAATGGACTTGGGCACGGAAGACACACAGCGATAGAACACACCCCTACCCACAAGCGCTCATTGTTTTGCATCCAAATAACGACGTTGACGATGCGAACATGATGTACTTTCGTTTGCGACCAGATCACCAACTCACACTCACGACCCCTGGAGTGCCCTGGAGCGTAATGTAATGTTTGCCCCGATTTGTACAGGCAAATGTCGACGACAAGCGACGAACCCCTAAACATCCATTCTCGGGCACGAAGGTGATCGGGAGCACGATCTCGAAAAACGGGCGAGTTAAGTCGGTTTACCACGGCGCTCCGAGAAGATTCGTTGGAGATATGCTAAGAATTTCGATACCGGTCCAACGAGCAGCAGCGAGTCCTTCCTTCGCCAGACCAGCAGGAGAACCAGCGTGGTGAGGCTGAATCCAAGCGTTGTGTAACGATTTGCTACATTTTTGCAACTGAAACATTCTTGTTCGAAATTGTGTTTTCGTTGCACATCCCTAGAGCATAGTTTGCGTGAAGGCACTGATGCGCTTGCAAGCAACCCAACCTTCAAGCGGAGGTTGGAGTGGATCAGGGTGCTGGCAGTGGATTATGCTTGGGCAACATCTTCGCTTTACGACCGGTTCGATTGGTTGAGGTGAGAATTTTTTTAAAAACGCTCAAGACAAATCGCTTTCTAGGGATGGGCTGTTGGGGATCGAACTGGGGCACGGTTGAACGTCATTTTACGTTAGGAATAGGAAAAAAAATCCAATTCACATTTTATCAACTGCAAAAGAGAGGGGGAAAGCCTGTATTGTTACGCAACGGTTGAAACATAAACTGACTTTTATAGTTCAACTGTCGCAAATAATTATTGCTATCGTTGATCTTTTACTGCGTCTCATGGTTAGAGCTTAAAAATATTATTTCTTTGCTCCCCTGCTTACACGCGGGCCGTTCGTGCTTTCCCAGCTAATTAATTCACCTCCCCGGTGAGCAGTCACAGCAATCACGCGTGCGTAGTTTGAAATCCGTCACATTCACCTTACGCCGGAAAGCAACACATACCACCGCGCGACGGGTGGATTCGAAACCGGGCGATCGCGAGTGCAACGTGTGCAGCCTAAGCGTTCGTGTAGGTTTTTGACATTTTCAATTCGAGTACCGTGGCTTCTTCACCCGGTACAAACCCGGGCAAACCACTTGTCTGGCTGGCTTTACTCTCGAATAGCAGGCCCGACGGGTGCTGGGCATGATGATATTTAAATTTTCTTTCCCTCCATTCTCAAGCAACACTGTGGCAGCTAGACACCTGCCTAGGCCGCCCAAACCGAACCATTGCAACGCTGTTTAACCGATATTTCGAACCAGCTCGGCGACGTTTAGCGGCAGGTAATGCGCAAAATGCATTACGCCAAGATCGATTCGCGATCGAATCGCATGTTGCAACTAAATGCGATCGAGATGGCCAACTGTTTCATCGGTACGGACCAGTTCGTTCTGCACCCCGCACAGTTTCGTTCGTCGGTTGGGAATCGTTCATAGAAAGTTAACCTTTCCTACTGTGCCAAACATGCCACCAAACATTCAGCCTAAGTTCACGGCCTCTAGCAATCCTTCAAACTGGAACATCTGGGTGCGAGCCATTTTTACAGCTCCAGACATTGTTTGACATTCAAAACGCGCGTACGCTCTGCATTTCCTTCACGCGCCGTACGCGAGCCGTGCTTTTGGTGGTGCGATCGACTCAAATATGTGGGGTGCGAGCCAAGCCCACGAATGATACAAATTATGCGTCCAAATTGGCGGTCCTAGCTGGGCTGCCGCATAAAACATCCGACACAAACTTCCGACTCGTCGGTTTGATTGATCGAATTATGACCTTCCGGAGTGACATGGATTAATATCATCAACTACCGTCACATTCTCATCCTCATCGCCATCATCATCAGCAATGGCAGACCGTCTCCGTCGTTGCTGTTATTATTAATCAAACCTGAGGCCCGGCGTCTTCGGTTGTTGAATCCGCATTCCGCTGGTGTCAGATGACGTCGCTTACGCCTGGGTTACGAGCAGTGCGCAGTACAGCGATCGTAGATCACTCGACACGTATCGAGCACCCTCGCAATCAGCACACAAGGCGTAGTATCCTAGTGCCGAAACGTGTTTATGCTTGATTTCCTGTATGTCAATTAACCCGCCCGCCAGCATACGTCGGTGCCCTTTGACTGCAAGCGTGGCAGATGTTTGCTCGGGGTGGGTGTTTATCTCGCACTAATGATGGCTTTGCTCCGTTTTCCCGTTTGCAAACGGTGTCTAAATGTTTGCAGATGCTCAACCTCTGCGCTGTTGATCGTGGACGTGGGCAATGTTGATTGACTGCGTTAATCCTAAGCCCTCCCTGCTGTTACTGTGGCTTTGGTTTTTGGGAACAGTTAGATAGCTTGCAATGATTTGCGAGGCTTGCACTGCTGTTGTCTTACAAAACGGCGCAATAGAGCGACTGGACCAAGCGCATCTTAACCCGCGCAAGCGGATTGATTTAATGCACACTTTATAAGCGCTTTAGTCGCTTTGATTAATGGCTCACGAATGGGACGGCACCCAGAGCGGGTTGTCTTTTGCCATCGGTTGTGCCGTTGCCGATAAATAACGCTTAATTTAGTGTTCTTAAACAAAAACGCTTTTCAAAGCGTTACCAGCGTGCGATATCATTTTTCACTCCGGAAATGTTTGCAGCGCTTCACACCCGAAAGCTAACCAAACGACAACCCGTATGCCTTTGTTCTACACTTATTAACAACCATTTCACAACGCTTGGCAAAGACAAACATCCTCGCTTTACCACACCGGTCACGTGTTTGCGGACTGGCGTCTTCTTTCCTGTTTGCTACCTCGGGCAGATCGCACCCATCCCGTGTGGCGTGGATCGGATTGCGTCCGCACCGCTACATCATCAGCCTTCCCCCCCCCCCCATCGCAAAAGA
The DNA here is from genome assembly GCA_000349105.1 of Anopheles epiroticus. Lineage (NCBI taxonomy): Eukaryota > Metazoa > Arthropoda > Insecta > Diptera > Culicidae > Anopheles > Anopheles epiroticus. Next base: position 928,944 of record KB670169.1, on the reverse strand, counting down.
TGGCGCATGGCATTAACATACTGAGGTGTGTTGAATTTTTAAAATTTATTCTAGCGCGCCCCAGCTATATGACAACTGATTGTGTGTTGTGACCTTGAATTTCCATCCCAATCGATTGGCTGCGTGCGTTCAGTGCGTTCGTGTGTGTCCATTCCAATCGAACCATGTCGATAGCTAGGCAAACGTATTCGCTGTTTGAACATGATATTGATTTAGAAACCGCTCTGGCAATAAAGATGCGCGGATGCCATCACGGAAGAAGCAACCGGTGCAGAATAGCGATCGTTCCATTTTTCCGTGTTGGTAAAAAGTTAATCGTAGCCGCAGGCTACTGGGTGATCGTGCGATAGCGGAACGAAAAAATTGGATCATATTTATGAGGTTATGATTTGTTTGCTAGGGAAGGAAATTTCGGTGACACGGATCGGGGCGGAAATTGGATCAACTGGCAGGGCGCAATACAAGATAATCCTTCACCTTCCTTAGAAGATAGGCTCGATTTAATCTTCTGCTCGTCGGCTTCCGCGTTTGATCTACATGCGAAACGAAGAATAAAAAATGAGGAAGAGGAAAAGAAACGAAAAGGAAAAGGGTGATTAATTCTCAGCAGTGTCCTAGCCGTTCTTCTTCCCGTATCTTGCAGCGACCGATCAGGGGTTCGTCGCTTGCACCCGGGTGTTCGTATATCGTTGGTTTGAAGTTTAATCACGAGCAGGCAGCAACGGCGCTTTCGAGGAACGCTCTTTCCTTTCCCGCCTACAATACCCACGTGATACCATGGGGGGATGAAAGTCACTCGCGTGAGTAAATGTCCATCGCCTTGCGGGATGACGACGTCCAGCCTTACGGGTTAAACGGGTTCAAGCGGTGAGTAAGCCTTTTTAATCTGATTGTGGGGTGTCACTCCGCAACGAGCTGCCGGTATGTCGGTGACCGTTTTTGGTAATCAAGCGTATCCTCCTACCTGCTGATGGGAAGCTGGGAACCGGATATTTTCGGCTCCCAACCGTTCGGCCGTGTTGCGACTTTGGTAGAATGGTTAATTGGAGCCAACGACACCATTTTACGCATCCCACGGGAGGGTTCTTGATCTTGTCGCACTGGATGTGTCACCTTATAAGCGAAATTTTTATACAACTTCCACCACGAATGGTACTTTTCACCTCATTGCAATAAACGTAATTAAAAAAAAACAAGACTATAAACTTCCAAAAAAATATTTCAACTCATTAGCTAAATTATGTTTGCAACGTGTTCTTCATAATGCATTTGCCTAAAAGCCTTTTTGAAGCTACGTGAAAGGCATTGAGCTGGTCTTTGGATCAATTTTCAACCTAACTATAACCGATGGATAACTCTTACAATCTAGACTTTATGTACAAGACTCGTTGAAGTAATTGGACGCACACAAAATTGCACCTTTTAAGCAGAAAATGTAAAATAAATGAGACTCAAAAGTACTTACGCAAAGTACTGGAAGTGACTCATTGAACTGATTCTTTAGCTTATACTTTCCTTGACCTATGACTAGCGCAAGCCATCATGAGGTGATTGCTAGCGACTGTGAACCCATTCTGAGACCTCTGACCCGAGCTCCACTTGCTAGAAGTAATTAAACGCACTTCGTACTCTGATCTTAATCGTTGGGCAATACAAATCAACATAGATCGGTCCCAAAAATCCGGCGCTTTATGCAGTTCATTTTAAGATCGCTTTACAGATCATCTTTTGCTGTCTCGCTTACATATACTAAGGTCATGACAGCGCGTACAGAAGGGACGAGCACCGGATGTAACCAGTAACTGCATCCGCCTTACCGGTTGGCGCTTAAACCATACATTGTTCAAACATATTTCGCTCGGTAAACGAGCACGTTGCGGTTCTTTACCGAAAAAATCGCTGCACCGTGACTAGTGCGGGGTAACTAAGCGCACGGGCATGTTTAGTGAATTGGTTTCCAATTTCAACCATTTCCTTTTATGCAGATCATAGCACCAGCACAGCACGGCACATCGTTCCGTTCGCCCAAGGCTAGGGTTGATCTTTTATTACTCCGGCTGGCGTTGGTATGTGAGCGTGTGCCGTTCGGTTGGATGTTCGGTGCAGCGACTGCAGGCTGTGAGCTCGTATGCGTGTGTGCATCCACCGGCGTAGCCAAACCCTCGAGCGTCGGTAAGCGCACATGCGCAATGAAACGATTCTCAGGCTCAACGTGCACAGGTATCAGATGCGCTTAAGATTATACAAAATTTACATACGAACCGTCCCGAGGCAGTCCCGCGCAATGGGCCGCTTTGTTTGACATTTCCTGTACGGAATTTCGAAAATAAAACATCAAACGTCATCGTGGTAGGTTGGTGTAGCCGCCACAGTCAATGAGAAGCAAGCCATAAACTAGCTGCGTCAAGCGATAATTCCAAACATGTGTTTAGACAGGTTCAATCAATTGACACCCGGGGCTCGAAAATTTACAATTTAATGCATCGTGCTAGGAGCGTAACAAACGAAGAGCACAGCTTTTTTTTATCAATTGAAAGCATTGTGGAGCTATATTAAACATTGTTTAAGGTTGAATGTGGCTGTGGAATGTGCTAAAATGTGAGCTGGATTTAGCGCGTTATGTCACCAGCATGAAAATTACGGTTGTTGTCACCGTTCTTTCATGCGATACAGGCCCAGCAAACTAAGCCCTGCTAATGTACGCCAACATCCTCTAATCCTCCAAAATCTATCACTAAATTAACTCATCAAGATCCGCGCGCATCGTTGCCACATCTCGCTAATCAGTCAACAGGCGGCCAACTTCCTTTTACAGCAGCTCACCACCATTCTAAACCTTGGCACAAACGAAACCTTCATGTTTTGCCAATTATTTTCCCCAATCCATCAGCAATCATCGGGTTCAGCTCATCACGGTGGGGGGGAGGGTGACGAGCGAAAGAAGAAGCAGCACTGCCGGTGGCCAAAAATGGGATTGCAATAAAGTAGCTCTCGCTGCCGCTCACCATCAAGCTCGCTCCGTCTGGCGCACAAGCTTCAGCGTTTTATGCGAACATTCGAAAACAATCCTGCCTGTACGATGGAACAAGGCGATGAGTCGAAAGGAAAGAAACATTTAACCATTTTTTCCTTGAGAGGACGCACCGAAAGAGAGATGATGCTTGCCGCTCTGCCAATCGCTTCAGATGATACCAAACGACCTTTGCAAAGTGACTTGAGGTGTAGTTATCACCCGTTGATGCTTGGGTAAAAGTTCACCTGTTCTCAGGGACCGTGCTAGGCCTAGGTGTCTGCCAGCACCGGCATTGTGTGGAGAGAGAGGGTTCGTGCTTTTACGTATAAATGTTGAACACAAAGAGCTGCAATGGAAATGACACTCAATGGTAAATCTCAGGCGCAAACACGGCGCGTGCCTACCATATCACCGTTGCACCTTCATCACCATAATGACACCATCGTGAAGGCTAATGACCCAAACAAGCATGGTTAAATCCTTTCGCCCACGATCGGGGAGGTTGCTTTACAAATGATCGTCAAACGAGCAGCACTCATGGCTCTGCATGGAACGGGAAAGAAGGTTTTGAATAATCATAAAACATTTGCAAAAGTTTGTAGGTTGTTTGATTATAATAATTTTTTTTATAAAGAAACCTTTTTCATAGCATAACGATTTCCTAGGTCATGCTAGCCGTTCCTGGATTATGAGACTTACTAATAGTACCATTTTGCTAGATAGTCAGTCCTCACTACGAGGGAACGGTCCGCATGGGATTTGTACACTGGTCCTGCCGTTTGTGAAGACAGGTGCCGGAGAAGCTTCTATAAAGTAATAATTTAAAATAAACATGTTTTTATTAATTTTATGGTGCAAAAACTGGAGCTTCTGAGTATCTTGAATAGTTTGTTTTGGAGCCTGATTAGGTATAGGACTTTTAATTTTCACTTTTGAGTTGGCATAGATAGCTGTCTAATTTTCTCTTTACATATTCCTAAAATTGGTTTGAAACAACAGCAGATTTGTAAAACATTTAATTATAAACATTTCAATTCTAAAAGGAATCAGAACTCTAAAATCTAAAATCAACTTTAAAATCAATAAAGCAGCAATTGAGCAAACCAAATTATGTCGTATTAAGTGGTAACAAAAGCAGCAAAAACAAGGAATCGGATTTATAAATGTTTGGAGCAGTTTTACAGTTTCATTAGATTTTAAAAAGCATTCAAAAATTCGTTCCAAAAATGTTATGCTAGTAACAACATTCAAACTTACAAGTGGAGTCCTCTGACAATGTGCCAATCGCAATATGATAGTAGACCGTTTTAAATATATTCCAATTTATTTGAGATGATAAAGTAGACGCTCGTTTTCCGTGCAGCATGATTGGCTGCTTTCATTAACTTCTCGCATCAAGCACTATTTGTTATTTGCACCAATCGAATTATTTCTTTGTTGTCCCATCATCCTTGGTGACTCATCAACATTGACAGTTGCTCATTATTAGCGTATATTACCTCCAAAAACATGCTCTAATGAAGGACGCTTCTGCTGTTTTCTACCATCAATCACACAACCCAACTCCAGCTGGAACGTACCCGCTTTTGTTTCCCATTCCTTTCTGCCCACACTTGAACCTGCGACGAGCGTCGAGTCAAAGTCAAGTTCCGTGTCACTTCCAACCAGCCAACCTTTCAAAACGCGTGAACACTTTTCGGTGCGTCCGCACGCGATGATACCCATCTGTCGAAAGCCTAATTTTGGCCCGGTGCAACAGCCATCACAGCCCAGAAATTGATCCACTTTGCTGTGCGCCTCTCGTCGATTGTTAAAAATTGTTAACAAACATGTGTGCTGCTGCTCTCCCATTATGCTTGCACAAAACGGTTCTCGCGGCATCCCCGCGTGTTTGTCGCGTGTTTCTTTCTGCATTGTGTGCTGTTGAAACCCTATCCTTGGCGATCGGATTAGCGAAGCTTGGAATGTATTGATCGGCCGGCTCATAAACGACCATTGTGCAGTGCTTTGCCCTTGCTCCATATTGTCGAACACAAATCGTGTACACCAACCGTGTTACCGAAATGAATGGGCTCAAGAGCCTCGTGATCGGTGCTAATTAATCGCACGATGTGAATCTTGCATGCATTCAACCGGTCCGACCGATCATCAATCCACGATCGGGTTAAATTGATCGATTTATGTGCCAGCCGCCAAGTGTGGCACCTCTCATCTTCCACCTCGGCCCGTCAATGTCAACACGTTGTGCGATCGTCACCGGATGGCTTCCTTGCTGGCGCATAATTTATGCACCCTTCTCGGCTGGCTAGATTTATTAAGCCATTACTAGCTCACCTCACCCCCCCCCCCCTCGATCGGTGGCTTTGACTTTGCGTCCAATTTGCCGAGCCGCTCGGCTCCTTTGCCCAAATACTCGCGGACTTCCAAACAAACAGGCGTGCGCTCGCAACTGCGAACAATTGGCCGACCGCTAATCTAGATCGGGGCTGCAGCATCTTGCGGCCCAGTCGCACGACAACCGAACGTGACTCAATACGCGGGAAATCGACGAGCGGGAGCCGCCGGTCATAAATAACTTTCCACTCAATTACATACTCCCCCGGAGGGTGTCCCTTCCGCCACCTTCACCGAACTCCGGGGAGGAAGAGATCAAGGTGCGCGATCAAATTATCCTTCCCCCGGAACCGGAGCAGGGAGACTTTCGGCCAGCCGGTCCGGGGTCGCACCGCATCGACTGCAGCAGTTGCTTTAACGGTCACGTACAATTAGCATACAATTTGAGTAAGGAAGTGATTACGAAATTCGTCCAATTTCCGTCGTGTTCGAGGCACCGTTCTCGGGGCACCGTTCGGCGCCACGTTGACCTCGAAGATTTTGGGGCCGACCGGGCCTACAGGGGAACACGCGATACGGATAGGAAGAGCGGTGGTGGTTTTCCCAGGCAGCAACATATCATCACTTACCTGGCTTTACGGTCGTGGCCACCGAGAACGGGCACAATGGAAAACGGTGGGAAATCGGGTCCGGTTCGAGTGCGCTGCCGGGTGTTTTGCGCTCGGTGCTTTACTCCGTTTTGCATTAGATGTAATCCACTACCGAAAGGTCAAAGGCTGCAAATTAACCGGCAGCAGGAACGGTGGAAAATCTAGCACCAGTTTTCTGCGGTTCGGAACGATCGTTTGTTCGGGTTCGGTTGAATGGTTTTGCATCGAGTTTTGCGGTGTTACTTTGCTGGTGTCTCAATCCCGCTCAACCGCGTCACTCCAAATCATCATCCGTCAGGTTCGTTCAAAGTGATTTCCATCCCAGATAAGATCAAAATTTGCGAACGGTGCCATTCATCAGTGTTGATGTAGTGCCGCTGATTAAAGCGAAACATTGAGCAACTTCATTCGCGACACCCATTGGGCTCACGGGCACTTGTTTGGAGTGCAGTATTTAAATGTGTTCTCAACCTGTCACCGTTTGCCGTCATAATTATATGCGTCCAGAGATGCTTCCACACAAAAACATTCGCTTTCGTGCGCATTGTTCGGGGTCGCAGCGTTGGCAGGAGCAACCGAATGATGAGATGGATTCGTTACACGTCACTCCGCCCGTCCTGATGGGCATGTAAATTGGGTCAGCCTGGGTTGATGGATGGACAGTGTGGGAAAATGAACTGTTTTCAGTGCTCCAATAAGATCACCCGTATTGTGGCCCTTTTCCCGTACGATTAGGTCCACTTTGGGGGGGTCTGCTCATTTGAGGTTTGGAAGTTAAATCTGTTGCTAGATGGATGGATTACATTGTTTGAATTGTTGATTAGATAATTAGCTTCATTAGTTAGTGACCTTGGTTTGAGAAAAGTTGCGGCAGATACATGATATTTTACTTAAAATCAAAATGCTATTTTTTCTGCCGCTCAAGGTTACAGGCAATGAAGTCGTTTGTAAGATAAAGCATAGATAAATATTTACAAATTTAGATTGTGAATGAATGTGGTGCCAATGTCATCGCAAACTAATTGGTGTACACTGTGACAAAATGAAAAAAAATCAGTGAAGGGATCATTGCAAAAGAAGCAATATTTAGACTACTCAAGGTGGTCCTAGCAAAACAAACGAAATATTCAATTCAAATAGATATAATCCCTTTTGAATTTCGAAATCCCTTTTTGCTCTTATTTTTTACAATAGGTTTATTTTATGAGTGACAAGAAATAGATTTTTATGAAGCTGAGGTGCAATATAATTTTCCTAAAAAAATATTGATACACTTATTTATTCACAGACTTATTTAAAAATATCCTTTGAATTCATGATTATTGGATACAAAAATGCTATCAAACTTAGAACACATTTTGTTCTATTGTATTAGATATAAAATTTGCTTCATATGAACCATTTGGAGGAAAAACTGTTAGGTTACTAATCATAACAGCGTTTGAAGCATTCCTTTTTGCATTTCACTCTTTGCTAGACATTAATAAACAGATTAATTTTTGAAAGCTCATGAATGACTTTAATCATCTCTCTTTCTCTCTCTAAAATAATCCCTTTCCTACTAAAGCAAAACCCTTACTCTGCTTGCCGATAATCTGCTCTTTTCTTGCACTCTCTTAACTGATGGCGACATTCTTCACATTGAGTTCAAATTTTCCTGCTGGTGTGAAAATGCAGCTAGCATTTCACCCCGCGACGCCAGAAAACAAATGTCCCATTTGTGGCAATCAATTTTCTCCCAGTCCCAGTTTCCCAGGTGATATAATGTCAGCCCAATCGGCTTCGGCTACCATTCGGGGGAATGACGACATCCGACCAACCCAACACCAGCTCGCCAGTTAACCCACATTCAGTCAGCTGATCCGCACAGAATGGAGGACAACAGTGAAGAGGAAAACAAACCGAAAATAAAACAATATCAAAGCCTGTCTGGGCCGCTCGCTGGTACAGTGCCAGACCCAACAAACCCAAACAAAATTAACTCGTAGTTTCGCCGGGGACGCTGGTGATGAATCGTGTTCTTCGCCCAACAAAACGACTCCGACCAAACTTGAACGCGAAACGCGCCAAACTGATCGTATTGTTTGCAAATGTCGACTGGTCAGAATTCTCACACATAGGGAGACATAGGGAAGGGCGCGATAGACACATCGCGTACAAAATGGAACATTTTTCTTGAGTTTTCCTCACGCTTTATCTGATGTTTTAGCGGCTCAATTTGTACTCGCTCCTTTTTTGTCCGATATTTCGTTTCACTCTTTCTGTCGCGGCCAACCACCGTCATTGCAGTGTGCAGCATTGCATTTTGCCAATTGCACCTGTTAATGCACACAGGTCTGCTAGCAGCAGGGGGATGAAACTTCTTCATATGAAACGACAACCACGACGGGGTTGCCGAGATCAGTTCGAGATCAGCCGGACGCATCGAGCCAGACAGCGTTTGCGGGAGGCGAACCGGACCGGACTTGTGCTTGCAACACTTTTGCCGCAAAGTTTCATTTGCATGCCGGTGGGGGCAAAGTGCGTACAAAAGCCGTTCTATGGACGGATCAAACTAACATTGAAAACGGACAAACGACTCCACCGACAGTGGCACTTCAACTCTTCCCTCCCATTCAACTACGGATCGTCATTATGTTGCAACGTAACCACCTCATCAACAACAGCGGACGCACTCGTTTTTCCTATCTTCACAGTTCTCGCTGCGAAGAAATCGGTTGCGTTTGCCACCCACACAAAGAGGGGATGTATTTTTCAGTGGGGAGCAAAACAAAACGAAAAAAAAAATACGCTAGTTGAGAAACAGCTTGCACAAGGGGCAAAGGCATGGTCAGTTTTGGAAAGACAAATTAAAAGAACAATTTTAAGCTTCTCCGATTTTTACGATAAAAAACACGCCAGCGACTTCCAATTACGCTGTACAGTAAAAGACACGAAAGAGAACGCTTCTACGGTAGTTTTTTTATTCATCTGGAAATTGCATCAATGCAACAGCAGGCATATCCCGTTGCAACCACCATCTCTCCTGTTTATTGAGGTTGAGTAATTCGTCGCCTGTCAGCGCAATGCAGCTCGCAAATAACGGAATCCTCTGATTGCCGGTTGGCCTACCGAATTTGGAACCAACATTGCCTTTCCCCTTTGTGCTTACGGAAGCGACTACCGTTGCGTTGTACAGTGTGAAGATGCAACTGAGACACCTTCTTTCACTCGACTCGGTGGGACGAGCAGGCGAACAGGAAATTGGCAATAAAATTGTAACGAACCAATTCTTCAAACCGCGCGTTGAATGATGCCCGTGATTTAAGTGTATTTTTGCCCCCTCTTTCTATCGTTTGGGGTGGAGTTTCGTTGAGTGAAAGAAAAGGTAAAAGGTGTTGAATAAATTGTACCACTTGGAGGATGTTCCCGTGTAAACGGGCCTGTAAACCTAAAATGCAAGATACTGTAAAGATGAGGAAATGGAGGCTCTTTCTTAGGTAACGGAGCTCGTAAGTTATTCGTAGCATTACCGCAGTCAAAACTATTATTTAAAGACGAAACATAACTTAACAATTGTTTGATTGATTGTATAATTTTAATAACAACGTCGCAATTAGTAACCTCCGTTAGGCAAACGCCCTTCATTCATACACTTTGGGAGACTTCAATGCGGAAAGCGACAAACCCTTCAGCATCTCGTTAGCCGCATGATACGTACCGGAACAATTCCTAATTATCCCAAAAAAAAAAAACGGTCGCTGCCCAAAACCCAACCACGTTAAATGAAGCCATTCTAAGCACTCCTTCCATCACAGATCTCACACCCAGCCCTCTTACGTCAGCCGAAACATTGCCATCATTATTCATCGCGAAATTATTAACTTATTTGCCTGTCACGCTTAAACCGGTAGACATTTGTCACCTTTTTGAAAGCATCAGGGAAGGGAACAAATGCTTGGTGCGGCAGGTACGCGGATAGTACATAGCATTTTCTAACAAATTGCGTGTTGTTTCGCTGCGATGCGCGCAATCGTTGTACCGATTGACGGCTCTGTCACATTTAGATGTGTCGGCACACGGCGGTCGGTACGCGCTGAGTACGCTGCTCTGGTAAACTTCAATTCAGCTTCACACCGTTCGATTAATGTCAAGGGCAACGCAACGATGCCAACGACGATGACGACGAAGACGATGCTCCCTGTTTGGTACCGGTTCAAGCCGGGTGTCGTAAAGTGGAAGTTGTGCGGTGTGATACGTACTTACCCTCAACACCCGATATTGGCAGGGCAAAAGGCATCTTCTTTTCGTGTAGGTTAACCAAGAAAGTGTTGCAAAAAAGAGGTTCAAATAAAAGAAGATGTAAGGATAGAGTTGTTTCTAAATTAATTTTTCAAGGATAATTTGAGCTTTATAACACAGTTTCCTTTACTATGATTCCAAAAATCATATGACATTTCACCATCTAGTCCCATGCTGAAGCTTTCTTATATGTCTATCTTCATTAGGCATACCTCGAACACGAACCGAATAAGTGCTTCCAATCTGCGGGTAGTCTGAACCCAATTATTCTATTAAGTAGTCACGAGTACGGAAGTAAACTTCGTCTCACCGGCAAACTTTGCCGATATAGTGATGCTACCGCAATACAATGCCTGCCTCTAATTGAGTTACAAATGGACAATGTAGCGTGTCCTTGGTGAAACGAAAATCAATCGAATCGAATGAATCAATCTTTAGCAGCCTCTGAGCACGTAGGGAATGGAATGGCATTTTGAACGATAAGAACTCACAACAGTACATCATCCACTTGTAAGCCACAGCACACTTGACTTACTTTTGCATTTTGGTGATCAGTAAGCTTACCGCAGGCGACCGGCGCCTTTAATGCCGATCTGATCTGAAGTGATCGTAATGATGGGTTTGCGCTTAATGCTGCATGTAAAGTAAGAGCACTTGTAGGAAGGTATGTAAAAAAAGCAGCATAATTTGTGCAATGCGTCGTTTCGAGTGCCATGTTGCGGTCCACACAACAGGGTCACCATCAACAAACATGCGCGAACTGCGCGAGACGAAGAAAAACAGCTCGAAACGGTAAGCTTTTTGGGGCTGAAATACAACCAAAAGCTGGCGGAATTTGTTTGCACTACCCATGTAATTATGTTTGTTTGCTTTCGGTGCGATGATGCGACCTCCGGTGGGGTGCGTTTTAACAAAGAAAAATCGTCTCACTAGAGAGAGTGTGTGTGTGTGTTGGGCGATTAAATAGGACACGTCGCTTCAAATCGATCAGGAGCAGCTTCTTTGAACTGGTTGTATGTGTGTCACTGGGAAATGGATTTGCAGTAATAGTGTGGCAAAAAGAAACATTTCGGTGGCTACTGAAGCTCAATGAAAGGTTCAAGTTTAACTCGCAAACACTAATTCATCAGTGCAGCTTATTGTCAACACTTTCAGGATGACAATTGTGTGTCAACGTTGTCCTCGATCAGGCAGAGCTTCTGCACCAATCTTTTGTTTCAGCGTACTGAATGGTGGCAGTAGTAATTACTGATTTCAACAGTGTGTCGTTCGTTCGACAGTTGATGATGTGGGATGGGAAGAAAAATTCATTAACCAAAAAAAAGCTTAGTACATTACTGGCTTACGTGTAAAGAAGACTTTAATGTATAGTGAGACAAAGCAGAAGCTAACGCTTTATTCCGCTTTATTCGCTTTATTGTGCTGGGATCGAAAAGGCAATCAACACATCTAATTACATTTTACACCTTGCCACAGCATTAACAATGTGTCCCTTTTTATTGGACGAGCTTTAAACGAAGTGTTAGCGTTGTCCGTGACACGATCAAAGCGTATCGATTGGAAAATTACACGAAACACAGCAAATTCTCTCACGCTCGTCAGATCGCAAGGAATTCGGTTAACAGCAGCATGTTCTCCGCTCTTTTCCCTACTTACAGTCGCGGCCACTGAACGATGGATCGTTCAAGTTTGGCGCCAGGACAAGCTTCTCGTGCACGGGCCGGGCAGCGGGATACTATGCGGACGTGGAAACGGGCTGCCAGATCTACCACATGTGCGACGGACTCGGACGACAGTTCAGCTACGCCTGCCCTAATACGACGCTGTTCCAGCAGCGCATGCTCATCTGCGATCATTGGTACATGGTCAACTGCTCGAAGGCGGAAAGCAACTACGCGGCGAACCTTTTGATCGGTAGGGCAGGAGGAGAGGAGCAGCGGAGTTTGTGACAGATGCTAGAGCTGATCGTTCTCTGTTGTGCTTTCAGGTCAACGCGATAAGCCATTCGTGCCGGAGGAGGAGAATGAGATCCGGACGCCACGGCCCGATCTGCTCGACCGTCCGGATGCGCTCGATTTTGGAGCTCCGTCACTGAAGAATTTCTTTAAGGTAGCTTTTTGGCAGTTTGCAGGGCTCCATCTATTACTTTTCTCATCAGATCACTTCCTTTCCTATGTTGCAGTCAAGTACACCCGCCCGTCAGAATGCAATTTTCGATACGCAAGGTCGTTCCCGCTCGTCAATTTCCAGCATCGTGAGAAAGGGACAGAGCGAGAAGCGTACGGCTACCAGCTCAAACACGGAGATTTTCCAGGAAAGTGCCAGCAACCATGGTCTTCCGATCCACTGGAATGGCCGATTTGCGGATGAGTCATCGGCGCCCTCAAATGGATCGCAGGCCGCTGCCACTACTGCCGCTCCTACCTCCCGAGAGCTAACCGGAGTCAAAACGAAACGCGATGAGGACAAAAATGAAAGCCGCAAAACGATCACGATTACGACAAGCAAGCGGCCAGCGGTAACCGTTAAAACACCTTCCCGTCGCTACGAACCGCCATTTACACCGACCGAATATCAACAACGGTTTGGAGTGCAGCAGCCTGTCCCAACGGCCGATTCGAACCTTAACACCATTCCGACAACGGTAACACGCGGTCCACCTTTTGTGTCAAACGTTCCGACGACTACCACAACCGTTCGACCACGGGCACAAAGTACCACGCGCAGCACGATCAACGTTCCCGCAACCACAAGACCACCAACCACGACGCAACGTCCCCTTCCCAGCACTCAACAGCTTCCCCGCTCGCAGCCCGCTCAGTTCCAACCACTCCCATCGAATTCCGCCAAGCCGACCGATCTGTCCGATCCGCGCCAATCCATTCTGCCACCGAAAGCGATCCTCTTTAGCCCACCGGCAGCGACAGCCGGTCTGTTCGAGAACCGGTTCGCCAACCAGCGGCCCGCAATCGTGCCGGCCGGAGTGTCCACACCGTCCCGCGAGCTTCTGCCACCGTACGAGAACCTGGCCAACTTCGATCAGATCAAAACGCGCTACACCAGCGAGTCGATCTACACGCGGCAACCCATCACGAACGAACCGTCCGCCGGGCCGGTCAAGACGGCCATCGACAAGCTGGCCGTGGCGGATCCACTGCCCGCCGCTCGACCCGTCCCTGCCAACCAGGACAAAGTCCCCCGTCCGTTCAGTGTGCCCAAGCCGGCGAACGATCTGGAACCGCCGTACAAAGAGTACGTGTTCTACGACGACGCAACCACGCAAGGTCCCCCGATCTACTACCAGTGGAAGTGGTCCGTTCCGTCGTTCGGGCTAGATCCACCGGGACTGGAAGCACCGGCAGCACCACAGGCGGCTGGTACCGCTGGTGTCGAAGGCACACTCGACTCCCTGCTGCCCCCGGTAAGTAGCCGAAAGGTGGACAACGAGACAGCGGACGATCAGCTGTCCGCCCAGCTAAATCCGGCCTCTCACGAGCATCTGCCGCACGACGGTGGACGCGAACACAACCAGACGGCCCGCTCGATATCCTCCGAAACGGGCAACCTCGGGGAGAACCGGGTGGAGGTGGAAAACAAGCTCGTGCTGCCGCTGCCCCAGCACAACTACCTGCAGCTGCGACAGCAGTTTGCCATCCCGGACTTTACCTTCCCGCTCGACGGTGCCGCCAAGGGTGGGCAATACGCGAACGTGGAAGCGGTGGACTCGTTTCAGGTGAAGATTCCGAGCGATGCGTCATCGCGCGGAAGTGCACCGGGTGCGGGTGCACGAACGTGGTACGGGGAAAACGCCCGGTGTCCCGAATGCCATCCCGGATTCCTGCGACCGGGAAGCTGTGAACCGTGCGTTAAGATACGCCGATGAGCCAGCATCGCACCGCCTTTCCATACCTGTAATGCATTTGAGTACGTCATCGTCCATACATCATCCCGTCCCCGAGCCACCCCTACGGTCAACCTTCATCACCCATCTGAGCACCATGCACATTGCAACGGGGCAACGTCTCCTTGCTTTCATTCAGAATGTTCCGGTTCCGGGGTGAGGCGTAGAGTCACCGGCGCGCGTCCTGCTGTAAATACACAAATCTTTTCTTTTTAATGAATAATGCATGCCTAATATGTCGATTTCATGTACGGCATCACGTATGTTTAAATAAAGTGTGAAAACTATAACGACGGTATGTAGCTACCAAGCATAGATTTATAAGGAAAGAAAAAAATACATTATAAGTTATAGGTTAGTTAAACGAAGCTAGAAGCATGTTTTAAAATATTCAATCAAATTTTCTTTCTTCTTGGGTGGCCAACAACCTCTGTTTTTTCTACAGTTTCATGTTTTTTTCAAAATGTTTTTTTCTACAGTTTCATGAAGTTTCCAGTGTCGTCAACTGCATTTTCTCTGTTGCTGGTGAATCGAAAGAATTTTAAGTTTCCTCAACTCACCATAAGGAATTCACCATAAGCCATTTCCATCTTTGTAATTTGCAAACTCAATTCTGTAACCTTTTCAGACTCCTATCACCCATTTTCGACATACTATTGCTACAGGAGGATGTTCCTATCAGTGTTTTTTAACTGTCTCTATATCCAGACTACTTTCTTAAATCTATCAAACTTGTTACAGCTAGAACGACACTACTTTTAAAGCTCTTGTACCTTTAACAATTTTGCTGCCCATTCGTGCTCAAAGCTATTGCATGTATTCTACTATCATAGTCAAATTCTTGCCCAATTAATTGTTGATCTAGCAGCACGGCCTGGCCGTTACTACCGAATAAAAAAATTGTTTTGATCTCTTTTTTATAGTGATTTAAGTGAAACAATAGCTCATTTTAAACATTTTGACTATTTTTCATATTTTACTACATATCTCATGTTGGTAACCTAATGACTTTTCAGACAAAGTGTATGATATGAGTGTGTAAGAAATGACAAAGTGTAAGAAATGAGATTGAACCTTGTAGAAGGCTTACATAACCACTCTACTACCCAACGATTTAAGGCACTAACTGCTAAATAATTGTTAATAAATGTGTGTAGCAAAATATGTATTCTATATAAAGTTAAATAATTTACCATTCACATTTGAGATATTTCCTAGATATTTTGCTTCGAATATCTCGTTACTCCCCTTAGAGAAACAACTTCATGGTTTCAATTCCTACTTAAATGAATAAACAAAATTTTATAAACCCAATCACGTATGGTATAGAAAGAACGCAGGTGCCCACTGCGCTGTCTTCGTACAGGCCGAACCTTGATCTGCTGCGGACGTCACGCGCAGTGCAATTTGGTGTTGCTTTTTAAGATCTACACCTTGGATCAGAGCCGTGCGCCTTTTGTTCGAATAGCAAACGGACCGCAGTTCGTTATCAACGTATATCTAAATAAAAAGAAGTAAAACCACTTAATATAGCTCCTTTAGACATTGAGAAGAAGAAAATCTCGCTTACCTCAAATCCTCCCACACAGTGCAGCACATCATCGTCCAACACTCTCCAGTGAACGATGAGCACATCCGGGGCTACTGGATTGCACGAGCATATCTCCGTTGGACAGTATGCACCGTTCTGCTGACCAAATGGTAGTGTGTGCTGTTGTACCGGACATCGAACGATCGGTACTTCGTAAGTCTTTTGCCGCTTTTTGGTAATGGATTTACGTTGCGTTGAACGACGCATCTCGGTTTGGGCTATTGGAGTTCCTTCTGGAACAAGCTGCTGCTGCTGCTGCTGCTGAGCGGAGGTGAGCTGCTGAACTTCATTTCGTATAGCGTCTACGTCAGAATTAATCAATTTGAGCCGTTCGTTTGTAACATTAAACAGTGCCAAAAGCTCTTGAATTGATTCTTGCAAATGGGACGCCTCGGAAGACATTCGTGGAGGCTGAGAATCTACGGCGACAGGTTCAATTTGATAGGCATTATCTGAAACTCAAATGAAATTATTATGCAACACCAACAATCACTTTCCTCTTTTACATCGCTTGTACCTCGAATTTCTTCTTCATTGGGAGCAGGTTCCGTCACTTCCACGGTATAGTGTTCCGATGCGTCCTCCTGCATGGTGGACGACCGTTCAACAATCCCCCTATAGAACTGATCGCACATCTTCTGTACCTCGGTCGTCACCGGTGCCAGTAGGTCCTGCAGACAGCACTTAATTTCTGTCAGGAATTGTTCCGCTTCGGTTGTGCTGATCGCTGGGAAGGGCTCCCCGTACCGTTCATCGGCGCACACCTCGTCCTCAATAAGTGAGCTTGCGACCTGCTCCTCACCATCGTGCTGTTCCGTTCCCCCGACCTGATGCACGATCGTTTCATCCGATAAAATTTCACTATTTTCCACATCGTCCGAAAGCCGTCCGATGTGCGTAACACACTCCATCACCGATTCGACCTTTGCCAGCGATTCGAGGTCGATAATGCGGGCATCGAAGAACACGGCCACGTTCGCGTCGTGATCGCGTATATTGCCCGCCATCGTCACATAGTCGTCCGCTTCCCGCTTTTCCAGCATGCCCGAGATGCTCGCGTGCAGCTGCAGGTGAATGTTGCGGGAGCTGGAGTGCCGTAGCTCAATGCTGCCCGCATCATGCAGCAGTTGCGTGAACATCTCGAGCGAGCGAGCATTGACGGAACGATCGGTCGTTTCGGAAGTGGCCGGTGCGTTCTCTTCTTGCGATGATTTCTCCAATGCTATCCGTAGCACGTTTCTTGCTTGATTTAATCGAAAGCTTTCGTCACGATGATGTTGGGCGATGTTTTCTTCTCTAAGCACATCCGGATGGAATGAGACTGATGGCGAGCGGTCGGACAGCAGGGGCGGAGGAGGACTGTTGAGAAAGTCCCAAAAGCTGTTCATCTGGTTCATTATCCACACAAGCACCGACCAGATGGTGTGCACGATGCGTTCGAAGAAGCAGGTGTACGGTTTACAGAACGACACGGAAGGAGCCTCATACCGATCGATTTCCAGCACACTCGAGCTGGTGGGAAACACTTTTGCATCGGCATCCACCACCGCAGAATCAATCGAGACAACCTTTTTGTCCTTTGCCGCATCCGAAGCGGTACACGCGTCACTAACGCATCTTACGCCGTACTGCAACCCTTCGATGAAAAGTTCCGGCTGGTCGATGTCATGATCCAGCTCACAGACCAGTTTCTCTAGCGTGCGTAGCACACAGGTCCACGCTTCATCCGCGCCCGATAGCACCCTGACCTTCAACGGATAGTTTTGAATCTCCTCGATCGTGTGTCGCAATTGGTTAACTATCCGGACCGGATCCTCCAGACTGTGGGGCACTAGCAGCTCGTTAAGCACGTGTTTGATCTTACCTACCAAGGAAAGGGCCCGAAATGCATCACCCACCTCGTGCCGGAGTCTGCAAAGCACCTCGGATAGGACGTGCCGCACAAACTTAAGCACCGTGCCGGTTACGGAAATGTTTCGCAGGATGTACTCTTCCAGCAGGAGCCGCAGGTTGAGGACGATTTCGGCCGCATGCTGTACTCGAGGGCAACTGGTCCAGTTTTTGCTCGATCCCTGCACGACCATAGGTAGTTGGGAATCGTTTGAAAGACCGAAGCTGGACGTTGCGTTTGAGAGGTTGTTCATCACACTGGACCGTGGGTTATGCTTGTGCGTGGCGACTTCAGGCAGTGGTGGCTTCTGATTGATACTGCTCTGCGTTTGCATTGAAATCATTTCGTCCGGCTTAGACACAAGCTTCCGGTACGCGGTCAGTAACGTTCGGTTCAGCTCCTCTTCCGAGGTAATTCCTTCCGTCATTGCACTGTTGGTCTTCAGTATGGCCGACGATTGGTCGGAAAAGGTTAGCAGCGCGAGCACATTATTGTTATTTACCTGGCGCACGTGCACCGTCGGGCTGGTCACTTTATCCGCCTCCACCAGGCACTCGGCATGACGGGCGATAAGCGAATCGATACTCTCACGACCATTCGATCGATCGGGGTTCGCCTCTTCTGGCACCTTTCGCTTGTACAGTACCATATCGTCATCCTTGCAGAAGCACCCGACAAACTCACTCTCTCCCTTATCGTCGGTGATGAACGGGGCCATGGAGCGTCGGACCGGTCGATGGGAACATCCGGGTGCAACGGCATCGCTCCCTTCTGTCTCCTCAATCCCGATCACAAATTGTGCACTGTTACCGTTCGTGCCGCTCGTTTCGTGCACGAGATTGAACATCGTTTCCGAATGTTCCATAAAGTCGCGCAACATTTCCCTGGTGAAGGCCGGCTGGGATGCCATCGCCCGGATGCTGGGCTGCTTCAGCACAACCAGCTCGTCGTCATTGCTCATCAGGGTGTGCATTTGTTCCAGCTGCTGGGCTAAACGGTTTTCCAACGATCGTTGCATCAGCACCGTACCGGACTTTTCCAACGCGGCCCCAATCTTGCTGGGTGACATGGGTTCGGGACTCGGGTTCTTCTTAAACTCTTCCGGAGGCCGGCTGCCATCCTTGAGCGGAGTCGTCGGTAGCTCAACGATCGGTTCGACGGGCTGGAAGTGTACCTGTGAGTCACTGTCCGGCGATTCGGACGAAAAGCTTAGCTCGGACACAGACGAATCCAACACGAGCGAGGTGGTGAAATTTTCGTACGCCGGATACGTGCCATCGTATACGGTGGGGTTGACGGGCAGGTTGTTGATAATCTTACGCGTTTGCTCGTAGATTGATTCCTCGCCGTGCGGTGACGAATCTTCGCGATCATTTTGCATGTTTGAATTTTTTTAACAGCAATTTAGAATAGCACGAAAAAACGGTTATAAATGTTGCACGCTCTTTCAAAATGAAAATGTTGAAGCAGAAAGTCCGAGTTGGTTACTGCGATTTAGGGGGACTGTTGAAGCAGTTTGAAAATTGCTCCTGAATGTAGGCAATCGGCATTGCGTGAGGAACAGTGGGTAATCCGTTCGCAATTTCAGGCCATAAATATGAATCATTTTGTCTAATGTCTATCCAGAAGTTAGTAACATGCAGAAAAAAAATATTTTAATTTCTTTCGAACATTTAATTTTTGGTATATCAAATTATCATACTTTGACTCATACTTGCTCAGGATTCTGGATGCAATGGGATCAGTTAAAGGTGACGAACTATTCGTTCTATCCTTCAGCACCAAAGGGAGAACGTTTCATGTTTTCGGTATTAAGATTCTGGTAGTTAATGGTATCATTAATTTCTTTGGTTTACAGATAATGTCGACTTAAACTTTTTGAATAATACTTATTCGATAAGAGCTCTACCCCAATAAGAGCCCAAATAAGAGCCCAATAGGTTTGATAAGAGCCCAATAGGTTTAAGCCCGAGGGGTTGTGTATTAGTTATGTTATTTAGTTATAATTATGATAACACAGAGGTAGAAGAAGAAATATGTTAGCTTGAAATGCCTAACCTTTTACAGGCTCCATTTACTTTTATTATCTATAGAACTTTAACTTCATAGGTACGCATCAACAATCAGATGACGCCAAGAGGCCGGACTTTTCTGATTCTTTATCAGTGAAATTTTGCTAGAAGAGAGATAACCCAAGGGTATCAGTGAAAGGAATTAAATAATTTGTTTGGGTGAAGCTGAAAGTTTTGCATGGCAGCTGCAGACATTATTGGGCCAATCCGAATCAATAACCAGTATCCCAGACACCAGTTACAAAGGTTTCAATTATTCAATCTAGTGAATTTATTCTATCACGGGGGCCCAACAGTTCGGACCTTTTAGTAAGATTTCGGACATTTTAATAAGATAGTAAAACGAAACTATTAGTTGTTATATGTTTTCACTACCACAACTACGGCATATATTTGTTTAATATTTTCCATTTTTTGTCTCTTCTTCTCTCTCACACATTTTCCTCTTTCTCGCTGCTTCTTTTTCTCTCTCACTGTTTCTACATGTTCACTTTATACAAAACCAGAACAATTGATTAATGTGGGACATGCATATAAGTCTGTAGTAACACGTTTAAATAATACCCTGGAAGCTCACACGTTCACCTCCTCTGCGTGCCGGTACAGATCGTTTTCATTCCATACCATGCTCGCAATACGAACGGTTTTACGAGGTCGATCCAAAAGCACCATGACCATTGACTGGGCGTTTGGCGGATCATATTGTTCGCTTGCATAGCTCGCCCCCTTTAAATAACTGCTTATCATGCGGCAATCGTTATAGAGATGTATTGAATAGCACAGAGAATACTAGCCATCGGTGTGTCCTTTCAACTTAGGAAGGGCGACCAGCCAAACTATGGAGGATATCATTAAATATGTCACAAAACACAACCTAATGCAAACATAACTGTACATAAACGAAAAACCGTAAAATTAAAAACCTAAACGCTTCAATTCACAATCGCATTGCGTCGCCCTCGGTAAGCAATCGAAATACAAGACAAGACCGTATAGAGTACGAAATGGGGCAAAATTATACAAAACAAGATTCGATATCGATACTAACTGTAAACGTAAGTGGCATGGACCAAATAGCGAACAAAAAGCTTACCGCATATAACTAATCATGTAAGTTCAGGAAACTATCTTTCAAACTATAAACGCAACGAACACGAACACGTCCCAGAACTAGGGTTTTGAATTAGTTTGAGAAAAGCAAAATGAACTTAAAACTGCTACTAACTACCGCCCGCCATCTACTGCTCAGTCTATATTACAGAGTCTGGGTGTGGAGTAAATCGTAGTTGCGAAGGTGCGCGCATGCTTCGATCCGTTGCCATGGGCCCCCTCTTTCCCAGCAGAGCAGTAGTGCCAGTAGCGCACCGTAACGCTTCCATAACGCCTATCTGCGCTGGATAGGTTTCATCACTAAACGCTAACATTATCCGTATAGAGTACCTCAAAAATAAACACATTCAACAAAAACAACGACTAGATTTTTCTTCTCCTCATTTCATGACCCTCTGGTGGTGATGGTGGCACATGTTCGTATTACCCCCTTTACACTGGAAGGTGGTAAAATGGCCGACCAGAGGAAGCTGAACAGGAAGGAGGCTGGACGATAGGTTCGGCTCCTGATATCGGCTCCAGAGAATCAGAGTGATGGGACGCCTTTGCTGGTGCACTCCAGACAACTTACGTTTGCTGCGGTAACGCTTTACACGTAGATTGTTTGCATCAGTTCATCTTGTGATGGAAAGACATAAGAAAAGGAAAGCCAGAGAGAGAGAGAGAGAAAGAGAGTAATTAATAGATGGATTTAATAAATGTATCAGTTCCAAAGGTGTAAGACAGTTGTAAGTGCTTCTCATCAAGCCGATTAGAAACGGAAATGTGTGGAAACTAGAAACAGTAATGTCAGTAGTAACGACGTCAGTAAGAACTTTGCCGGTGAAACAGCAGAGAGACAGAGATCGATTGATCGTATAGAATGAACACTACAGTAGGACATAGATAAAGACCAGAGCAGGACGAGATATCCAAAGGAAGTCAAAGTTGGCAGGAAAATTGTAAGGAGTTAAGGAAAAGATAGGTCGAAAAACCAATGCCCAGTACCAGAGACGATACAGGACAGCGACATGACCGATGACACTCACCACGTTGCAAGGTTTCTGACCTGTTGGCAAGTCCGGGACAAAGCGGGGTAGGATACGCTACTAGGGCCAAAGGGATGCTGTGCGAACAGAGGGACTGCTGTTTGAGGTGTGAAAACATCACCTTCAAACTTCACAACACGAAAGACACTAAAGTCCATCAAATACCACACAGTTTGGTTAGGTGTATGTGTTTGTGAAGGACGTGTGTAACAGTGCGTTGGGATGGTGTACTACGGCTCGTTCGTCCGAGATCAGCTGAAGGGAAACACCGGGAAGAGGCGGGCAGCTCGTGCAGGGATGGGTCTATGGGGTATTGTACTTATTCCAGCAAAATTTGGCAGATTTGGGAATTTCGGGACATCCTGTTCACTCGGGGTCCAGGATTCGGCCTCTCTCACACCCAACGAGCGAAACGGCTGCGTGCCTAAAAGAATGTGCCGACAACGGTCAGTGTACTTCAGTGCTTCAATACTTAAGAATAACATTTGGCAGACAATACACTATCCCTACTACAGGCGTTCACTACACCCGGTATTATTCGCTACCATACATGACTTTGAGTGAAATCAGGAGGTTAGAATGAAGAAGATGTTATTTTATCCATCCAAATGTAAATAAACTACTTCCAAAATATGGCAAGATCGCTGATGTAGATGATCCTTGATTTACACCATGTTACTTCATGCGACTATTTTCGAGATCCGTCCAAACATTCCTTACTCCGCTACCTTCTACCACGTTTCGATCATCAACCGAGCAGTTCCCGCGAATCCATCGCAATACCTACCTCCTCGACAAACGATTTCTTTGGCGTCTTCACTCCCCTGCTTTCGGCATTCAGAATGATCGTCTCCGCAAGGCTCTTCACTTCTTTGGTTTCAAATGCCGATGGTCGTGTATGGGGAAACTTGCTTCGCTCCTGCAATGAAGAACAAGAAATCAGCGAATGTTGTGTTAACACTCTTTACGCGCCATGTCTAGCAATGTTTACCCTACTAACCTCGCTGCCACTGCTGTCACTGTCCGGGAACTTCCTGCCGAGCGGATGCACCTCGTACCCGTGCCGTGTGTAGGTACCCTTGAGCGGACGCTCGAGCTCTTGTGCGAGGCTGCGACCAACAGGCGCACGGCTACTACCGCTGCCAGATCCACCAACCTTCCGGGTGTGCTGCAGGGCTACAATTTGCGACTGTTTCGCTTCCAGCTCCTCCATCAGCTGCTTGATGCGTTCCTCATCGCTGCCCCGCTGTGACATCAGCTCGCGGATGCGGCCCTCAAGTGTTTCGACCTCCTCCCGCAGCTCGCTGTTTGTCACCTCGATGTGGTTCAGCTCCTTGGTCGAGTTTAGCAGACGGCCTCGCAACGCTCCCACCTCAGCACGGTGCGATTCTTCGCCGTCGCGCAGCATCTGCTCGGTGTGCGCCAGCTCGTCTTCCAGCGCCAGCACACGCTTCTTCTCGCGCTCCAGTGCTTCCGCCGCCGGCCCCCGCAGGTAGTTCTGCAGCTTGGCATAATCGTCCTTAAGTGTACCGTACTCCTCCACCAGTGCACCGTGCTTCGCCGCCAGCTCCTTGTTCTCTTTACCCAACCGGCTTACCCGGCTCTTGAGCGTGCTTTCGGCTTCCTCCAGATGCGCGATCCGCTCGCTAGCGTACTCGCTGTCCTTGCTCAGCCGCTCCTCGAGCTGCGCGATCTTGGACTTTAGTGTCGCTTCCTCCTGCTCGCAGCGGCTGATCTTCTCCTTGTACTCGCGCTCCATCTGCGCCCACAGGTTGTCCGCGTTCTCGAGCGTCTCGTTGTACGCCCGGTTCAGCTCGGCAATGTTCTGCGTCAGCTCCTTTTCGCGGCTCATCAGCTCGCTCAGCCGGCCCTGCAGATCCTCCGCCTGTACGCTGCCACTGTCGTAGTAATCGATGTGGTCCGTTGGAATGCACTGGATGGCGTGCGACTCCGCATAGGACAGGGTCGGTCGCTGTTGCTTCTGCAGCTGGGCCAGCGTTGTGGCCTGGTGCTGCTTGAACTGCTCGTGCAGCTGCCAGCTGTTGTACAGCAGCAGCAACGGTATGAACATGTAGATGATCTCGATCTTCTCCCGCAGCTCGTTCTCGTTCTCCTCCAGCAGGAATATCCTCTCCTCGTACTTGTGTATTAGCTCCTCCAGACTCTCCATGTTTTCCTTTGCGTCCTGGTACTTGGACTGGTACGAGCTGCGGGACATTTCCAGCTCCTCGTTCCGCTGGCCCATCACTTCCAGATCTTCCTCGAGCCGTTGCAACCGCAACCGGGTGTCATTTTCGATCTCCTCCAGCTCGCAACGCTCCTCCTCCAGCCGCTCGTTTTCCAGCTCCACCCGGCCCAGCTTGTCCGACAGCTCCTTCACCCAACCCTCCAGCTGTACTTCGCGCTGCAACCGCTCGGACAGATGCCGCAGCTGCTGGTCGCCACTGCTCTCGTACACCCTCAGCTTGTTCTCCAGCATCTCCGCCCGCTCGACGTAAAACTGCAGCCGACGCCGGTCGCACGCTTCGTCCCCGGTCGGGGCCGGCATGTTCAGCGCTAGCAGCGAGCTCTTGCTGGGCGTTTTGCACACCGCCGCCACACCCTTGCACTCCTCGATCTTCTCCCGGAAGCGGTTCAGCTTCTCGATCTCCGCGCACAGCTCCGCGTTCGTCTTCTCCAGCGCGGGGAAGTCTTCCGCCTCCGTCTGAGTGGCGGCGTGTGCGCACGGTTCGTCCACAAACACGCCGCTCTCCTGCAGGCTGGTGGCATTGTTCCAGCGCGTCGACTTCTTCATGCCGCCAAACGTTTCCGCGATCGAGGCAATCGAGGGCGCCTTCTGGGCGGGGGCTGGCACGGCCGGGTGCGGATCCGTGCTGTGGAACGGCTGCACGGTAGCAACAATCTTACCCCCGGCCGCCTTGTTGTACGGTGTGGAGGTGCTCATCACAGCGGCCGTGTGTAGCAGCGCCTTCGGCGGGGTGCTGCTGTCCGGCAGGGTGTAGTTGTACTTTTGGAGGGGCGGTTCGATGCTCATATCGTCGCCCGCAATCTCGTGGTCCTGCGACAGGGCTTCGAGATTGTTTAGCAGCGACAGGATCTGAAGGAAGCACAGTTTATCCTCCTCGTCGTAGCACGCCCGCTTGGTCATGGCGACGAGGCGCTTACGCACATCGTCCGTTGGGATTTGATCCAGCAGCGATAGGTCGCACGGTGACGGTACGCCGCTCTGCTGGTCCTCCAGATGGTGATGGCTGTTCGGTGAGGTGACACCGGAATCGGAACGCTCCGAGAGCATTATCAGCTCATCGTGCTCCTTCTCCGTATCCGTCCAGCCGTCCTTTGTCGTGCCTCCACCTACCGTCGGGCTTGAGTTGTTGCGTAGTGACCACTGCGCAAGGAAAGCAAACAAGAACAAATTGCGTTAGTTTGGTGCTAGATGAAAAACTACTTAATTCAATTCACAAGCACACGTTTTAGTTCTGCTATGTTCCTAACCATCTACGGAATTCAACCTTCCAACGATTGTTGTATGAAAACGCACCTCAGAAAACAAATGGTATCCAATCAAGTGTAACACGCCAGATGCATTTTCGTCAAGCAAACCGTTAGCTTGTCTTAAGTATCAATAGCAAGAACTGTACACCGCAGTGCATACCTGGGAAAAAGTTGCAAGGGGTGCCCTCTCTTGTTGTCTTGAACTACGCCATCCTGACCCCGAAAGCATCCCAGGCGGCACCCCTTTTGAGATAATTATTTCCGAAAACTAATTCCCCCTTATCGCTAGTAATCAAAAGGGGCCTATCCTGGGAGCCGTGCGTTGCGTTGCGCCAGAGAAACGAAAGCAAGACGAAAATAACGCACATTCGCATACTAATTGTCCCGTGGAGGCAAGAAGAGTTCTCTCCACGTCAGAACAGTAGCGTACAAAAGAGAAAGAGTGTAACGTTTTAACTGTAGCGGCCTTTCCACCCCCAACAGCCACAAGTTCGTTCAACTGCACTTTCTGCCGGTGTTGTTGCCTCTGCTGGTGCTGCTGCTGCTGCTCTGTCACGGTCATGGTTTTCCAACGCATGCACTAACCATCCGCCCCCCTCTCCCCCCACCACAAACAACCGTATCATGCGCCACGGAAAAACTGCGGGAGCATCGTTCCCAGTAGTTAAAGGTGTTCAACAAATCTTTAATTATCGGTTCGCCAGTGTCGAGCCTTCCCGTGCGAGCGTGCGCTTCTGAGCGGACACGCAACGACGAGGTGTGCGGAACGCATCGATCGCTTGCCTCACGCACGAAAACACACGCAGAGACCAGGGCCCATGTCACCGAACCCTTGGGCCTCTTGGTGAAGCTCTGGGGAGGTTTTAGTTAAGCAAAACTTGAAACGGTAGCCGAAAACACAGTTCCGCAAGCCCTTGAAGGGAATGATAATGGTCTACCGTCTCTATGAAAAAGGCAGCAGCAATCTAACCCACAAACCCCAACGGTTCAAAAGTACTGGAATTTATGTTTTAATTTATGAATCTCCGACAACGTCCGACCGACTGGACATTTATCTAATTCACAAGAAAAGAAGGGCATACTAGCCCCGCGCGGGGGCAACTATTTTAACGATCTTTTGTTGACTCATACCGGTGCTGCAGGATGGTCAGAACTGGTGCAGCACTCGGCTATGCTTACATTCCTTGTTGCGCCGTTTTCCCATAGCGTCTTAAGGGGGTGGTGGGTGAAAAACGTTGGTGCCAAGTGGTGAACCATTTCATTATCTGTTCCCCCGGATCGTCATCTATGTCGCGATTCTTTCCACCGGGAGGGAACAAAACGCTCAAATTGCCGTGCTTATTCGTTAAATTGACTTTCAGCGTTTAAAGCTCATACATTCGAGGTGTGTTTCAAGGAACAAGAATGTGTAACAAAAGCAATAAATAAAAGGCCGAAACTGTTTTAAAATGCTTCTCTTATTGGATAATCTACGTAATGTTTTATTAGTCAAAATGTTGTTAAGTTTCCTTAACATAAAAATGATCCATTTCAATCGATTCCATTCCGTGTTTTCCATACAACTCTTGAAACATATTCAATCGCTCGTAAGTAATGTTTCTGTTTTGACGGACAAACGTTTATTAACGGTTCGGCTCAAAATATACCTCATTTCACCCAGCATGGCCAACAAATGAAGGCCAGTAGGTGTACCTCGGAGATTTTTTTCTTCTTGCTCGTAGCCTTTGCTCCTTCTGCTTGTACTGCTATTATGCATGTTGCTGCTCTCCAGCTATGATATTCTTTGTTTGTTTGCGATCTCAACAAAAACGCGCGCGCGCGCGAGTAAATGGGCGCACACTGAAGCACGGAAAATGCCATGATTTATGAACGATGCCGCAATGTGATTGAGATATTAGAGTGGTAAATTATTGTAATTCACATGGAACCGGGGCTGACGGCCCACCCTCCTGGCCGAGGTTGCTACAGAAGGTTGCGACAGAAAGCTGCCCCGATTGGTGGCGGAGACATCGTGCAAGGTTCCGGGAAGTCATAAGTTTGGAGAAACAAATGGCATTAAATGCTGTTAAAGTAACTCAATACCGCTATGGGAAGAGAGAGGGTTTCCCTTTCACTAGCTGCTTATCTTATTAATACCCACGAGATACTGTGTTAAATGAAGCTGCATAATTGTCTTAATGAATACGACATGTAGCAGTTTCATTTACTCAAGCATATGTAATTATAAATAGTTATATAAATGTTGTTTAAAAGTAGCTTGCTCAATAACCTAGTGTTTATGTATCCTTATCACAAACCTTATCCGTGTCTGACGTCATAACCTTTCTAATACTGCCAAACAAACCGCATAAAATCGAGCAACGAATAACAAATCTTGGCGACTGTATATGCAGCCGGACGGTAAGGTAAATAAATTCATTGACAACCTAATCATCACAAGGCGGACCCGGTACGTACCATTCAACAGTCGCCGCAGCGCGCTTGAAAATGCGTAATTTGTTCAGCTGTTCAGCAGGAGATTGCCTCCGTTTCTCACAACAACACTTTCGATTGATCCTCTTAACACGCAATGCCCGTGTGGGTGGCTTGGGCCATGATTTGTTTTCACTGCCACACAATCACATACGCGTACACACATCACAACTTCATTACGATCGCCTTCCGACTCCTACGGCCATGAGTGTACCGCCGTTCACGGTGTGTGGTTTTCTACAGGCTCGAAAACGAACCCCTAATCACATTTCTGGTGACAAAATCTTCACCAGCGTAAGGTTTTAAGAAGCTCAACGCTCGCTCAAAAGCGTCTAGCCTAAAATGTGCTAACCGTTACCACTGCAGCTATGGTTTAACATCCCGTCGTTGATAGCCACCCCATAAGCACAAAGTTCACATTTTACGACCTGAAACGTTTAGCACCCGCTTGATCCGCTTTTCCGCTTCACTCGATGCACGAGTTTGTTGGTTTGATGTGTCTCAAGGAACGGGTCAAAATACACACAAAAACACCCGCACTCGTCTCGCTTATTCAGAAGGCAGTCAAACTTTCCACTACTGCCGTTTGAGCTTGCATCTCAATCAATGATCAAAGTTTTGCACCCGTCTAGCGTCGTTGTTCTGGCGGTGAACCGTACTGTACCGGTGGCACTGAAGCCGACCATCGACCACCGTGCGCCCGGCAAACCGAGAAGCAGTATCAATCATTGTCAGGGGCAATTAAATGTGGCTGACTTTCACGCTGATTGAGCTACGCGCCGTGGAAGAGTCTCGGCGGTAGAATGACCTGGTCGCACTTTTCCTTTCTTTCACTTCACACACACACACACACACACCCAAACGGGCCTTGACCGCGCCACACACGCGCGCAACCGTGGCCGCGCTTTTCCAACGCGTTGCGCGTATTCGAAAGACTTCAATGAACGTCCAAGCGACGAACGTCCTCCGGTACGCTGATCGCGATTTACACACCAAGATCAATCGAAAGCGACTGACGCCCGCGCAAACGCGTCCACAACTGTAAGCGCGCGAACGGCCGGACGACGCGTGAACATGCTGCCGAAGGCATGACGGTCTGGTGCTTGGGGTGGCTTGGGATTTTCGGACGCGCTTCGTAGTGGGGGTAGAATGCTTCACACAACAGCTGAACCGGCCGTATTGTGTTGGGGTTGCAGCTGGGGTGCGGCAGCACGGAAGCGGAAAGGTTTGTAAACGAGTATTGGCGCCTGGCGCTCGAGCTGCTGATGGTTTGGGATCGTGCATTTTAGCATAAGCCGACATGATAGCGGCAAGGAAGCAGCTACAAGGCATTCGAATAGGCTATGTGATGCTTAACAACCAATGAAGCATCAAACAGTGCTAGGTTGGAAGGAAACACAGTAAAAACGATTTAAAAAAAATGATTAAATTGAAGATTAAATGCTGAGAGCACACATGTGTCATACGGAGGTTATAAATTCCCTCATACAACCCATTTATATTATAATGAGCGACATTTCATATCGTACAAGAATGTGTCACACCCTATTACATTTAAAGCTTTAAAAAGGTTTGAAAAAAATATTTATTTCACACTGAAACTGCTTCTACATTCCGTCCCCCACGTTGTGTTTCGCTCTCATGGATAAAACAATATGACGAACTTTCAACATAGGGACGCAAGTATATCACCCAGACATACAACCGTAAGTACTGTTGCATAGGATTAAGCTTCCAATCCCCGAAAGTCAATCTGGAGCTTCAAGTTCTTTAATGCGTAAACGCATACAAGCGGTGTGAAAATATGAACCCCGAAAATGAGAAATGCAGATTTAATTTATTCGCCTATGAATAGTGATTTATGCCGAGACACATGAAGAGAAAAGTTAATAGAAAGGGCTTTTAAATGATTAAAAGGGCTCGGTTTTTCTCCACCAATCTGGGAAAGTTTGATAAGATTAAGCTGTTTCGTTTGATTTAAGGGTGACTCGCCTTGCACGGAAAGATCTGGTTTCTTGACTGACGGAAGCTGCAAGAACCCTTCAGGGTCAGTATTTATTACGTGTGCTAATCCGCTCGGCAAACCAACAAAGCGATCCGGGTGTGTGTGTGTGTGCGAGTTTTGTTTTCTATTCCATTTTTCCGTGGGAAGTTTCATAAAATATTCCAACAATCACCAACCTCACCTGATTTGGTGGCAAAGTAGTTTTGACTGCCCGGTTAGGTCAAAGGTGAAAATGAAGGCGTCTAAACTGTAAGCGTCAGTGTCATAAAGCTCAACACACATTTAGCTTATGCTTTGTGCGTTTTTATTGCCATCCTGCTGAACGCCTTCCGTCCAGCTAATCGGCTGATCTTTCAAAATATCCATTCTGGATGTTAACCATTTTACAGATCCTATTCGGCCCCTCCACCCTCCGCAACGGGGCAACTAAGTGACTAATTAGCGATCGCTTGCGGCACCACCAACGAAGGTTCGCTACTCTATCCGTGCGGGCTGCGTAACGCTGCTCCCAGAGCGCAAGAACGGCTGGCAAACGGGGGACCAACTAGTGTGCTCGTGATACGAGCAAACCCGCCGGCAAGCACTCCAGATGCTGGTACGGTGCGCGATAGCTAGATCGCTTGCTGTCCCCTGCTGTCCCGCCTCAAAAGATCAAAAGGCAGCGAATAGCCGAAGGGGCTTATGCGAAATCTATAAAGCATGTGCGGTGGGAGGTGGAGGCCGGGCCCCCCCGTTACCTGTGTCAATAGGCGAAGCAGAGCCGTCCCCAGCGTGCAGCGCGCGTAGTGCCTTAAATTATGACTAATCCTACCCTAAAAGCAGCGAGCTGCAACATTGCAAACGGTTCGGCGGACATGAGGCGACGGAAAAACGTGGACCTGGACGGGGCAAAGCAAAGAAGAAAAAAAAAAGAAGGAAGGGACAACCACACCACACCTGCGTGCGAGTGGCCATATCCTTCGCGAGATCGGCGGATCAACAATTGACGTTCGCCTATTATGCTGCTAAGCGACCGGCGGCCGTCAATCCATGGTCACTTCATTGATGCAGTCGCTCAGATGCCGTGCTCCGCCAGCTTTCCAATGGGGCTGCTGCGAAGAAAAACAATCCACACCCCCGAACACACTTGACGGTGTGCCTTAATCATGCCCTGTCCCTGGCTGCGAGCATAAAATGTTGCTGACCATCGCACGGACCATGCGGGTCCGGGTTTGTACTCTCGTGAGAAAAAGCGCACAGCCTGAAAATCAACAAACCACCACGGAGTTACTTACACCAAACCTCCTACTCCATCCCCCCCTCCCCCCCATTCCCAGGTGCCACCCATTGCGGACTCCCATGTTTGCGCTCGATTAGTCACTGACAGAATGGCCGGTCGTCTAGCGGTCCTCGCCTTTTGAGCTGCGTCGTTTGTTTCGATTTGACAGCCGATTGCCGACTGTTGACGCGTTGCTGCAGGGTGGACAGCGACGGGGACGGCTCGCGCGGTGCCGGTGAGGATGCGATCGGATCCATAATCAACGCGCGGCAACCAACACGTTTATAGCGATCCACTTGTGGAGGCGTTGTGTGATCGCCCAGCGAGGGTGATGATGGACCTTTTTGTGCTCCGAAATGGGGCACCCCGTCGATGGGGATGAGCTTGTTGGGGTGGCACGGACGACCGGGACACAGGCGTGCGTGATCGAGTGTCCGGTCGTGGGTACGTTCTGCACGATCGTGATCGCTCGAGTGGTAGGGAAAGTGGCTCGAGCGTCGCCGCTGATGAAACTGATCCGCTGGAATGTTGTTCGCGTGGCGGGAGATTCGAATCGGCAACCGTGGTCCGGGGAGAGGGCGGAGAAGGAAGGTGGTGTAGACCACAAACCATCTATATTGAAACGGCAACCGTGATAAGAGGGTCGAACACGCTACACAATAGTCAAAAATGTTTAATTAACCGAAGCGCTGTTTTTTTTATGAAACAAAAGGTAAAGCTAGACAGCAAACGGGTGGGATGGATGCAAATTGACTTTAAGGGGGGCACACCGGCAATAATATAGCTGAAAACAGCTGACAGAAACCAATTATCGGCCCACGGGTGTTGACGGATATAGAATGGAACGATATCGATGAAATAGCAGACACGGCCAATGTGATAGTTGCTATTTAAAATATTATTAAAATGTGTCCGGTGATATAGTATCACGACACGCTACAAAACTGGAACTAAAATCAATCTCGGCAGTATTATCTGCTTCATAAAACATGTTCATCGGCATACCGCATGCATAAAAAGCATCGCTGCAAATTCTAATCGGTGCACCGAATCAGTAAATCAAGAACGTACCGCACCGAGGGACGAAGCCAAATAGGATACGGTGATCCAATTCACGTACCGTCATAAAAACCATCGATCATTTCATGGCTCAATTTTGGTTAGTTCGTTGTTTCACTCAACTCCTCCTCCTCCTTCTCCTCCAAATGATCGGACAATAGTGCCGTTCGTTTGGAGAGACAAAAAAAAAAGACTGCCCCACAAATGCCACCGTAAACCGATGAATTATTGTCCATGTCCTAATCCAATTATTTGCTCAAGGTTTGTGAACCGGGATCGGGATGCCGGTTGCGATGCCCTGGGCAACAGTATCTCAATAAATTAGCGTGCAGGTAGCGAGCTGGGGCCGCGGGAAGGAGCGCCGAAAATTTGCTGCAAAACCGCCGTGCTAGGGGTGAATGATTAATTCGCATCCGACGCGCGACAGATTGAGTTGTCCACTGCAGAAAAAGGTGGACATAAATGCTGGATTTTATGTGGCAATATTTGTAGCAAAATTAGCTCCCCTTTTAAAAAAGCACGCTGTAAAATAATTTTGGAAACATAGCAAGCACTTCACATTATCACATTTAACCCTGCACAACCTTCGCTTTCTAACTGAGGTTGAAAAATAACGGTCGAAAAGAAAGAGTCGCCATCGAGAGCATGGCGTAGCAGCGCCATCTACATGTGAACTTACCTTGTCATGGCTTTCCTCGAGCTCGATGATTCGAAACTCGAGCAGTTCGTTCTGCTCGCGAAGCTCGTGACTTTCCTTTAGCAGGTCCTCCTCGCGCTGAAAAGCAAAGAAAGTATTCAAAGCCTCAAATTATTCCTGATAAATCTACTAAATTGTATCTTATTATTAATTATTACAAAAATCATGCAAGGCCTTGAAACAAAACATTTCGAGCACTTTTAGCCAAGACAAACTGCTCGAATGTGCTTGAGCTCATGCAACGCTTCAGTGCTGCAAACAAACGCTTAATTTTTTTCGCAATTTCCTTTTGTTTTTTGATTTCCAATTTGAACAGATAAAAAATGTCGTATCATTTTAAATGCAGACAAATGTAATCAAATCATAAACACCTACCTTAACGAGGTATGCGATGCGTTCGTTTAATTTTCCCTGTTCGCGCGAAGCTTGTGTTGCCTGAAAAGAAAAGCAACGTCATGTCAGCATCCTCCTGTAGCCTTTTTGGCTGGTTTTGCAGCTGATTTTCTACTCACCTTCACTAGCTCTTGCTCCAGCTGGTCGATCTGATCCTTGGCGAGCGTGTAGTCCCTGTTGAGGGTGTCGTACCGCTGCTGCATCTCGTCCAGCTCCAGCTTGATGCGCGCCAGCTTACCATCGTCCCGGGCTATCACCGGTCGCTGGACGTTCCAGGGGTCGTCCTCCGGCGAGTCCCCGGTGAAGCTGTTCGGCTGCGGACTCATCGAGGAAAGGGCCGAGTCCGTGTCGGAACCGAGCGACGCCTGCTGGCACTCGACTGAGACGATCGGTGGTTGCTGTTGTGCTGCTGTGCTTACCGTGCCCGCCGCAACAAGGTAGGGCGGACTGACGTTACCTTCTAGTACTACGCTACTGGCACCACTGCTTTCGTTGCTGTGAGCTTCCTTGGTTCGTTTACATAATTCGTGCGGCTAGTGTTGGATGGACGGAAATCAAACAAATCACATTAAGCCTCGTGCATCCGCACGTAAAACGCTCCAAAACATCCTTACCAGCGTCGGCCGTTCAACCTCATCGTTGCCGCACGTCGTTGCTTCTATCGCTAGGGTTAGGTTCTTAGCCTGTGTTGCTTCACTTGCGTTCCGCGCCGCTCGGCAGCCGGTGTCGTCGTGTGCGGACAGGTTCTCCACTGCCGGCACGGCGGTCGTCGTAGTTGTCGCAGTGACAATTGTCAGCTCCAGAGATTCCTTCGTTTCCAGCTGTTCGTAATCGTCGGTGACGGATTGGATGCTGTTATTGCTGTTGCTTTTGCTGATGGTTCCGCTACATGGTTCTGTCTCACGCAATTTTCGCATCTGCAAGGCAAGGGCAAACATAGTCAACGTTACTTTTCGCGCTTGAAAAAATTGTTGGCAAACCCTTCCCCCTCCCCCCCCCCCCCTTTCCTCACTCCGAGATGGCACGAATCCAGTCATCATCAAATTGAACCCCCGCGAGCCGCAGCATTCTTTGCTTCCTTCGGCCTCTTTTAACCGATCTCGACCGCGGCCGAAAAGTAAACGCGATTTATCCAACGTGACTGTTGTTGCGAGGGCTCAAACACTTCAAAAGCAAGACATTGAACTTTTAATCGCACCGGGCCGCAAATATCTTGTCACCCGCCACCGGCCACCACTTTCCTTGCCTTGTGTGAATAAAGCGATCACGATTACACACGTTTATGCTGCACAGCACTCTCGGCGTCTCCTCGTCGGCAGATGCGTACCGGTGAGGACGATACCTGCCGCTGTTGAGAAGTACGACCCCGAGTACTTTCTTCATCGGTCACCTTACACAATGGCATCTCCACCAACACCACCACCACGATGAACCGGTTTTCCTTTTCGGAACGATTCTTTCCGAAAGCGAACCAGCGGACGGTATGTTGGGGTGGGGAGGCAAAGAGCATAAAAGGGCTCTACACGATTTACCTTCCCCCTTTCCTTTCTCTCTCTCTCTCACTCTGACGCTCTTCGGAACGAGCATAGTGAAATGGTTTAATGCTGCCCCAGAGCGCTACACATTTATGCTGCGTAGGTTGTGCGGGTGTCCATCTCGACCAGCCCCATCGGCCCGCACTACAGGAACCGCACGACGGGTGCGTCTAAGCGCCTTTTATGTAACAGACCCGTGCAAACCGTAATGATGTCGATTGCGTTGCAATGCACATGCAATGGAGGAGCTGAATGGTCACCTTAATCTCCGTTTCCACGCAATCTGTCCAGCTGCTGCCCTGTCGTCTTCCGCGGAAGCGTCACCGAGGGGGCGATCTATATATATTGAGCCGCGGGAGCAAGTAGATAAAAAATTGCATGACCATAAGCAGAACCTTCACCAACCTCCTTCTGCCCTCCGAAACATCGGGCCAAATGGGAGGGTGCAAAAAAAAAAACGGGAGCGCCTCGGTATGATTTTTACCGACCGACGAAAAAGGGAAATACGATCGGAGTTCGGAAGGGTTTGAGCAGGTCCCAAGGAGGGTCCGCACGAGAGTGAAAGTTGTGTGGGCTAGTTTGCAATTTCTTTTGCATAAATTAGGCCGGGTGGCTGGCGGGTTGGCACGGGGTTTGCTCGTACGCGCGGCTCCATTAAGGCAAAACGGAAACATGATTTATTTCCCACAACATGAGAAGCACTTGCCTGTTCGAGCCCATACCGAAAAACCGGTGAAGAACGGAAGAGAGGGTGGAGGGAAGCAAGCGAAAGAAAAATCACCCAACTTCGATTACTCAACAGCCTGAAGCTTGCATACGCGGGCTGTCAGAAGACAAAGCGACTCGCAATCAACTTTCGGGATAATGCCATCGGTTTTTGGGAGATTGCTTTGATAGCAGAAAGCGCTCGTAAAGTGATCGCGCACCGAACGTCCGGGCAGCGGACTGACCATGTGTAACAATTAACCGCCGCCTATCGACGGGGCCGATCAGCCGCACTTCACATCGCGCCAAAGTTTTGCAAATCTCAAGAGTGTCTTCCCAAGAGGGACGCTTGTTAGCCCGCTGCAACATGAAGCCCGGCGAGACTTTCCATCCCATTAACCTGCCGACCCACGGCCAGTGCTACACGCCGAATCTGCATTGGCACAAAAACAGATAGATTGAGGCGTGTTGTTGGACTGCTGCTCGATCAAACCGATCGATATCGGGTGGCTGGTGAAATGTTACTCACCCAACAATATCGTACTGCTAAACAGGAGGGTAGCTTACGCAACAGACATCCTTAAACTGCCCGATGAGATAGAAATTGTCCGACAGTCCTGTCACCCTCCTGTTTCCCTTTCCTTCCCTTCTCTTGTGGAGATGTTGAGCAGCAACGAACGAACATCATAATTGCAATCACTCCTCCTATCGCCATACACACACACACACACACACTCAATCATCCCCGAACCTCGGAACGACTCCAACGAGCGATAATAGTGCTCAGTACTAAGGGTAGCTTGATCGTACTACTGCAAAAGGCAAGATTTTCCACAACCCGTTGCCACATTCGCCATAAATCACTTTCTTTCGCACGAGGAGCTGCACGAACGCGCAAGCGACGAACCCCGACGACGGCGATGCTGTTCGAACGAAAGTGAAAACGATCCGCCGCGACCGGTGTGCTTTCGATTCAAATCGAAGGTATGGTTTTGGTTGCTAGCCGTTTGCAATGCTGCAGAGCAAGGTGTAATAAATCCGTCGCGTGTACACACACAGTTTGCATCTACATCGTTGAGAGGTGCGGTATTCTGTAATTGTTCGTCAGTACAGGCGCTCCGTTGGTTGACAAGAAATCCGATGCCGAAACGCGATGCAGAAAGCGAAGAAAATTGCAAACGTGTATTATGATGAAGTGTGAAGTATTTGTGTGTGTGTGTGTGGCATGGATTTTCTACACATAATTTTCAACAGGTGTTTTGACGTTTATTTTTCCATTATTTGAAAGAAGTCGGTAGACTTTCAACACAAATATTAAACGCAATTTTATATGTTTTTGGGCACGATCGTGAAGTCCCTATAGGTTTTTGTACATCTCGCACAGCTTCCTACGCTAGCGATCGGTTTTCCTGCACCGCATGTGCTGACATTTACACTCTCGTCAAACTCTACCGTTACTTTAATTTGTAGTAAACACTGTAATTACACCATGAGATCAATGTCTAGAAAATTGCATCGATGTCTTCTAAAGGGTACATCCCAATGGCTCGAGCACGAAGGCGTCTTTATAACCACGAGAGACCGAAAAAACGATATGATTGATAGTTGAATTAGATGCTGGCAACAATATTTAATGACTGCATGTTGTCAGCTACCTCAAACATTTTTGACCGGTTCATGAAAACATTTACCTTTCAATGCTACTACTTGCTTTATTCAAAAGTACTGTAGATGGCAGCACACGGTTGGTTAAATGCCTGGAGCTACAAAACCAATACTTAAACCATTTCAATAACGTTCAAGGTTGGGCGCTTGCATCAACATTGTCAAAATAAATCAGCGTTCAAATGATACCTCTCTCTCTCTAAAACCCAAGGCTCGGTGTGTTTATTTATTTCAGGTCGAATTGACCTACCACCTGTTTTTTTTTGTAACATCCCGTCTTTTATGAATTCAGCTACCGATGATCGGGTGCAATAAGTAGCTCCAGCTCTTGCCACCCAAAACGCCTCCGAAGACCCATCGGCTAGCACAACAAACCGAACCGAACTCGAATCGAACTCCCAAAAGCCGACCACACTACCCTTTGCACATGTTCGTCTTTACTTTCACCTGGCTGGTGAATTTGCTTTCTCGTTTTTCCTACCCGTTTTCGCCGGGCCGTCCCAGCTGTACCGATCTTGTACCGCACAATTACACCGTCCGAAAGGCCAGATTTTATAAGGCACAGGTCACATACCCCAGGTCCCCGTCCCCAATTGACACGCAAGGTTCAAATCCCTCGCAACGCTCACCGCGTGGCCATTGACGCAACCTTTTGCCGTAAAACCCTTTGCCGGAGTGTGTGGCGTAGAGGGTGTGGAAGCGGGACCGGCAATATTGCCGTTGCGCAATGCTTTTACCCCCTCCCTTTACAATCGCTCCCCCAAAAAAACGCCATCTTCTGGAGCAGGCTTAGCTGCTTGGCTTATTCTACCGTCCGGCGCCGGATGATGGTCGGTGGTCAGCTTTAGCTCCGGTGGATCAAATTCGATCTGGACCCCACAGCCCAGCAGGAAATTGCGGTCGATGGTCTGCGAGCTGTGAGCGTGGCCAACGTCCACCGTACCCCTCCCAACAAAACCCCCTTCACGTGAAGCATGACGAGACACACCAGCGACAACAGAGAGCGTTTTGACTCTGCGTGCCCAAGCGTCACGCAAAATTGAAAGCGGAAATGGATGGCTGGCCGAGGGAACGCGGTTCGGCAAATTTACAGCGCGCCACGCCGGTAATAGAAAAACAGCAGCGCGGGATTGATGGGCAGCCTCTAAGCAGACGACGTGCTCACGACGCTCGGTCGGCACGTTCTCCCCTACCGCCCCGATACGGAGCGGAACTGCAAAATTGCAACGAAGCTGTCTCGCTCCGAGCCCTCGCCAAGCCGGCTGCGAGGGAAGATCGATCACGTTTCGATAAATGGGACGCGATCACGGTTTTGTGCGATTTGCTTTTAGCCGGTGCGCACTTCAAAGTCCTGGGACGAACCAGGGGAAACCGGGTTCCGGAGAGCAAAAAGGAAACTGGCAAAAGGCAATAAAACGATCCGTTTGCAGTAAACGGGCCGAACATATTTTACGCGCCCTGATCGTGGTGAATGAAGAACGTCCGCAGGCACATAATTAATATTGGCCACCCGATTCGCCGGTTCGTGTCTCAATCGCTTTCCAGAGCGCGTTTTAAGGAGTTCGGTGCGTTTTCGTTGCAGTCTTCATCGCTATCATTTTTAGTAGTTAAAATGCTTTATGCAACAGCTTACTTGCGCCGTGATAATACAGCAGAAGCAACATTATCTAACACGCGAGCGATTAAGACACTGGTCGGGCTTGGTCGCTGACTGTCGACGGCAGCGGCCAGCGATAACGGATAGGATCGATTTTAGCGCTTTCTCAAACCGACACCCCAGACCGGTAGAGACTCACGACAACCCGGCCACTGGAATTTCTCCCGATTCAAGGGACTGCCTCTGTCGATCGTTTTTTTTTTTTGTTTTCGTACAGCACACAATCCATTATCGAATGATCACGGGCAATCGTTATAATTCGTTGTCCAGTGAGTCGAACCGTTTCGTGGCTGTTTATTTTGTTGCCTGCCTCCGTTCGATTAACAGTCGTACCCAGCTAAACGGCAGCAATTTTAAGCGCCAGTAATCGATGAAACATGATTACCATAAATTGCCGGTTTGGGCCACACTCGGCCCCCTCGAAGGCGCTACTTCCTTGACAATGTGGCTCGCACGCGTCTCAATCGTACCGAGCGGAAGTACGCGCTTTGTCACACTTTCGTTCATTTCGGCAAACAAGCTATTATTTGTCGCTTTTATGGTTTGGCTGGTTTTGATAATGTTCAGCTATTTGGTTGGTCGCATTGCGACTTGTAAAGTGCCCGTGTAAAGGCACACCTTGTGTGCGTCGCACATTGGCTGTCATGTGTCTGATTATGCAAAGCCTTCCTCTGTGCATTTCTCGTAAGCCGTTGACACCCTGGCAGGGTTTTGGCGGGAACACGTAAAACACGATTCTTCGGTCATGCGTAACGATTGGACCGGGATTTCCCTTTAAGCCCCGAAAAAAAAAACTTTTGCTTTGAGAAGCGAAAATATTAACACGACAATCAATAACTAAGCCCTGGTGGAAGGAAAAAAAACTACGCCAAAAGATTACTTCATCCAACTTTCGCCATTGTGCTGGCTTCTCCAGGCACTTTGTTCCTTTTTTTCCTGAAGAGCTTTCTAGCAGCTACTGACAAAAAAAACCCTAACCTTTCCAAAACTGTTGACAAGATGAATGATGTCAATTTTAACCGCACCGCCAGGCGTGGCTGCCAATTAATGTGTCAAGCAGTTCATCTCCACCAAAGGCTCCCCAAAACGCATCAGCCTCACCTTGACAAGCGTGCGCGCGGCGTGCGCTAAAATTAGCGCGAGAGTTCGTTCACCCATCACGAGTACGCTATTGTTTTTGGGAAGGTAATTTTCGGGACCACGCCGGTTCGGCGAGAATCTGCACGCGTTAAATTACCCACCCACCGCGTATGCTACCGCGCCGATTGATTGCCGTGCTGCGCGTGGCACAGCATGTTCCGCAACGAGCTACTTTCTAAGGGTACACATCGTGTCCGCGATGGCAACGCCGGTGCTGGGATGACATAATGTTACCGTTGCTTGAAGTTGCAAAAAAAAAAGCCTAGGGCAGCATATTCCATGCTTTCGCGGAATTTTTCGATCGAAAGAGTGTATTAGTGTGGCACGGTGGCCACTAAATTACTTTCAGTTGCCACCTGTCCCGTCCTGTGGCGCAAGAGTGCCGTTGAGGGTGAGTGGATACAGTAGTTAATTAGTAGTTTGTATCAGCATTCGTTAATTACACGGGATTAAATACAATTAAATAGTATAAATTTTATATATTACTGGCTATGGCTAGAAGAGAAGAATGTTTCAAAAGTTTGCATCAAACAAAGAGTTTTATGAAATACTCGTTATCGCTTAACTGTGGACAGTTTAGATCGTTTGTTTTTCCACCTGGATCGCCCTTTTTACACGGGTATCTTTTGTCTGATTGTCCGTTTATTCAAGCTATTTAGAAATTACATTGCGTGAACAAAACATCCGATTGGTTTGTGGAGAAAGGTAAAAATATCTCTAAAAATACCTCTCTACCATGCGTATCGAAAATACCCGTACTTTGAACACATTTACTAAATTTATACAAAAAACTGTTTACGTTGAATAGAAAAGGCATACCCCGTTTACAATCATCATTCAAGTCAGCTTTAAAAAAGGAAAAAGATTTCAAATATATCTCTACTCCGTGCCTTTTGGTAATCTGGTCTTAGTCCATCCCTGTATGCCTTTACTGTGCTCAACTTCTAATTAAAAATTATTCAATAGTTGAAGATAAAAATAACCCCAAGTTAGGTCTGGCAGTAGACACGTTTAAAAAATTAATTATAAATGAATGATTACTAGATACTCAGCTGCATAAAACGGATTTAAGTATGCAGGTGTTAATTATGAGTGGTTTTTAGAAAAATAAAGTAATAATTAGAAAGAAGTCTAAAAGAACAACAAAGCAATTGTCTGTTGAACTTCTACGTACAGTGTCTTTATACGAAAAGTGATACAGTATTTGTGAAAAATAAGTATTGAAAAATTATATCTATTCGATGTAATTTATTCTAATATAGTATCAGTTAAATACAAGTGCAAGTAAATGCTTACATTATAAATTTCCTTCATAGTTTTTCAGCACTCCCTGTACATACAAATTGTGTTTCTGTAGTGCCTGAACATTTTGTGAAAGAGACAACAGATTGAAACTTTACCTTCAATGCCGAAAGCATTTATCTGAGAGACTAATAGTGTTTCTTAATAGCCTTTCTCAATCACAACGTTGTTGAACTCTCAAGCAACGTTCTACAGGTAAATGATGCCGTAATGGAATAATGCTTAGCCGCTGCCCAAAACGCTCGATCGTGTCAAATTCGTCAAGATTGCTTCTCCGATTCAGGTCAATGAAAATTTTAACCGTTTTGCTCGATTCCAACGCTCGTCGGGTCCAACCAACAAACCCCTTGGCCGTTGATTGTTTTCTTACTCTTATTCATCAATTGGTCAATTAGCCAGATCGAGCTGCGCCAAATCGACGTCCCAGATGCATTCAACGCCGTCACACAGCTTTGACCGTATGACGCTTATCCGCTAATTAACGAACGCAAATCCTAACCCACGCCAAGGGGCCACGTGTACTGCGCGCACAAACGAAAAACACTGAGCAGCGCATCGCCATCACTCATCACCGCGCCGAACACTGGGCAACGCAATCGAGTACTTTCATCTGCCCGGATGGTCCAGCGCTGCGATGGGCCCGGTGTCTCCGGTGTTTTAAAAGGTAGAGCGAGCGAGCACAAGAAAGTGGCTGCCGGTGGCTCGTCGTAGCAAGCAGTACCATTAGCCACGCTCAGACCGCTTTCGATTGCAATTAAATAGCAATAAATGTAAAATTCGTTGAT
Organism: Anopheles epiroticus; assembly: GCA_000349105.1. Taxonomy (NCBI): domain Eukaryota; kingdom Metazoa; phylum Arthropoda; class Insecta; order Diptera; family Culicidae; genus Anopheles; species Anopheles epiroticus. The sequence continues at coordinate 886,905 of KB670169.1, read as the reverse complement.
TACTATCTCGCCCGCGATAGTCGCATCGGCTGTCAGTAGAAATTTGCCTAGTCCTAGTACCCCTCCAACACGAAAACCGCCCCGGTATGGAAAGCTTCGAGACACTGCCCGTCCCGGTGTGGCAGGATCGTAGCACTTCCCCATTTACGATCGTCCACAGGGCTGAGCAGTGTAAAGTAGTTTTTAATTAAATTTACCAAGATAGCACCCGATCGGAGCGATGGGAAATCGGTGGACACTTGCCGCTAAATCAGACTGCCGAACGGCAAGATGCATCTTGCTTCGAGGGGGGGGGCGGGTGGGAGGATTGAGAAAATGCTAATGACTGTCAAATTTGTCAGCACTCCATAACCGGAAGGAAACCGTACGGGCGGCATTGCACCCGACCGCCGGATGAAACCGGTTGCAGCATAAGCGGCGAAGGGCTGCCGGTCGGTGCAACACATCGTCTCGAATCTTGCGCGCTTACTCAACTCAACGTCACTCTCGTTGGACATAATTTATACAAAATGGGGTTTAAAATCGTACGCCCCTTCGCACGACCCGGACCCGACGTAACGAGCCACCCTCTTCCACCTATCGGCGGAGGTATCGTATAACGAAAACTGATCGATCAGAGTTTAGCTGAAATCGTATCCTACTCCATGCTCCAACCCTAGGAGGCGACTTCGAAGGCCGCCCGTTTGTTGAAACAACTTTGGAATACAGGTTGAATGAATATACACCACACTCTCACACTCTCGAGCGAGACACACGGGGCAGGAACAGTCCGGGTGTCTGGCAATTGGCGCTGTCGTAATTTGTGATGACAATCCCCACCGAATAATAAGCCGAAAACCGGGAGGTTGGGCTCGGAAAATTAATTAGTTCCCGCCCGTTTGTTCGGTCATCCGATCGTCAAGACCGGGGGAAGGGGGTTGTGTGCAACTGCAGGTGGAACCGGGGTGGTTTCGTCTCTTTAGGGCAAACCATAAACCATAACGTGATGATCGGCGATAGAAATGTTTCGATGCATTTTTCATGTTATTTTTATTGTTGTTGCTTTACTTCACATCTCACTTTTTTTTGACGTCTTTTGGGGTGGAATTTTCTGGCCACCCCGAATGATGCAATCGGTGAAAGGTTCAAGGGGGGGGGTAGCAGGAATGCCATATTAGGCATCCTCGGCTGCTACCGCGAACGGCGAGCGACGAGTGTAAGTGAGCTCGTACGAGATGTGTCGCTCGTTTGGCGCCTCGTTCAGCGGAGGTCAGCATTGTGTACAATTAATAAGCACAAATGGCGCGATCGCACGACCAACAAGGCGCGGAAAGGTGGCTCATTAGGCGTTTGTTTCAGTAAGCAATATTTTAAATCGATCGAATAACCTTACACGTGCACGATTAACTGATTTAGCCTCAATACACGGCGAATCTTCTCCTCTTTCGCCGTCAGAGCAACGGCTTGCTGCCAGCGGGGCAATTAAAACGCCGCCACCGCCGTACATTATTCAATTACCGAACTGAAACGGGAGGGTGGGTAGCAGCAAACCAACAAGACGCCATTTCGTTTGCTCATTTGTGGCCCCACACGCTCGTCAGCAGTCATCGAAACCCTACCGATCGAACCTTCTGCCGGTGCGTAACTGCCCGTGTGAAGCTCATCTTTGCGCATATTCACGTTAATTGTGCAACTACGCGTATGCTCATCATTGCCCATCTCGCACATGTGCGCGGGGCTAATCTTGCGCATCAACCTGCTTCGCCACGGATCGTCAGCAGGCCTCCGGCACCCTTTAGCCGCCGCTCGCGAGGACGCACACACACCGACATTCACTGGCACAAATGGGCCAGCATTATTTAACCGCTCTGTCACCACCGTTTCGGGTGTTCTGGGCCATCAAGATCAAATCTCACCTAGCCGGGCCTGGCTGCGGCGTGAATTCGCGATCGATGCCTCAGATAGGCCCCAAAGCTATAGCTAATCGAATTAAGAGAGTCTGCTCCAAACCCCTCCGACACCTGCTATGGTGAGACCTGCGCTGTTAACCTGGTTTCGGGTGGATGAGCGCGAGCCAAACTTTGTTGCTTAGCAGAAATGGTGTAGTAGACGAAGAAGCAGTGGAAAAAAAACCCCTGGTAAATCGTTCCAAGTCCAAGCCTCGAGTGCCTTGCTGCTTGAAAGACGGGAATGGAAGGGAGCACACGGGGGAGGGGGAGGGGTGCTGAATTTGCGATCATTGCAGCCAATTGCGCTAGCGTAATCTAATTAGAAAGAAATGAATTTGTGGCTTTCGCGGTCAACACGTTCCGTGGGCGGGCGTGCTTTACACGGCGGTATTTTAAAGTTGGCCACTGTACGAATGAGTTCTGTTACTTGGTTGCAGAAAAAAACAAAAACGCATGTGCGTACACGCGGTTGGCAAACACTGTTTGGAAATGAGCTAGCTCTGAATCTTACTTATTTATCGTTGCCGCGCTAACGAGGTACTCTAGCGGTTGCTGTAGCAGACAGTGCTGTGGCTGATGAAATATGTTTCATGAACAATTGCAGCCAACAAGTAATTGCATGATCTTCATCTTTTATTGCTAAAAACATAATAAAATTGATCTAGACCGTATGGCCGATATGGTAGTTTATGCTCTCTCTCTCTCTCTCTCTCTCTCCCTCTCTCGATCTTTCTTCAGTAACATAAATTGAATAATCAATAAAGCATCATATAAACATACGAATACGTATTTGTTTCATGCTTTTGCATATTAATATGCTTCACGTAACCTTTCTCTAATGGTGTGTATGAAATGAATGAATGAATTGCAAACAAATGCATTTATAAGAATGTAATCGTTTTGACGATTTACAACCACAACCATACCGCATTGATAAGTACATGGTTTTTGCTGTTGTTGTAGTACTTTACCAGCCACCACACACCCGCGAATTGATATGCTGTTGCGCATAAAATAATTGCATATTTGCAACAATACGCGCGCAGCCTATAATTGCACCCTTAAAACAGAGCCAATCATTTCATTACTTTCACCCTTCATTCTGTGGGTTTTTTTTAATCTTTTTTTTCGCTTTTACCCTCAAAGCCCCCAGAGTAGCTGCGTTTCTACACACAATGAGCAGTAGCAACAATTTTTGGGTGCAGTATGTAAACTTCGCTTCACTTTGTACACCTAACCATACATCCGAACAGCTAGAAACACTCTCAGCGTCACCTGTCACATGATCCACAATGAGTTTGCAGCGGCAGAAAAGCTATCCCAATAAATCCTTCTCCTCCTTCACCCGTAAACTTTCCTTTTGATGGTAAACACAAACACATACCCAATGGTAGTCAGCGTGGGGTCAGAGCGTGCCTGATTTATGTACTTACTCTTAACCGTCCTCTACACGCGTTGCGGACAACTAAAATGTACGAAACACCACGTGTGCTTACCTACAAAAAGGAAGCAGAAACAAATGAAACGCTATTAGAAAGATGAGGCAAAAACCGCTGCGGGTGACAGTTCCACAAGGACTGAATCGTGGCGTTGGCCGTTCGTCGTTCCCTTCCCTCGAAAAAATTCCGCATAAATCTGTGCCACTACCCACCGGGCAGCCGTGTTGTGAGGTATGTTTCAAGGATACCGGGATGCAAACAATCTGCATGCCGGCGGCAATGTCACCAACAAAACTAGTCAAGATCCCGATCACTGTCCGTGCCGGGACGCCGGACGACAGGTTCGGCTCGACAGGTTTCATAGCTCACACACGCACCGAATGTACGGCCGTTCAAATGACGCCTCCGTTGAGGCGAAATTAACATCAAGGCTTTCACCGGGCCGCCAGACAGTGAAGCGAAATTACATATTCATTGCAACATCGACGGTGTCGATGTGAACGCAACGTGCCTTATGAATAATCCGCGACCGGAACCGTAGCAAATGCATAATTGATTGGCATTAGGTACATCAACGATTAACCCGCCGTCTGAGCGCTTTGAGTTACGCCCCGACCATTGAAAGCTTGAGCAGAAGTGATGAGCTGCAGTCAGTTGAAAAATAAATCCCGACCCGCTGATCGATGGATAAAGCTATGCAGCACTATCAAACGTTCTGTAGTAAGCGATTAATAATTGTAACGGAAAGATTTTTCTCCTACGAAATGGTCAGTGACCAGGTAAGTTATTCCCTCGGTCAAACACATCCCACACAATTGCTTATTATTGCGAGTGCCTGTGCCTCTAACCCGAAGACTTCCAAAGCGTGATGGAAGTTTGCCCATCAATTATGCAAGTTAACGATAAATTACATTACCTGTCAGTGAACAAGCGCTTTTTTTCCAGCACCGCTGGACTCATCACCGGCGGAACATGATTCATTTATAATCGTTCTAATCCACTCTGTCGTACGGTTCACGTATTACGCTCTGTCTCACTAACATTCTTATTGATTTACGGCAGAAGCAAACCCCCAAACTAAACCGGAACAGTTCGTAAATTCATCAACTGCACCCTTTTGCGACCCTTTGGTGCGGTTGGTGGGACTCCAATCGATCCTTTATTTTTAGCTCACGCCTCACGCACACCAACACAGACTATGCTGTTACGAACGCATTGGAAGGAGAATCATTAAAAGCAGCCCCCTTCGGCAGGAGATGGAGTAACACCCACTTCCCGCACGAAGGATGCAACCAGGCCAGCGCAAAAGTAAATGGTAACCGCTGGCAACAATGTTTGTTGACGGTCCGGCCGTCCATGGTCTTTGCCGTTTGCCGTTTGCCTTCCTTCCTCCCAACGTTTTCCACAAACGTTTTACCATCCCTATTACGAAGAAAATTTGCAATCGATAACGGCCGATTGATTGATGACCGCTGCAGACTAGCATTTCCCTTGACGCGGCGGTTTTGTTTTTAGTTTTAGCGTTTCTGTTCCTCCCTCTAAATGCTTGCGCCAAGCGGTGTGCACACACACAGAAAGCTACCCCACGATAATGATGACGAGCGGGATTTATCAACACAAGCGGCAATAGCCACTCCCGTGGGTCTTATATGGAAAGCGGTGGGTACCATCAAAACCCGCAGGAAGTGATTGGCGTGGCGTCGAAACTGGCGCGCCGGCCAGCCCTCAGCCGTGGCCCTCGCCGATGAGGGTCAAAACCAAAAGTTTCCGGCCATTTTCACCATGACATTCACCAGCGAGCGCGCCAACTGCTGCGTGCTCCCGTCCTGTCTGCTCCCTGCCACCCAATCACCTACCTTGGCGAAATATAGGCCACGAATCCATCGTTGAAACATCATCTTTGCGCGCTCGATAGATGACTTTGCTAACGGCAGCCGTCGTCGAGACCGCTTTCTGGGTAGTGCGCTTGAAGGATACGTTTTGAAGCGGACACCTTTATTGCAGGCCACACATCGTTCTCAAGGCACTGTACGGTACACGCTGGTACAGCAAAACTGCGCCGTATTTCGCACGGAGCACGGAAACGGACCACCGAAAAGCAAATGGATGGTCAGCACCGGAATGTGCCATTCCCTGCAAGCCACGGTAAACTGAAGAGAAGCTTTTTCGGGCGAAACGTCAAACTACTGCGCATGGCATGCTCGACAAGCAGGATGTTTTTACTTCGCGCTTCGTTTGTAGCTATTGCCATGGCAACGCCAGCGCCTGTTTGATTAAACAACGGTGCAAAACACGGCTAGTCTTTTGTTTGAAGTGGCAGTTGGTATTTGGTGAAGTTGCTTGTGTGATTGAAGTCATTACAATTTGGAGCATAAAATCAGACGAACACAATCTTAAGCATCTCTGGGCGGCAACCAACAGTTCCATGCAAACTCGATGCATAACGAAAGATTTCAATGCGCGGGTAAGCGGCGAACTAATAAAACCACCTTCAGCTACACAAACCACAACCCTTGCCAACTGAACTCGATTCGGTCAATCGATGAATAATGTTGTTTACAGCCTCACAACCCCGTACTGTGAGTGCAATAACCGTTTTTCTTTCCACACGATAACGATCTTGCCAAGTGTACGATATTGACCTTAAATGGTGCGATTTTGACCGTTGCCCGAAAGCGACCGGCGGTGAGCGGGCCAAAAACTAACCAAACGTCAGGGTGGCACCTTTCCAACAATGTTGCGGCAGCATATGCTAGGTGTAGTAGTTGGCGGAATTAAAGGCACCGTGTGCCTCGACAAAGTTATCAAGCGAACGTTGCTCGTTGGTCGTTGGAACTGTCACGGAATGTCCTAGTTTTCAGGTGACGCTAGACGTTTGCGATAAGTCGCACAGTTGACGGCCTCAGATTGGATTGAATTCTTGTGATTTGAACACTATACAATGATTGTTAATAGAGATAATTGTTTGTATTTTATTATAAACTTTGACGAAGGTATCTTTCTAGTTTTATAAAGCAGTTGAAATACTGAAGAATCTGTTCGTTTTCAAACCATGTGTTACATTTACCTGCCCCATACTAGACAACATGCACAGGCTGCTGCTGAAACCGATACAATACACATCTCCCACCGGCATAGGGTCTCGTGGCTCCACCGTGCACCGTTCCAGCTATGGGATTCAAATGTCAGCTGGACACATGCTCTCCCGATCTGCCTACCCGTGCATATCGCTCACGTCACGGCGTGCTCAAATTTTATCGTTCACACATTACGGCCCTTGCCTCAGCGTACTGCTCAGTACCAAAGTTCAGCTCCACGCCAAGTCACAACAACATCAAGGAAAACCCTGCGTCACATGCAACCGAAACTCTGCTTGCTGCCGACCCAATCGTACCGTCTTTCACACAGCTAACTGCTCATAGCCGAAAGGGACCGAAGTGTAACGTGTTCTAGCGACCGTTCGGCCTACTGAACCTGTTCGCCTTCTTCCCTCCGTTTTCGCGTTCGATCCTTTCAGTTTTGGTTTCGATTTTATTTCGATCGTAAAAGGAGCACGCTTGCGTGTCCGCCGTCTGCAACGCCATGGCTTTGCTCCCTTGCCCATTTAACTTCTTGGCCGCTTGCTGTTCTCTTTTTTAATTATTTTGGGGGAAAGTGAAAGCTGCCAAAATAAAAACATATCAATCCTGCCGGAGCACCTACCCCTTTTTTATGCTCGCCAGGCTGACTTTCGGACTTCTCGCAATTCATCTCCTTTTGCTTTCACCAGTGGCTTTGTCCAGAAACTTGCCAAACAAGTGATCTTGGCCGGCCATAACTTGGGGCACATCATCCGCTATCTTCCGGCCGGTGCGGGTTGGCCACCCAAAATGAGATTCATGCTTGCTGCGGGTAAACTGAGCACTGAGCGGCTCTATGAGCGGGCCTTACACAAGCAGCACCGGGGTGGGTTCACTTGGCTCGTTTAGACTTTCATATGTAGAGGAAAGTTCATTGAACCGCTTGAATCCGCTGTGTCCGCGTTGACATTTGGACCTCATTTTCCGCCTTCCTTCCGGAGCGACGGTGACGATCGTTTGGCCTCTGAAGTTAGCTCATCGTTGCTGGTCTGTACAACCGTTACATCTTCGCAGGCTTTCAATTAGACCACCGCTAGACCTACTTTTCTCCCATCGCCATAGATGGTGTCATCCCCATTCGATTCGTTACACTTTCGATAAGGACAACAAAAACAGTCAAAAGGCTAACGCCAACCCGCACAAGGTGCTGAAAGATATGCTGCTGAAGCATAGGAAATCTGAGTGCGACAAGAACGCACCAGCACCGCACTGACCCCATTGGCTGTATTTGGTAGGTTGCTGATGACACACTACACCAACCCGGCCTATCTGCTAGCTCCGCAGACGACTTGCTTTGTTCACCAAAAGCGACCGCATCAGAGGAACTGAAGATGATAATGCCCCCACCCGTTCATCCAACCATCTAGTCTGCTCACCAAACCAAGCATGGAAACTTGTCGTTGTTCCGCCGGCGATCATGTTTCGTTATGAGTTTGCAGGCTGGCACCCGGATAAGCCCGGGTGAGGTATCATCACCAAGCGCGCGAATCGATCATCGTGAGAATCGTGTGGAATTTAACGCCACTCACTCACCGCAAGGCAGGTTTCGTTCCAATTCAAAAAAAAAAGTCCATCCGCGGCTGGATGGCATTCAAACGTGGTCGATTAATCGATTACCCGCAGCAGATGCGCTGAAGATGCCAAATTTCTTACATAATTGTGCGATCACTATCATGCTGGGAAGGGTTTCCGATGAAGGGGAAAAGGTTTAGATACCTGAACTGATGAAATGATTAACCTGTAACAGCAGGTGCCTTTGCTACGAGCTGCTCCAGAGACCGTGTTGATTGTCATGTGATCTTTAAGACGGCTCACCAACACAACACGCTGGATATGATCTTTGCCATCGCTCCAGCGACGCACTGGACATTGAATCTGGCACTCAAGATTTTCGTACGCCCGAGTGCGTCTGCAAGCTTTCTACGGGTGTGTTTGTATTAACGGGATTGTTTTATTGCTCCACATTGCTACGGCGTCTAAAACGCACCAAGTAAACTAACCAGCTGCGGCAATTGAAACTGAAGTTTGCCTTCTCGTACACTCCTCCAGCGCTGAAACTACCTGTCCGCTGAGAGAGGGTTCGTAACGAGGTTACTCGCTTGTCCAGAGCATCGCAATGCATCCGTCACTAGTACGGTGTCGGGGCGTCGGGTTTGTGAGCGCGCACACTTTGGCTAATAAAGAGTGAGAATTGTTTTTACCTTGCAAAGCGTGAGAAAATCGCACAAATTGTCTGTGACCATTGGAACTGCATTCGATGTCTGTACCGGTGACTCCGCATCTCAAGTTCAAGTTCCGCTTGTCGATCGGAACGGATCAATTACCAAAAATCTGACGCTCAGCGCTGGCAATGAATTTGATGTGCCAATATCGAAGGGTTTTGGGGTCGTTAAAATACGAAATGGCGTATTCGATGCTAATTATTATTTCAATCTGTATGACATTGTCAAGAAAAGACATGAAATGTGTGATTGAATCACAAACATAAGAGGTTCAGGGATTTCTTTAGCTCGGGGATTTCATCTTTGTCTCATGAAGTGATGATGATTTTCTCTAAACATCGAAACCCTTGCATTTACACCGTCGCCTTGAATCCCTCACAAGCGCTGGTCACATCCCATGAGTAAGCAATCTCGCAGCACTCACAGAGTCCTCACCATCACCCCTAGCGTGATTCTAATCGTACCCATTAACATGCCCATAAACAATTAAAACGTCTTACAATTAAGTTGTTGTAGCCGTCCACCGATGCTCTCACCAGCGTGGTAAAACATTTAAACGCCGTTTCCCATTCTTCGTGCTTGATTTTCCGTTAATTTTCCGTGCTTCTTCGCGAACGGAATGCTTTGCGGAATAAGCTGTGTCTATCGCATGGGATCGAAATCAATCTCAAAGGTAAGGGAATACCACTAAAGGGGTTACTTCCGACAGAGTCAGAACCGTTTACGTATCTCAGACTCGCCAAAAGGGTGAGATGATACGTGTACGATCACTTAATGGAACGTTAATGAAACGGTGCCGTCTCGCGTTTGCTAGCGGGTTGATGCGGCTAGAGGGTCCGTGCCGGTGTGATGCAACTGCAATTAATGTTCTCTGCTTTTATTAAGAGTACACATGTGCTTTTGAAACTCCAATTACAGAAGGGCGAGCAATGCATGGAAGCTCATTTGAAGTTCAGCCGCGTGATTCTCAAGCAGTGGGTGTTTTTTTTGCATTTAAAGCTGGATAATATTTTCTACCATGCTGATGGAAGCGGTCCAGATGATCTTTTTCCACCCTGCCGCGAAACGGGAACGAATACTAATTTAAATACAATCATACCAAGCCCCGTTGTCAGGTGGACCGACAACAACCTAGAACATGGAAAGTGTTTCAATTGTAGTTCGGATTGCGTATCTCCAACGCGCCCTATTATCTAACCACGTTAACGGCCCTCTGGAAGCTAAAAATAGATCTGACTAACACGGGCTTGAAGAAATACAATGGCCTCTCCTAACTGAAAAGGCTTTTTTTTGCACTAATCCAACGAATCGGCAGCGACGGTGCGGATCAATGCAGTCATCCACATTACATCAAAACACTCTTCTAAAAGGTCAGCAAAATATTAATCAGAGGCCGATTATTTGCACCGGACAATAAGCACCATTCGCTTGGAAAACCCCTTCAAAAACCACCGTTCCAATACATCACAACAGCGCAACATAATCAACTTCAACCACCCGGCCGCCCATTAATGTCGCCGCCACTCGCGCTGGCCGACTGTCGCGCTCGATCGTGATCGATAGCTGTCAAAGGAAAGTGCTCGATGCGGTGCGATGTCAAAATTTCGCAGAGTATGGAAAGTGGCCACACTCAGCCCGGGCTATACTTCCCGCACCCAGCAGCCCTCGTACGCGCTGCTCTATCAATGCTGCGCGATGTAATTACGTGCGCTATAGTGGTGACGGTGTGGACCCGGCCCCTGCCGGGTAGTCAGATAGTGGATCCTGCCTTCCGCGCGACCACGAGCTGGAAACAAGTCAATCAACTCTCTAGCGCGCCCGTTTGCGCTGCGCTAATGTCTAAGCTAATAACTGCCACGGTTGCCTGGTCACGCTGCCCGGCATCTCCTGCGTCAATAGGTCAGTGGGCTTTCACCGGTCGCGGCCGAGGCAACCCGATCGGATATGTAAATAGGTCGAAACAATTTGTTTTGCCGGACTCCCGCGTGTGTGTGTGTGTGTTTGTCGTTTCCGTCTGTGTCCACCTTGGAAGGATCTATAGAGCAGAGCTGATTTCCGCTGCCATACAATTGTGCCGACAAGCGCCGCAAAGGGCTGCGGTTCGACGGCCCAAAAGGATGATTCATCGTCTCATTTCCATCTCGCTGTTCGCTGCCAGCGGCTGCACCGAGCGCCTGTCTAATGCACTGTTAAGGGTTTTAAGTGTAGAAAATCATCGATTATTTATGGGAATTGCTTCGCGCACGGAGAAAACAGGCCCGGTCCATACTGGTGCATTCGATTCAAGGGCGTAAAGGGGCGTGGAAGGGAGGAAAGGGGTCGCCTTCCATCAAGGGCGGCCACGTCACAACGAGGGGGAGCTTTGTTAAGTTTTCTAAAGTGCCACGAGCGGAGAACGAGCGGACTGACGGACGAAGAAACTCCCACCGATGACACTGATGACCGGCGGCGATGCTGGCTTTTGATCAGAACCATAAATTTGTAGCTTAACAGATTCGGTTGCAGCGATTGCATGTGCCGGAGCATCGCAGCATCATCACGGACGTCAGCGTGTGAGCCTTGCCTGAGTGGCTTAGACGGGCTTTTGATCCAAAACGTTCGTCAAAGGGGCTGCCTTGAAAAAATGACTTTGTTGCTGCCTCAAAAGCAGTCGTTTGCTTGAATCCCTGAATATATGCCAATTTAAAGAAGCCATGTGATAGATGATGGTAAAGAAATATGTTTATTGCAAAATTTCACCAACAAAGCGGTTCGATCTTTACACCTTACCCATCGCGATAGAACAAACACACGCTGGCTCTGCTTTGTTCGGCTACACTACCAGCAAACTTCCATAATGTGAAATGAAAAGGGAAATTATGGAGCATAAAACAAAACCACCAAACAAACATGTGCCGCCATTTTTCGTTGCTCCGTTGGTTCGCAAGCGGCGCGCAAAACCAGCGTCCAGCATGATAAGGCCCGGCAGCCCACGTTCGCGTTCGATTTCGCTTTCGTTGAATCTTTTGATCGAGTGGATGCTCCATGCCTGCGGCACGACCGCGCCTGGAAAGCTTGGGCCATTTCGCGATAAAGAAAACCGAAAGCTAACCAATCATTTTGACACTTTCGTTTTCATGTTTATCGTCCGAGATTGGCGTTGGGTTTCTCTTGCGTTTGTGCCATTTGGTCGGAGGTTGCAAGCTTTGCTCATAGATTTCTTACTACACTGTTAATCTTCGGTTTTTGAAGTTAAATTAAAGTTTTTCTTTGGGTTACATTAAAAAATACTATAAAGAGCAACACTCGCATAAAGCTAAATGAATTTCTCTCTGCAATTTCTCTGTTTCAGTGTTGACGAATGATTCCCCAAATACTGTTTTCCGTTCCTTCCGTTAACCGCTCCTGTTCGTGACTGCTAACCTAATTTCGTTGCAAAACCTAGCTGCACTACTTCCAGTCATCAGCAAGGGGAAAGCTCATGTCGCGCCGGGCCCCAAAGACCTAAGCGTAGCTGATGAAGCAGGTACCGAAAGCTCGCTACTGTGGGGAAAAAATACCTCACCGTTACCGTAGGAGTGTTGAATTTTTCCCCTTTTCAGTGTTTTTAATTTTTTTAAGAATAAACTATAAAGCACCCCACGGGATGCCGAAGGTGAAGGTGCAATGACGGGAATGACATGGCGCAAACGAACCGACAAACGCTAGTATTCCCTTCTAGCCACCATCACCACCAATAGATCTCCCAGATGATGATGATGATGATGATGAAACGGGCGCAAATGTTCGCGCAATTAAGGTTAATTAACAGGTTTTTAGTAACGCACACGCTCGTTTTCCATAATTCTTGGCGTGCCGCTGACATGCGGTACGGTCCAGACAAGGATCTATTTAGCGGTCGCTTTCTAGCGGAGAGAAATGGTTCTGTTGAAGAGAGTGGAGCTCAGCACTGACTGGAAGGTTTTTAAGAACTTCCTTTTATGTTCCGTTGTATGCCGTACGCTCTGCCACTGCCAAACATAATCCACCAAGCATCGGTAAGCGCCGAGATGCATTGAACTTACCGGCAACAAGATAATCATTAACTAGCAGATAATCATTTGCGTTCGAAGTACCGCAAAGCTGGGCTTTAAAAGAGAAAGAGAGTGAAGGAAAAAGGAAGAAAAATATATTCACCAAAAAACATTGGCTTGTCTTGGGCAGAACGTTTGCGAACAGTACGAACAATTCGTATAAGTGCCTGTCATGAACCATAAATTATCGAGCATTAGCAAACGGCGACCGGTGTACCGGCAGTGTTTGGCAGGATTTTCACGAACGGGAGAAAAACAAGCCCCTTCACCCCTTTGCTCTTAGCAATAGGGTGAGTCCACACAAAAAAAAACTAAAACGCTTAAAAAACACAATCTTAAATACGCAATGACCACGTCCGGAGCCGGTGTGTACATTGCGGCGTAGGTACATGTGTATATGACCTACTTGTCGATTTTATGGGAGTTGTCCATCAGTTCCCTTTGCTCCCCGGGCGTACCGCCCCCATCATCCCCCAGCGAATCACATCCTTGCGGGCCCAACCGGCACACTGATGGATCGATAGGCCGACGAACGTGCAACGTCCACGCCAGCAGTAGGGCGTACGAGCTAACCTCAGAACCGCCCGGTGATTAAGCTGATTGTGTAACGATGATTGTTTTGTTTTGGATGGTGTTGTTGCCCTTTTTTTGGCATCCTCTCCCCCGTGAATGAATGGGCAATGCTGCGGGGAGGTTTTTTTTTTTTGCTTCTTCGAGTAAAACAACACACGCTTTTCATAGACGATGCTGCTGTTGCTGCTGCTGCTAAATAGTGCCAAAAACTCAACTTCATATGGAAAAAAGAGCACTGCCAAACGGTACATGGAACGGTGCACGCCTTTTGTACGATATGTGGTGCCGCAGCCGATGCCGAAATTGATGGCTGTCAGAATTTGAACGTACGGAGCGGCACGGGTCGAACAGAACTGTGCCTGATCAGCCACCAGCTGGGCGTAACCTTGAGCGAGTTAAAGCTTCGTCGTAAATCTTGTTAAGGCTGGCATGCCCAACGGTGCGGGATTTTCGATAGAGCAGAAGCTTACCGGTCATGCTTCCCTCGGCTAGCTATGAACGAGGTCATACGCGCATGTTAAAAGGCTCACGTTTACACTATCTGATGTTTTAATCATTCGCATTTGTTAAACATTACGCACAATTTCAGGTTACTTAAGCTTTGATGAGGACCGAAAGAGAAGTGTAGACTGTTGCAATGGTAATTTTTCGATACGCTTTCGAAGGATTTGTAGAAGAGAATAAGCTCCTACTTCCTGCCCCTTTGACGTGCATCGTTATTCGCGATGCAGGAAATGTAGCTGGCGTATGAAAACGAATGTATTAAGAAAGGACTGAACTGAGTTAATCAGTTTTAATCGTTTTCAGTAATTTGTGCAAATATTATTCACCTTTACGGTACATCGCAAAAAACAGTTTTTTTTATTTTTACTGAAATAATAATTTTTTTAATATTAGAACGTAAAATAGACGTACGCAAAATAAGGTAAGGGAAGTGTTTCAATTCCACTGATCTAATGATTTTTTTTGTAAAACACGCTAGAAGTTCTTTTGTCAATTGGTTTTTTGAACCAAATTACTTATCAAAATGTTTCACGCTCCATGCCGTTTTGTTTTTGAAAAAAATACTTGATTTAATTGATATTAGGAGATGTTCAAATGATGTCGAATAAGGCTTAAATTATACATTCCAAAGCCATATGATAAAATAATAAATTGGCCAACACAGCTACCACATGTAACCCCAACCGTAGTCCAATATTGCATCAGTTCCTCTGAAAATCTTCGATTATGCAACAAATATAACAGCAGCCGTCAATACGTTTCCCCCCTGCTAATTGGTTTCCTGCAAAACGCTCCCCGAGATGATGGCCACCTCTTTTATTACACCTTTCCCGAAAAACTCCACAACCATCAGCACCTCCTTCGTAAGCTTCGTGAGAAAATTTCGCTCACACCCCAATAAATTCCGGGGGAAAAGAAACTCCCGTTTTCTGACACTGATAATGTGTAATGCACCTACACGCTTCGCCGAATGTGTAATATTCGTACGTGCCACCATGTACATTTCCCTCCGCGTCTTCTACCCCACCTCGCCACCACCTAGAAGCCCATCCGTCCAGTGAAACCAACGGCCCATCCCAAAACCCATCCATCATAATTAATAATCCTAATGACCTTTTCCGGAACGTCCCGGCGGGGCGGGCGCGGTTCGCTGCCATCGTGCTGGGCTATCTTTTTGCGCATTCGGCACATCAAAAAAGCCCCAAACGCTAACATGCTTCAAATATGTTTTCTCCTTCCCCATTTATGGTGCGTGTAGGAAATGCAACGAGCAAAACCACAACCGGACCAAAGCAAAGCATTGCTTTTGCATTTGTGCAGAGTGTGGGTAATGCACACACGCACGGGAGTTGTGTTACATTTTTTCGGTCCGTTTGGGGTCACTTGAAAGTATGCCAATGAATTCACCGGCCAAGGTTTTTGGAGTGTGCGAGAAATTGTTTCAATGCTCTTTTTATTTTTTTTTGGTTCAGCCATCCCGACACCTTTATAGCCGTGACTGAATGTGCGACGACCTGTTCCTTTTGTGCCTGGTCCACCCATCGCAATCAGCTGGCGTAATGGGCGCACGTCTACGATTTTGGGCCGGTGCTGGGTCGTGAGGTGTGCCGCGCACAGCAGGACCGTGTATAGATGCTGTGAATGTGCAAATTTACACTCGCTCTGGGAGTTATTAAGGGGGGGTGGGGATTTCGTGGAATGATTTTTGAAGAATGGTCTAGACACTCAGCAAGCAGGACCAACGTATGGTTTGCTACAAGTTGTTATGCCTTATTTGAAACTCAAACATATGTTAACATCGTTTTTATCATAACTCGAAAGTCGTGTAGATTGATTTTCATTTATCGTATATAGTAGCTTGTTATTAATAACTTCGAATCAACATCATCATAAACAAATTTAGAGGGGGTTTTTGCCAAGATGCGATAAGTGAATAAAACAGTGAAGAAAACAATGTGTCATTTACTAGAACTTTTCTTTAAAAATAGCAGCTCCCTTCATGTAAATGTTTCAAATGCCTTTAAATTTATGTCTCTAACAAAATAAAGGCAATCTAACAACATATGCTCGCTTAACGCATCTTTAAACCTTAACTTTTCTCTATTATGCAATGGTTTCACCTCTGCAAGCAGTTACAAGTGCTCCAAAATCCAACCACCCACATTTCCCCTAATGTATGCCCTCTGCAAACCAAATGCATACCTTGCGCCCGTACTCGATGCCATAACCTCCAAAAGCCTACCGGTGTCCCGTTTTTCTGGTTCTGCCCATTGCTAGCCCATAGCCCACCGTTCGAGGCCATCCCTTCCCTTCCCTACAGTACAAATTGCGAATCTTCCAGCCATCGGCGAATGGCATATGCTAGCGCCCTAGCTGCTAGCTAATGACAACTTCATTTACCATAAGAACCGTGATCGAGCCACCGGTGCCACTTTCATGCGCCGCTCATTTTGCACGCCATAAAGCGTGAGTGAGTGCATACTCGTGCCGAAAGATTTCATCCAAATCACATAACACCTACCAACAGTGCATTAAGATACGCGCTGAACGGTCCGGAAACATTAGGGCATCGAGCGCTCGTTCGCGAATCCGTCGGTTGCCGAATGCAAAGAAGAAAGGGAAAAAACGCCCAAACATCACCTCGTTGAACTCGGCGGTGCACCACAATTAGCCTAATGAGATACTCGTGAGAACGATGCGCGGTGAACGTCTATGCGCGGTGACCGGCCCGAATGGGACTTTCATGATCTGCTGCTGTCGCCCACGTTTTTTGCATAATTTATGAGCACCTATCATTTGACACCATCTCTCACGCTGAAACTATTTCCCGGTAGTGTAAGCCCCTAATCGTTTGCTCGTGAAACGGCTTCATTTTGAGGCAGGCACGCTTGCTGCTCCGTCTTGCTGAAGCCATCTTCTACACGATCTGAGAACTAGAAGTTTTTTCTCTAGGAGCAGCCTCAACTCGGCTGTAGCAAAATACAAATGTCCGCCACATTTTGAATTCGGTTTCAATCTGATCCATCAGAGCTGTAGCAGGTTGATCTTGTCGCAGAACGGATGCGTAAACAAAAGCGCAATAAATTGTTACCGACCTACCTTGTTGTTTGTGTCTAATTGTAGGCAATTCATACGCTTGAACGCTTTCCCTTTGCCCAAAGCTGTACATCGCAGCCAGGTGGAGCTGAAGGTGAACGGTTTGTGCCGTTCGTCGCCTAATGCCGCACCAAATCTTTGCCGCTTTTTCTCCAATCAACTGGATCAGCGTTGAAACACCGTTTACTTTGTTGTGCATCCATGTAGCCGTTGATGCCGTGTAAACAGAGCGTCCTCCTATTTTCAAATAATAACTGCGCGCGTTAATGGGATATCATTCGCGACGGTTTTTCTCTACTGCAAACCGCTGCTACCCGGCTGCAGTCACACTTACAGATTTCGTTTGCAAATTATGAGTAAAACGGTTGCCATGGCGGCCGCACGCAGACCATTGTCAAGATCATGACCAAGCAAGCAGTGGCTGATGTTCCACCGTTGCAGCAGGCGCATGAGAGGTACAGTGAAGGGGGGTGAATGGGAAAATGTTATTAGATTTTCCCGGCTAGACCAACCTGCCGGAAATGGTTGGCTTGTTTACGGGAATTGTTGTGGCCGAAATTATAGGTTTGTAGGTGAAGAAAGTTGATTGTTTTAGCCGAACAGTTTCCGACGACCTCCGACGATTTGCTGTGAGGGACTGTGCGCCACCGTTTGGGTCTTTGTGCGTAGCCCGCACAGCTTAGGGGATAGTTTAGACGTAAAACGTGCCATTTTAGTGCTTGTGTTTGAGAATTATGTTATTAAAATTCCATTTGATTGAGGATATTGTAGCACTCCATTAAAAGAGATAAATGAAATGATGTGTTATGTAGCTTTTTAGCATTCTTTAACCGTCATAGACATGTTGCAAAGATTGAAATAATATGTACATAAATAAATTTATCTATATTTTAAATTTTATATTTGGTAGTAACGGCCAGGCTGTACTGCTAAAATGTAACAATATTTTGTAATGTGAAAAACAACATTTTCAAACTTAAAACTTTCAATATGAGCGAATCTTGGTGAAATCTGTTATTGAGAAAACTATGTATTCAGCAATATGGCCTGGCCGTCACTACCAAAAAAAAAAAAAAAATCTTAAAATTTTACCTGTTCTTGTTTTATAAAAATTCCATGTAATAGATTTGCTTCTTCAAATTTGTATGTTATGTTACTAGAGTAATGTATTGTAAAATCTTTTAGGTAAAATCTAAATCAACAAAGTAATATAATAAATAAAATGGAATGAAATGACGTAAAAGTTGAAACAGAATTTTAGTTTTTAAACCATTTTTTCTATACTTGCTGACATATTCAGAATATTGTATCAAACTATAGGTGATACAATCGCATAATTAATAACATGACATTCACATTGACATTAATGACATTCAAACAAATCTATCGCACTCTCTATATTAATTAGGACCTTGTAAGACCTAAATGTTTATGGAGAACTATAGACCCATTAAACTTTAAAAAAATGCTACTTTTAACAACAGTTTCAGTCTACAATCTCTCTCAAAATACTTGTGTTTGTGATAACCGTGATTATAATTACAACACAATTTCCATATCCCCTACCTATATCCCCTATATCGCACAGCGCTTTCCTCGTTCGTATGTATAACAGGCGCTTCACGCTACCGGTTTGTACCTTCCGTCCCATAGCCCCAGGGGTCTATATGCTTTTTGCACCCTCTTCGCCTACCTACCTGGTGAAAATCTGTCCCCAGGGCTTATTTTCAATGTCAAACCATCCAGTTCCAGGCAACTCCCGCCGAAATTCGACCATCGCACCAACGATATAAAATAGGCCGCAGAACAGTGCAATAGTATCAATCACTCACCGTTCACAGCCAGTGCAACACATCGCATTGCAAACCAAGTCTTCCATTCGCAGTAGCAACACTAGCACCCTTCAAAGCTCATCAATATGAAGGTCCGTTTTAGCACGATCCACAAACCATAGCGCCCGCGATAGCTAATACTTGCTCGCTTTCTTCACAGATCTCCTTCGTCATCATTCTGGCTCTGGCTCTGTTCTCGATGGCCACAGCTTCACCCCTGCTCATCACCAAGCACATCGTCCGGAAGGCGCTGGTGAAGAGTGCCATCGCTCACCACCTTCACCCGAAGACGGCCAAGACGATACAGGAGGTGCACTATGTCGCCGTTCCGCCGCCAGTGCACACCGTTGCCCATGTGCAGCCGCTCGTAGTCTCAAGCCCTCACCATCTCGGCCACAACCATTACTAAGCTCTAGTGCAGCGTCGTACAAACATCGCCATCGATAGAAAATCCAAAAACCTAGGCATTTTTAGTTTCCAATTGCGAGAGTGTGAATGTGCATGAATAAATTGAGCAACTAATTTTTTTCCCATAGTCAAGTACGTTTCTTCGTTTCCTTCCTCTAATGCGGTGATGATCTCGAAAGACACTTTCGTGCATGCACACTACTAGCTTCACCCATCCGGATGGAAGTCATAATGTTTGTCACGTACTTCCACAACCGTCGTCACGCTGGCCAATTAAATCCTTTCACTTTTCGTCTCATTATGCAAAGTTGACCACGAAACGATGGCCCCAGCCAATTGAGTTGCTTCCCAACCAATTGAGCTGTGCGGTGGGTGGGAGGAAATCTAAGCAAAAAATGAAACGGACATGGGACACAATATCCCCCCAATTACCCGCAGACACACACAAACAAAGGTCATCAAAATGTTGGAGAGTCCAGTCTGTGTGTCCTGTCATGGTAAAAGCTACATAGAAAGCAATGATTGCTCGGAAATAAACTTGTTTCGAATGAAGCTCGTTCATGTGAAGATGATTTTTGCCGTTTTATACCTAGCTTAAAGCAATGGTACGGATTATGCAAGATACCCAAGAAAAGCCTTAAACTGTATGCTCTTTTAAGGTCACTAAAAATTAAACAACTCAAAAGCATCACAGGGCTACCCATCCGGCAACGGTCAACTGTTCTCTGCGCAAAACAAATAAACACCAAGGCTGTCATTTTTTTTTTGTCATCTTATCGGTTAATTAATCTCCAGTTGTGTGATTATGGGTTGCAGATAAAATTAATATTAATTAAACGTTGCCCAATGGTGGACAAGTGGGGCGTAACTGCTCACAGTGTTGTACCCGCCATAACGCCAACTCTGAGAAGTCTGTCATCACATCATAGGTGTAGAAAGGTTCACAACAAACCTAGCCAAACTAAATCCTAAAACACTCTCACTTCATTCAGCCCAAGCCAGAAGCTATAAATTAACAACGTTATGTCATTCATTCGGTTGGACAAATTGTTTCAAACGCTTGCAGCGATATTGCAAGCGATCAGTCTGCTGCAGTATCTGCTTCCCATGGACGCCTGCAATCCAATCAGTGCCTCATAAAAACACAATGACACACACACACCCAATCTTTTAAATGCTCCTAACATCCTGCCCATTTTGATGTAAATGGTATGGATTTGGTCTTAATTTGGTGTGCTCGTCGACAAAAAATTCTCATAGCCTTGCGCCGGCTGCGTTCATCGGTGGGCCGTGAATCGTTTCCCTTGTAAGGTCTCATCGATTACACTGCAATGGTGGTCATTACTGGTTTCCTGGCGCAGATTGCCATCGCTGGGGCAATCGATTTTTGGCTCAACTCAACGACTCTGCACCGCGCATCACCTGCAACTTTCGGGGCAGGTTTTGCACCCAACAATAGGCAATTAATAAGGTCACGTTCTTACCATCGCTTGGCTTCTTACAGTGCAACGATAATCACTATGATTCGATAATGGAGTAAAACTAAGATCCTCTTGAAGTGATGCTGACTTTTTCGAGCGCTAATTATCAGTATCTGCAACGATCGATGGCTCAGCTGTGGCTCACCTCAAACAACTCATTAAATGTGCTGCAGTAAGTAGTGTACTCAAAGGTTCGTGCATAGGTTCGTAGCGCCAAACAAAACGTAAACCTACACCGGAAATGTGAACCTTTCTCATGTTGCCCATGTTGCTTTTATGCGTTCGTGCGTTCGTGGTTCGGCTGTAAAACGGTTCGCAATAAAGCTACTCCCACCTGGCAGCGAAACCCCTTTAACAACCCACCTACAACACGGTTGGAATATGCACCGCCACTGAACTTCTGGCCGTCAGCGATGGTAACACTTTCACCGCACATCGTCTGCTGGTGGGTGTTAGCTTATCCCGCACTTTGACACGAGCAGTTGAAACGCGCTGGATTTCTTTCGACACTCCCGTCCAATTTTTAATTGGTTTGAAATTCCATATCATTTCCCTTTTCCCGTCCCCTGGCTAGATATGATTTCTATTGTACCTCGCCTCGTAGGTTACGCAACGCCCCGGACGGTGCGAGGATTAAACAAACGGTCTGAACCATTTTCAGATCACTCGGTTTATCTCACCTGGAACGAAAAAAAAGGAATGAAGAAAGAAAACAATTACATTAGTGAGTTGCTCATAATGTTTAACGGTTTGAGATGTGAAAAAATAATGCGGTTTAAAAAAAAGAATCAATATTTTAAAGATAGAAAATTGATATTTTTTTTCTAGCTAAGAATTTTAAAACTTTTAAGGAAAGAGCTTCGAGAAACACCAGCACTTGTAAGGAAATTAAAAACTTTTCCCATGTCAATTATCAGCTAAATAAGTTATTGTTTTTCAGTACAAAATTTCCAGCTGCAATGTACGCATTAGTCAGTATAATCTACTAAAATAAGAAACTTAACTGATACTACCATAAAAACTTATATTGCAATGGTATATAGATAACAGTTTCTTAATTTTAATCTTAATTCCTTATTGTGATTTATGATTCACTGGACAAGATTTAAAGATTCATGTACAACGTAGAGATGTAATCTTTTACAAAGATTTGTCCAAATGTTCAAAAAGAAATGAACATTTTTCATGTTCTGTTAACTCACACCCAGTCGTACGCAAAACGCTACAAAAGCACACCACAAACAACTAACGACCTGATCGATGAACGGAACATATTATCCGCACCAGCATCTCACTGACCATCGCGCAAGACGCAGCCGAATTTTTTCACAAATTAATGTTACTCCGTAGAAAGCCACCCCTCTTCGCAGCAAGCCGTAATGATATGATCAACCCCGCTTAACGGGGTACACTCCCGAAAGGCGCACGGTTCGGTGTGATCGAGCATCACCAACCAAACGATCGTTTCGTACCTCCATCGCACTGCTTTACCACACTTGCCCGTGCATCACGAGCCTACCCCCCGGCAGGGAGCGAGCTTGCATGCACCGTACCGGAATGTTATTAATAAACCAATTACAATTACATCTAGTTATGCCGTTATGGTTGCCGTGCCAGTGCGCCATCCAATTGTAACAAAGGGAGTACAGGTTGGGACGGGGGTGGCTTGCACCTCTATCAGCTTGTATCTCGCGCCTGGTACACTACAAACGTACATCGATAAACACGAGCCGCTACAAACGGCCGCGGCAGTATGCGAATGTTGAACCATTTATACACCATCACCAACGGTCCGGTACATTGTCCGGCCGGTATGCTTTCGGCTAGCTGGATCGACTCGCAAATCGAAGCACCAAAATCGTGGTTGTAATTTTGTAATTATGATTTGCTTCCAACTTTCCACCCGTTTCATCCGTACCGTGGATGTATGTTGCGGGTGTGGCACTGTCTTCCAACACTGCCCTAGCATGGGCGATTATAATCTAGCTTACTTCAAGATCCACCGGTTACCGTACCCAAGCGTACGTACCCTTTTATTTTCGAGAGCTGATCCGTTGAACAGAACCTAAACCTTTCTCCGGAGGTGCTATCAGCACTGATGGGCAATCCTGTCCTTCACCACGCACCACCAGCAAAGGTCATTTCACGCAACAAGAAAGCCAACCACAATTTCTCCAAAAAAAAACATACACACACAAACAAAGTCACCCATAGTTATGATTCCAGCGCGCACCCCGTAATGCGACCGTTTTCCCGAATGACCTCGCGTGTACTACGGCAACGCTCTCGGTGTAGCCCTTGTGGGCGGAAGGTGTTGGAGTTCAACGAAACCACCCTACCGTGCGCGTCGCGGCTATCACGAAACGCGAGCAGTGTGATGCTTGCGGGCAAATAAAAACAAAACAACACCTAAAACATAAAGTTTTTTTCAATTATAAACAAAAAAAAACACTCCAACCACCTTCCCGCCTCTCTGGCTTCACAGCACAATTGCGGTCAGTGACGGTCGACCTAGTTGGGAGCAGCTTCTTCAGCGCCAGGCAACATTGTCCCGCAGCCGTGATAGGTCCCCCGTTATAGTCATCCGTGTGCCATTCACTACACCCAACCCCGCGTGTCTGCCGGTGACTTGGGAACCTGGCCTGTTTTGTCGTCACCGTCACCCCCTTGGTGTTTCTATTGCTGCCTCTGGGCTGCCCGTTTGCTTATTGTTTTACGTTTAATTATGTACACACGCACACACCAGAGGGGTGTACAAAATTGTTTGATATCAGTGCGCGTTGCAGTTGGCGTGCCGCGGTTTCGAGGACAGTGACCGCACTTGAGAGACAGGCCGGGTCCGAGTTGCGAGTGTGGTTTTTGCCCTTCCGTCCGGCCCTTCACCAGCAAACGTTGCGCACTTTATGCATTCCATATCGGGATATGCACAAGGTTCCGCATTCGATGGGGACCAGGACCTAAGGCGTATCTTGCCGCGGTGCTGGACGGATCGCTGCGGAACGTGTGGCTACCTTGCATTGGATCGGGCCTGTGGACATCGCACGAACGGACGGTTTTGCGATGGCGCTCAAGATGTTTTGAAACCGGGACACGCTCCGGCGGAAACAAAGCAAAGGTATGCGAATGAAAACGAAATTGGCGGTGAAGATGGGTGCGAAGCAGGAAAAAATAATACAAAGATACGTAGCCAACGTACGGTCGGTCGGTCGTTCTTCGATGTAACTATTTTGTTTGTTTCACGGTTCACAGCACCCTTGAGGAAGGATAGGGAAGGGATGGGTTCGATAAACGCTTAGCAATAAAATGAGTGACGCATTCAGTTTGAACTGTTTTGGCGCCGACCAGCTTCTGGGAGTTGGGCACATTAAATTTTGCTTAAATTATTCATTTGAAACGAAATTTTAGTGTTGTAACAGCTAATCCAATCTTCCTGTTAAATAATAATAAATAAATGAATGCATATAACTAATGATAAAATGCATTAAACTCTATCTTTCCCTCCATTACTTTCCATTCAAATGTCGTCCTTCCTCAGTCAACCCGTAGCAGATCGCCGCCAAGAACAAACCGCACCCAGCACCCAGACCAAGAATAGTCGTTCAGTGCCGACCTTGGAGCGCCCAGCCACCCATATCGCCACGGATCACCGACTTTCTGTCACATCGGCCGCTTGTCACATCGAAAACGGCACCGTCAATGATGCGCTACAAATCTGCCGACAGCAAATGGCGGTGCGCAAAAAACGACGCACGAAATGGTCTTGCTTACAACCAAATCCACCCGTGGCACGTACGCAGCGAATCGTAGTCGCAAAACTCGTAACCCCGATCAGCATAAAAAAGGGACAATAAAATACAAACGCTTTGCACGCCCGTAAAAGGTGATGTTTGCGAAGCTGCCCGCTCGAACGTTGCATAAGACGATCGAAACGAAACCCTTACGATCTGCGATGCACCGGAAAGAAGAAGGGATCAGGTGAAGGATAAGGATTATCGGTAATCCCGTTTTCTTGCCCAACCGTATCGAGCGGTTGCATCACTTTCCTGCCTCTCTGCTTTCCCAAATAACTTTATTAATTGTACACACGCTTTTTATCACCGTAGCGCGTTTTTTTTTTCTTCTTCGGAAGAGATTGAGAGAGGAAATGATCACCAATCGGTCCGTTACAGTGATTAAAGCGAAATGCTCGCGAAAAAAGTATCCGCACAATCGAACCACACACGACAAATTAACACCCGAAAGGGGAGGGGGAACCCCCCGCACAATAACAATCTCCTTCAACAACTTCATCAATCAAAGCGATCGAATCGATTATCACGCGAGCCGGAAAAGAGAAATTGCCGAGTTTTGGGCGCTCCTGCGTCACCGTGGTAAAACGGGGGGGGGGGAGAAAAACGGCAGCATAACTGCGCATAACTGAACGTAACCAATGAGCATAACAATTTTATCCACACCGGGACAGGGATGGGGGCTGGACCTAAGGTGCACCGGAGATAACTCAACGGAACCGTGAGCGGGGAAAGGAAAATCCTCCTTTCCCGTTCACAAATCGATTGGTATTATTTGGTCTGCCGAATCGAAAATTGTAGTCCTACCCAGTCCCCGCGGAGGGGCAGTGAAAAACCAAGCACGTTTGTTTCAATGATCCACCAGCCGCCTAATGATAGTTGTCAATTAATTGCGTCTCATTAGACAAAGGCGTTTGCTTCGCACGCGGAAAACCACGAACCGCAACCCCTTCCCCCCCCCACTCCACCCAAAGCCTGTCTCGGGCGCGAACAGTTCAATTTGGTGCTTTGAAATTACATATAATTGATTTGTCCGATCGACGATCGGTGCCGTTTATTTCTGGTTGCGGTTCGGTACGGGGAAGTCGTGCGGAAAATCGGGTCACACGTGCAGCCCAAACCGAGTTACTCGCACGCAGACACAAAATGACAATGGTTGCGCACACCTTCCCTCCAGCCCGAGCGGGAAGGGTCTGTTCCTTCCGCCCGCTTTTTCCACCGGGTGGCCCAATGCATCAATCATAGCGTTCTGCCTCCCTCCACCCACTCCTCCTCCACTCCACGATGTGTCGCAGGAAAGTTCAGACACACAATCAGGAACGATGAAAGTGCAGCTTTTCACTTTGCGCTTGGTCTGCCGCGAGTTCCGCCGGTCCGAGTTGTTTTTTTTTCGTGTGTGTCCCGCAATGGGTTCTTCACTGCCGTTTTCAACGGTTCACCGTTCTTGTTTTCTTTCCCTTCTCGTGTGTTTGCGCTTTTGCTTTCCCACCTCCCGGGAAGGAATTCAAACGGCCGTTCGGTGTCGGGCCCTGGAAGCTGCACGACAAATTCCGGACCGGGTGCGCGTTTTTTTTTGGGATGGTGCAAGTGCTCGAACTGGGTTAAAGTTATAAATAACAAAACCTCGGAGAGTGGCCACTGCCCCGGGGCCGTGCGGTCGCTGAGCGCGCGCGCGCGCTTCAATTTCCTGTGCTGTGGCGGTGCAGTGGCGCGAAAGCCACGCCGTTCGGTCGTGCCGATCGGATTCGGGTTCAAATTCGTGAGATGTGCAAAGAGGTCCGGCATCGGTTGTGAAGCCACTAGTTGTTGCGGAAGGTCCGCAACGACTGCCTTCAAGCGAGGGTTTGTTATTAAAAGTATGCAATTATGTTGCCTTTTTTATTTGCTTTAACTCAAGGTTAGTGCTGTTTGCTGCCATGTCTTTAACACATTTTACAAATATTTCCTTATCCCCATTAATGAACGCATGTTTCCAGTCGCACGTCCCTTTATGAATGGACTGTTTTAGCGCTGCTTCACACAGTTTTGTCACAGGGCGGCTTCTGCACAAATATCACCTAGTAACACCTGTACTCTCCATAATTGCTCCAGACGGTGCGGTGTCCAGTTTTCTCCACTCCTAAAAGGGGATGGAAACAACTGCCATAAACAGCAAACCCAACTGCCAACTGCGGCTTATTACGCCCGCTCCACAAATGGTGCGCCCATTCATCGGTATCACATGCCCAGGGGGTCATCAACACCCGCAGACCCAGGAGGATATCCTGCCAATAGTACACTCTCATCTCAGGGCAGTTGCATGGAGCATGGAAAAACAGAAACTCCAATCGAACGCTACAAGCCATTCCGTTTTTCCATCCATTCCACCTCAGATGACAGTTATGCTGCGCACATGCACATGCACGCCACGGGCAACGGATATGCCACCGTGCTTTCGCAAAAAAAAAAAACAGTATGACGTGTGTCACCGCGTATCGTCCGATCGTTTGATCATCTCAAAATCTTAACGAGTGATCTTTTCCGCGCGCAGGTTTGTAATGAAGCGTGCCCCAGATCGCCTAACCGATGCCGCGTGATGACAGCCTGCCGTTTATCTAACGAAACAGACGGTTGCATCTCGTGCTGCTGCTGCTGCTGTTGTTAGCCAGTCAGGCGGGGTTTGTTGGTGGTTAGGCTAGAGCGAAGAAAGACAAAACATCTCCACGCGATCGCAAGCGGCAAGATGGATGGCTTGAAATGATGACACCGAATGTACAACGCTTTTATTGGTGCACTCATAAATTGTCCCACAAAACAACACAATACGACCGGTGTCACTTTATGGTTCCGCTGGTCCCCCCAAAAACGCGTTTCTTGTTTCTTGCCGGTTCGTAGTCCAACGGGACAGGGGCTGTTATTTCCTCGACATAACAAATCGACAACACCGCAACCTTGTGTTTGCGCTGCACTCGGGTTGGCTTTTTATTTGAGCCCTCAAATAATCACCTTCCCGACAAGTGTGCTGTAACCGAGCGGTGCCTCCTATCGATCGCTGGTCCATAAAATGCAGTCGCAACAGCGTAATGTCGATCATGTGGACACAAATGTTTTGCTCCAAAAGTGTTATCCAAACATGCTGCCGCTTGGATAACCAACATCCCGGCACAGCTTCAGCTCAGTACTGGGAAAGACTCTAATGAACATTTAAATGCTTCTTCAGTGCTCTTGCTCGGTACTTCCACAGTTTTACGATACCTTGCGGAGCTTGAACAGCTAAAGGGTGTGTTTGCTAAAATATTGCTAAACACAATTTGCAACCCACCCAGTCCCGGTGGAGCGTCTTCAGATTTATGATCCATCAAATCCATTACCTTTCCTCCCTTCAATGTCAAGGGTTTCCGAAGGGTGGCAACGTCATTTCCGATCGCTGTTTTGCTGCAGTGCCTTCCCACAACCCGGTGCAAATGCTAGGATCGCTCGTAAATCGTGCCTCACAAAAAAAACCCCTGGCGAGCAAACGACCGTAACCCTAGCTACGGTTGCGCTAATTGACGGTGACCCTTTGCGGCCGGAGAATGTAAAGGGCGACACAACGGAAATTCCACCCCTCACCCCCCCTCACGACGACACCGACTGCACCATTTGTTCGCAAATGAGCAGCACTCTCACTCTTGGCGAGCACTCTTTCGACGTCAAACAGACGATGCCGTGCTGCTGCCGCTGTCGACGTTGCTCGCGGCGTCACATTTATGCATAGCCATCACCATTCACCCCGCGCGGTAAGCATTCGGTACTGACGGCAGAACGGTAAGGTACGACGGTACGACGTGTAAGAAGGTCACAAGGAGCAGAGCGCATGAATTATGGCTTACGCCGGGCGGGCTGGCGGCGCTTGCGCGCACCTACGGCTGACATTTCCGGTATGCTCTCTTTCTCATGTGCTGAAAGGTATCTGTGCCCAGCAAGAAACAAAATGTGCCATCTAGTAGTTCTCATGGCCCATCGGCATCTCCGGCACGCAACAAGAGCTGTGCTGGTGCTGAGCGTACATTAGCTCTATTATCCTGTCGATCTTCGCGCGTCTCAATATTGCACTTGCCATTTTTCAAGCTTTAGTTTTACCTCTCTTCTTTTCACCTCAGCATCCTCATGCTTCCACCGGATACGATACTTTGTGGCATCGCTACGAGTAAAGCGGAGCTTCATTCATGCCGTGCCAGCCAGACAGAACGACAAAAATCGAGCGAGAAATCTTCTTTCGGCCTTTGCTTTCTAACGCAATCCAGCAGTATCTCGTTAGTCTTCCCAGCCATGGTGTCCCAGTTCACATCGTGCTGGTTGCCTGTTTTTTTGTACTCTGCAACCACAACGCCTTGCCGGCGTTGCCCCCAAAGTGCTGGAGGCACTTTGCTCAACGACGCACCCTTTGTTTAATCTTCTTCCACTTCCAGTCGGTGCGACTCACTCCCTGGGTCTTTCCTTTTCCGCGTCCCGGTTCAAGCCTCAATGGGTTCAAGTCTTCTATAGGTGACGGGGACAATCCATCCCTCTGGCGGTCATACCAAAAATGGACCACCGAATCGATCGTTTGGTCAGTGTTCCAGCCGAACCGGGCGATGTGTCCGTATTCGCCGCGGGATGTGAGAATCGTGATCACATTTCACCGATCAATCAGCCGCCAGGTGTTACCGGGACGGCCCAAACACTTTCCAATCGTCTCCGCCCAAACACCGTGGCCCCGCGCGCCATCCAGTTGCTGCTCGATCCAGTGTGCTCCAGTGTGTGACCCATGCATTTTCCTCCCGATAATCTCATGATTAATCATTAGCCCCGCACGTTACGTTCCCGCGTGCCTCATCTTCAAAACCGATGCGTGATCTTCAGCCGGTTGTATGTTCAATGGGATAGAGGGAGATCTCTTCCGCAATGCTTTATCTCAAAACCACCTGAACACCTGATCGTATTGGTGACGATCATGACCGGGAGGCGTGGAACGCGAGACTTCCTTCAAGATTCAGTGTCTGTTGTCTGGTGAGGAACACTTTCTTCCCCTTGTTGACTTCCTCCGGCTGAATTAATGGAAGGGAAAATGGCGCGTGTATGCACTTGCTAATGGTGTCGTCTGCACGGCTTGTTGAAAATAAAGTGATAGTTTCTAAAGAGATGACGATAACTATTGTTTCCCCAAATTAAATGATACCTAAGATATTTCTTAAAGATCAAGTAAGAGCAATGGGGAAATTGAAAGCAAGTAAATAAAATGATGCAGCTGCTAAGCGCGCGCTGTTAATTAAAAAAATAAATAATAAATAAACAAAAATATTGCACTCTTGAAGCAAGAACAACTAACATGAAAAACATGAAAAACAATTAATATTTCAAAGTACCAATTGATCATTTCATCCAACAAACATCACATAAGAATATCATTGTAGATAAAATCAAAATAATCATATTTTCATGTACAGCGTTTTAATAAATGCATGTTACCGAGGTACCCAATACTTGCCTTTCATCGATGTGAAGGCACGTAGGTTTGAAATTGAATCGTTCTTTATGCTAATTGTTTTAATTTTCTTCAAAAACAAATAGCATAAAGAACTAATTATATATAATAGCTTGCACACATCGTATTTACCTTCCTAATACATGTTTCACAGGCACAATGTTCTATGGATTGTGTAGTACTATACAACTCCGAAACAGTCGTTTTCTAACTTCCTAGACCAGCATCTCCCATAAACACCACGCTTACAACAAAACCAACTGCACTCACGGGGAAGATGTATACACAGCTGGCCAGCCGATGCATCGTGTTTCGGTGTTTGTTAGCCCCGTGAACATCTACCAAAAAGCACCATGAATCAAGTTCACCAACATTCCAACGTGCAACGAGCCGAGTACAACCAGAAAGGTGAAACCCATCCACCGAATTCACTTGGCAAACGACATTCACTCTCATACAAAAGTGGAAGTAAAGGCTCAACGGGAAGAAGAAAGTTTAGTGGCAGACCCTCTCTCAGTCACTTCTTCTCAGCCGAGCGGGAGCCCGATCGTTGGTGGCAAAGTAATACAAAACGGTTGGGCAAGATAAAAACAAAAACACACCCATAAACATCTAATGGAATGCATAAATAAACAGCATCCCAACAGAGTCACATCGAAGGGACAGGGAAATGGGAAAACCAGCGGCACATTCAAGTGGCCTCTTGTTGAAACCCTTCCCCCCGGTGGCACACGACCCTGCTGGGAGCACAGGTTTGAAGGGCATGCTACCATCTTCCGGTGGCTGCCACGGTCACGAACACGAGTTGTTAGGATAGTACGGTAGCTTCGTAGGGTTTTCCTCGTGCTATGTCAGCTATGGTGTCACTTTCGCATACTGTCACCTACTTGGCCAGCGGTTCACAACGCAACGGGTCGAGCGACGACAGCACTCGTGAACAGATCTGCACATTTTCATCTCTTCACCCCGGTATGACACAAAGGCAATTTCTTTTGTGGAAGAGTTTCTACTGCCACACATGGAGGGAGCTAGGCGACAAAACAGTACAACAAACCTACTATCACCGTTTCGACTTTCTTACATTATGACGGTGAAAAGAATGAAAATGAAACTCGGCAGGTGAATTGAAAGTTTCGTTTATCAGTCCTTTGCTCGGTCAGTGGTAGTGCAACATTGACCAGCATTTTAAATGGTCATTTTGTAGTGAAACTTTTTTGATCTAATAGATTTCAAGCATTTAGTTAAGACAAAATTTAAAACCATTTAGTCGATGTTACAGCATTTTACTGTCACCAAGCAAAACACTTATACGATCAGTCCTGCATTATGCAATGCAGCTATTAAACATATTGCTTTTCTTATGCCTGTATTGTAATGTTTTTTCACACAAAAAACAGAATTTTTGTAGCTCGTTTCAACCTGTAAAAGACTCGTGCCACAGCATAAAAAAAAACTCGCCATGGCATGAAGGACACAGAAAAAAAGAGTAAAGCAGCTGCAACGTCCAAGCAGTACGTCACAATTATTACGCTCGTTTTTATCTTCATCCACCTTGCTTTTCTGCACTCCGAATCGATTGGCAAGTGAGCAAAAAAAAAACACCTCCGGTAATCGACCGGCATAAAGGGCACATCCGCATCAGGAACAAAGCACACACACACACACAATCGAGGATCAAACCCATCTGCAGCTGTCTTCATTTAAACCACCCCGCGCCTAACGGGGCCACGGTGATGAAGCGACAGGGGCAAAATTCTTCCCCACCCCAAGGTGCGCGCTCCTCCGCAACTGGCGTTAGCGTTACGTCCGGCCACTAATGACTATGCCCGGATCGGAAGGATGTCATCAATTATGACATCGTCGTGGTGAAATGGTGCTTCGTTGTTTCTGCTGCCGTCTTTACTTTTCTCTCGCTTCTTCTATAAAATGTTTTGTGCAGAAAATGAAAAAAAAAAACGCACAACGTAACGTAAAGTTTGCCGCGATACCACGTGCCACAATAATTGTGCCGCATCGCAACGGTGCCTTGAAGCGATCGGGAATGCTCGGGGAAGCGTCTAACACCTTATTTTCCGATCAGCATCTCTTCCGTCGAGAATGCGTTTCTTCCCTCTCGATATCCGGGCGCACCGAGAGAGTGCGTTCAAGTGTGTTCGCCAGCTGCAACGGGCTCGCTCATCAGTATGCACATACATATGTATATTCCACCGCTGCAACTTCCTGTCATCGGGACAACTTCCCGTGGGATCATATTCAGCCGCATGCGAAAGGATATGATGCGTCTGGGTTCTCGGGTCGGTTCGAGCGCCGACTGAATATGAGACCGGCCCCGAGCGTAGAATCTCACAGTCCAGAACACCGGCGGCGGTTCGATTGCAACCGGTTTTTCGTTGCGGACCTGATCGAAAGGGCGCTGGCGGATACAATTGAGCGTATCGAATTACGGCCGGATTCAGCAGGATGCGTACGTCTAATCATGGGGAATGAAGTGGAGTTCGAAGGGAAACCATTACGAAGAGAAGCAAATAGGGAAGAATCGAATTGGCTAAAGAGAGCACACTGAAACCCAGCGAAACTCCCACCACGGAAAGCGAAGCGCTTAAGTGCGGTAGAAAGTGGAACGAAAATATCTTGCCTTGTATTGCACGAAAGATTAGGATTGTTTTTAGACCAAAACATTAAAACGAGTACGAGTGGTACTTTTTGTAATGCTTGTCATAACACTCACATTGCACATTCGCAAGGGCACACGCTGCTTCAAGTGATTCGCGTTCACTCAACACTCGCTCAGCTGATTAGATAGGGCAGCTCCGTCTCGGTTCACTTCCGTCAGTCGAATCGGAATACCAACATCCACCGGACGGAACTAATCAATGCGCTGCGCCGTAATGTTTTTATCGCTCCAACCACCGAACCCGACCCGAGCCCGGTGGAAAACGTTTCTGGTAGTGTGAGATTTTTTTTCGTCTTTCGTATTGATCGGTTTCGGAGGAAAACCTCCGTGCCTCACTAATTGATTTCGGTTTTATTTTTAACACTCTAATACTCCCCATCACTCGTTGCGTCGCAAGCTTTGGAAATAACACACTGTGCCAGTCGATAGGCGAAACGCCAAACAAAACAGTTAAAGCCTTCCCCAGTCCCTCTGTTCCAGCGGCTACCACGTGTGACTAAGTGCCAAAAGTTGGCTTTTATTGCCACCATGCCTGGGCAAGTCATTGCATGGAAGCGGCGCGCATGAGACGATCAGGAGGAAGTGACATTTAGCAGATCGTTGCCGTGTTGTTTTAGCGGCAACCTGCGAATGAGTGCTGTGTTACGGTGGCAAAAGCAAAAAAAAACTCATTATCTAACCAAGGGGCTTAGCATGTTGCTAAAGGTGGGCAAAACCACGTACCCATTTACAGGAGAGATAGCACTTTAATTGAAATCGGTTAGAATAAAACGGTGCTAGGCGCTCCTGACTCTCTGCTGCTGCTGACACCATTATTTTTTTTTCTTGTCTCTTTTCCCTATTATGCACTACGTACAAAATCTCTACAAATTGCCTTTCGGGTCGTGCTGAACGGATGTCGTTTGGAAAACTGATTGTCCGAACATTAGAACATAATCTTCGAGTCACGGCGTTTACGCCGCCAGGTCGCAAGCGGTACGGTGTCGAGGGGAAATCGGTTGAATGATGCTCAATTTGTCGCTGGTGAGACAGGTCGCATTGTAGCTCCCCTTTGCCGTTTGGAACAACTCTTCCCGTTACTCATGCGCGAACAACAATGGACAGCTTTTGACATTAATTTTGTAAGCAGAGATTGACAATCGACAAAAGGCTTTAGGAAAGTGAGGACCCTGCGTCACCTGGGTAAGCAAAGTCCTTGTTTGCCAGGTGCCTGTTCGCAAACACGGCCCTCCAAACTGCCATCAATTATTCTCTCCCGTACCAAAGCTCGGCAACAATGGCGTGAATGGAATGTGCAAAGTATTACACGGGTGTGATTCATCCTGCACGTGGTGGGGATCTTTTGGAGTGTGATGTCATTTTTTCAAACGGGCAGAGCAATCACCGTAACGCGTGTTTTGACTCGTAAGGTAAATTCATACATCCCACACAACGAGGACCGTTTGAAACAGTTTGAACGATACCAGAGACCACCGTTCAAACGGACGTACAACGTAAGCGTCAATTTTAGTGCCAGCAGCAGATCGTTTCCCACCTGTTGCGTATCTGCTGACAGCTTATAAAGCTACCACACGTTCGATAGCTGCCACGGTAAGCTTACAATCTTCATTAGTGGCCATTTCATTTGCGAATTAGCGAAGAAGATCGAGCGGCAGGGGACGAATTGGGAAATGAAGACATTTTTCCAATTAAGTAAACGTGTTGCACCAAAACATTGCGGTGCGTTTTTTTTTAAATGCTGTTACCGGGTAACGGTGAGAACGGGGTCACTGGAAGCGGGTCGAGTTTTATTGAACATTATTTAACGAGTCGCATAGATTATGAAATGGCATAGAGTTTTGGCATCGGCAAGCCGCGTCGCTTAGTTTAAGTTTGTGCTACTCACTGGACAGCATCATTGAGATGAAAAGTATCATCAAGAATTACCTGCAACGAAAGAAACAAAAATTAGGTTAGAAATGCCAAGTGCACGCACTGAAGACATTTAGCTATAGCTAATGGATAAAATCTTTTATTATGTTAAAAAAAGGCCAAAATGGAGCATTTTTACCATTGCCTCTTAATTGAAATAGTATACAGAAAGAAGAGACCTGAAAGAAGAGTAAAAAACGCCAGAAATATCATTGACCCCATCCTAAGCCCTTTGATGGGCACGGACCAACGACGTTCGATCCGCCCACCACCACCACGGCCCGAAATTCATCAGCAAATTTAATGAACCAAATCGCTAGAACCAATGCCGCCCCCTTTTTTTTTCACTGCACGCCCGCTCTCTAGAGCTAGATCGAGTGTGCCGCGGCCCATCTAATGATTAGGTACGCCACCGAGGAAATTTCAAACGTTTGCCCCCTCCCCTCCCCCCCCCCACACAGGCAAGTTCTTACCACAGGCTTCCTGTCCGGCCAGCCCGCGAGCCAACGCTGACAGCTAGCAGATGCTAAACTTTGCCGCAAACTCAAAAACCAAACCGAAACCAGTGATTTCAGTTCACCAATTTCAAGTCATTTCGATTGATTTGATTTTATTTCCTACGGTTCGAGTTTGCGTTTGCACGTCCACCCGGGTTGGCCGGAAAGGCCCCTTTGAAGTATCATCATACATCATGCGATAGGAAAAATGGGCTTAAACTAAGTATTATGTGCTTCCTGTGTGGTGGTGAGCAAAAAAGGTTATAGAAAAATTAAGCTCAAACTCTACTAATGAGGGCACTGATTCTTGAATAAAATAACTGCTCTAAGCAGTGATGATGAAAGGTCTCCAAAACGTAAGTCGATTCTTTTTATTTAAACTCTTTACATGTAAAATTATGCGATTTATTTATCCATCTTCTCCAGCAACAACCCAAAGGTAAAGCTACCGATGACATCCGTCGCATTTCCTATCATAGGCCTACCTTCAGCTCCCAATCCACTTACGGTGAAACGGGCTAAGGCTAAGGTGGAGGCAATCAACAACGCCCCAACCAACTTCAACTCCTGCAGTGGCACCATTTGCAACCTACCACAAGCGTACAACCGCACAACAGCGGCTCAACCAAAGCTCGACCGGCTCGACGCTTCACCGCAACACGTTGGTCAATTTTGCTCAACAGTGAACCGATCCGCATAAGCCGGTCGTTGAAAACGCAACCATACAAACGCACTCCCTCTCCCTCCCGGTGGCACCATCCGATCCCTGGACACGGTAACGCAACAGTAATGCCAACATCGGTGCGCACTTTAACAACAACAGCACACCACATGCTTCACGGGCTCACGCGATTCAAGTGCACTTGCACCCAGCTACCTCCACCATCCGGAGCGGAGTGCGACAGTGGTGCGACGGATTCGTAGGTGCGCTTGGTGCTTTGCCTCACAGGCTCAACCGTGATTGATGTTAACGTTGAACGATCGCCGAAAACCGCCTCCACCGTCTTTGCACCCGCGAACCACCGCCGAGCGAGGGACGACTGACTGTGTATGGGCTTTTGGAAAATTTTCGCTTTCGATTCGGTTTGACCAAAAGTGGCCACCACGCTACCGAGGCACGGCACGGTGCACCGGTGCTAAACCGGTTCTGGCTGCAATTCTGCACCGCAGCAACACACTCGCGATCGTGATCGTGGCCGGCCAGCATTGAATTTTGAGCATGCTGAATGGAGTGGCTCGCCGTTGAAAGCGGGCAAGAAAATGAAGCCCCTTTCAACAGTACATGGTCGGGTGCGGTGAGCGCGGTGTACATCAACGTACCAGCACCAGCACTGAGTATCATCATCATCATCATCGATGTTAACCTGTTCAGATTCAAGATCCGAGCGGTGAAATTTCAGGGTTAATGATTTATGGTTTCCCCTCCCTTTGCCCGCGTAGCTGACGAGAGGTGAGTGGATGGATGTGTGTGTGTGTGTGTGTGTGTGTGTGTGTATCAGTGAGTGCGGCACAGCGTCGGACGATACAGACTACCTTTAATCCCTTGACCCTGTGGATCTAATAATAGTTCTAAGTGCACTTGGGTCATGAAATTGATTTCCGAACGCTGGATATTCACTTTCGCATCCCCTCCCTTTCTAAAGGGCCACGTTGGCTTTGAAAGAGTGAAACCGAAATCTACTTCCTCTATTTTGTTTGACAGTAACGATAAAATAACACACACCGCGGTTCGTCACTTGCTGTAACGCTCAAGTCTTTCTATACTTTCTCGTGCAGTGATACGAGCGCCCTGCGAAATAATTTTCTGCGAACAAAAGGAAACGCCGGTGCTTTTGCCTGACGTCCGAAAGGCTGATGCACAGCATCACAAACATCTCCTCTACCCTGTTTCCTCACTCCCCCGCGGGACGCATCCAGAGACAAACAAAACATCTCTCCACCGCAGCCGCAGCAGCCAAAATGGCCGTACAAGGCAAAAGTCAATTAAAATGTATGAGCAGATCCTTTCTGCCGGTGCTGTTGCTGAAAAGTGAAGTTCGTTCGTTTTTGCACGTTTTTATTGTTTCGCGCATGTGACGCTCTCGGGCCCCCACCTACCTCCCCAAACCTACCTTCGTGCCTCTTTTGTGTTTGGGTATGCGCGCAAAACCATTTTCGACTTAGTAATAAGTGTATGGGTGCAAGTTTAATGTTTAATGTTCTTCTTTTTGCTTTCTGTTTTGCTGCTTTGTTTGCTTTATTTGTTTCACTTGCTATTTGTTTTGCCTTTGCTTGCGAAACCGAGCGGTCCGTCCGTGTTTCGCATGCTAGTGGCTGCTACTAATGTCTATGTGTCCATAAGAGGAAGCAATACAGCTGCGAATGACCACAGCGAGGGCGTGAGAAGGGGGGGGGGGGGTAAGCTGAAGGAAGGTCCACTTTCCGAGGGCGATCGGTAAAGCTGGTGTAGGAGAGCGATCGCGCGCGGCAGTGTAGCGGTGGACTGTTCACGAGGAGCAGCAGTTTTTGTTTTGCCCGGTTGCCTTTCTTCCTCATCCTTGTCGTGGTGAATTGAAAAAAAAATACTACAAGCGCAAGAAAGAGATGAAGCTAGCCGGAACGGGGTGCTTTAAAGGTGCCGGGAAGGGTAAGGAAGGTGAGTATTGCTTTTGCCAAATGGGAAACGAGAAAAACTTTCTCCCGGCAGGCGGCAGGTTTCGGCCCGGGCCCCGATCGATGCGATTTGCGAATACATATTTTTGACACGGTCGAAAGAATTCACCTCCCTTCTCCCTCCCGCCCGCCTCCTCTGCGTATGCCGTAAGGTGGAAAACCAGTCCCATCGTGTTGACCGTGTGCTACCGGTTGGCCGGCAATGGTCACCGTGAAGATTACACGACAGGCGTGCCGGACTAGTGAGGCCTATCGGCACGGAAGTGGGATGTACACGGACGTAGTAGTTAGGATGTGCGCTCTGTGCCATACCCATTATATTGACCAACGGAGGATATCGCCATCGGTTTCTTACCCAACACTGACCGCACCCACGGCACACCACGTAACGTATCTATAAAACACTTTCTATGACACAATGAAGAAGGGGAAGTAACAACTCGAACGAAAGCAAACGAGAAGAGTTGCAGAAATGCAGCTGCATGGGGCAGGTTCAGAGCATCGAACGCAGACATGGTGCTAGTAGACAGATAGGTAGCAATTCTCATGGCTTATCACAGTTCACTGGAGGGATTAAAACATTAAGTATGCTCTTATATCTGTGTAGATAGTATTTACTAGATACTAGGGAAAACGGAAGAAACTGGTTTTTTAATATACAAAACATCGAAGCTTTTTACCATCATATGAAATATTACCACGATTTGGTGCAGAGTGTTAGTTTACCGGCACATTTCTGGTAAGGTTTTTTTTTATGTTTTAGTTACATAAAATAGAGTTATCTGTATTCTTACACATTTGGAACAAAGTCTGTAGCGAGTTTTTCAGTAAAACAATAATATAAATTTTATAAGGCTACAGGCTGCCTCGGAACAATAAAAATTGACAAATATTGTTTATATATATTGAGTGGAAAGTCAAATCGTAGTTAAAAAGTGATAAAAGTAACAGCAGTTAAATTAGAAGTGTTCTTATTTGTAGAGACAACATATTTCATACACTGTTACCCTGTAGTGTAGTCCTACATGCGAAATTTAATAAAAAAAAAAACAATTAACACTAAAAATCTTGAATCAGAAATAAAATTAATATCCTACAATAAAATTCAAATATTCACAGAAAGAAATGAGAAAAAAAAAATTATCTTAGAATTTTTTGTTTTATTCAGTAGAGACAGCCAGGCCGTATTGCTTTTTTATCTTAGAATTAATGTCAAAAAAATTATATTTCTCAAAACTTAAAACATACACCTATCGCTCTAAAACAACACCTTTTGTGTCTCTTTGACCTCTCTACACAAAAAACCCTTACTCGTACTCGCAACAGCAATTCCATAAACCTTGTCGCAAATGTACTTCTCCTTGCGCTTGGCTTCCAAATAGCTCAACGTATGCCTTCAAACACGTCTCTTTACGGCAAGCACATACCCACGAGCACAAACAAACCCACAACCGGCCTTTGACTTTGAAAGTGGCCGGCTTGTGGTGCATTTTGGAAGCGTGGAAAGCACAAGCAATTCAAAGACCACCAACAAACCGCCATGGCCATCGGTGCGTGCGTGTGTGAGCGACGCGGTGGCCTATGTCTATCCGTGCACTTTTCCATTCCTTTCGCTTGGCGTAAAACCCCTGGCAGACGGTCTGTTGATGTGCAGCACTATTGGATGTGCAGTGATGCATTTCAGGAGAAATGCATCTTTTCTCCTTCTGTGCCTGCAGGGCCTCGCACGCAAATCCTCACCCGTACCGTTTGCTGCACTGTAAATCAATTCGCTTTTTACTGGTCATTTTAAATTTCCCGTCACTCGTCTTCTTCTCGCGGTTGCCTCGCTGTGGCACCGTTCATCTTTCGTTGCTATTGATTTTTCTCTAGAGACTATTTCCCCTAGCCAACAATACAGCTTCTGGCGAGGTATATCATTTTAAAAGTGAACTTGAAACGCTTTTCCTACTCTTCCTCCAAACAAATAAAAAAGACAATGAAAACAAAGTGTTGCATCCATCACACCGGCCCGAATGAAACATTATACACTTTGGCAGTAGTTTTGCATGGGACGCGCGGGGGTGTTTGTTGTGTTTTTGCCTCCTCTACACTTCCTCCTTCTTCACACAGCTCCAACGATTACCTTTTCTACACGGCGGGAAATGCGCGTTTTCCTGCCGACGATAGCTCTGCTTCCTTGCCGCATACACACGCGCGCGGGTGAACTGCTTTTTTATGGCTGTTTTTCTCCACTCACTGCTGCACGGCCGATGACGGTTGGTGGTTGGCGTTTTCCCTGCCCAACGGGACGCTCATACTGTCACGGGAGCCCTCCACTGCACGCACCGCGGGATTCACCGGCCCGCTGCCACCCTCCAATTGATCATTAATCCAATTAATTAGACGCATACACCTCGTAATGGGCGAGGCACGACTCTAGGGCTCGACCGTTTTTGCCAGTCCTGTTTTCCGTTGTGCTGTTGTTTATTTTTTTTCTTTTCTATGTGTGCTTTGGTGTGTACACCCCTCTGCGCGGTTGTTTATTTTCGTTCACACTGAAGGGGTTCCGTTTATGCTTTGCTATTTTCTTCCCGTTTTTATTCCAAACTTGCCGAAGAATGGGAACTGTTTTGCATGCCGGCTGCTGCACCCTGGTGGGACCGGATAATAAGTGCTGGGAGAAAAGAGGTGTTAACCCTTAACCCACCTTCAACTGGTGGACGCCAGACGCCACCCTACCAACCGGCAGTCTGTTGCATACAGTACACAAACACACGCCCGCAAACACACAAGCGCACATACACACTGTGAGAGGGCGAAAAAAAAAACACGATCAGACGGCTAATGGCACCTTGCACGCAGAATGCACCTGGTCTTCAAACGGGTGCATTCGTTACTTTCCTCAATTACTGGGTTTGCTTAATTTTATGATTTTTTTCCTTCCCTCTCTCTCTC
Source organism: Anopheles epiroticus (assembly GCA_000349105.1). Lineage (NCBI taxonomy): Eukaryota > Metazoa > Arthropoda > Insecta > Diptera > Culicidae > Anopheles > Anopheles epiroticus. Next base: position 846,307 of record KB670169.1, on the reverse strand, counting down.
TCTCTCTATCTCTCTCTTCCTCACTTACAATCGCACGCACTTTCAAACGGTATTTTAGGTATTTTTTTTCTTCAGTGCTTCACCAAAGCACTTCTTATAAACATTTTCACTCGCAAGCACATAACACACTTCAACTGCCGTTTTGTCAAGCTTCACTAACTATCCATGCATTATTGATGTGTCTACCGTGCAGACGTTTCGGTTTTCCGTTATGATGATGATGATGTCTGATCGAATTCTACGGTTGCCGAAAATTCAGCCCCCCCTTCCCAAATGCTGCCTAAAGTGTATCCAATTTATCACTCACACGGAAACTTTCTTTCTAGTTTCACAGATTTTCAACCTTTTTTTCTGTTTAAATATTTCCTCCTCTCTGTTTTCACCTTGCACACAACAAGCTCACTAGGCACTTGATTTTTTTTAAATATTTTTTTAAACCCCAAAATTCATTGTTGCACTTTGCTGCACTTGCAGTTGGCGTTGTTGCTTTAAGCAATTCAAAAACCTTCAACCGACGGTTTGCCGTCGAGGAGCTCTCACGTCCACACGCGATCGCGAACCGATTTCAACTAACCCTTTTCATCTCGCTGCATGAGAATCGCTCGCTAGGAGAGACCACGCTGCTCGGCCGCGGCGCTAGCCACCCCGGGGTACGATCGGGTAGGGAAAATATTGCGTGAGAGAAAAATCATGCTCAGTTTTATGCTGTAGAGCTCACTGTTTCTCGCGCTCCGTTGCCTTGATTCGCTCACTCTCTTGCTGAATTTTCAGTCAAACCGATATGTTGCACACGGCAAACATACGCCATGAACAATTAATTGCTAAAAAACAACTGTGACTCAAGAAAATGACCCACAGCCAAGGAGTTTACAACAATTACAACTTTTTCCAGAGGTAAGTTCCTTTTGCAACCGAATTTAGCTAGCGAGGGGAATTAAAGCCAACTCGGAGGGCAGCCGTATGCACCGTAACCCTTGAGAAGGGCGAAAAGAACATTTTTACCCATCGCCGGTTGCTCATAAGTATGCGATCAGTATGCCAGTGCGTTGGTCAAGAATACAAAGCGGCATTGCAATTATATAAGGAAGATCGCAAGCACAGTACCAGGGGCCAACATTCTTGCATGCTTTCGTTCCTGCGTGAGAAACTGTAAGCCTTTTGCAACCTGCTGCTTTCGCCAACCAACGGCCCAAACACACTGCAAACCGTTTCCTGTGGGTGCTAATAAAAAGCGTTCTCGAGCTGTGCTGTGATGTGAATAGCTGCACCGTGCCGTACTAGTTGGAATGCAATTGCGGGCGATTTTTGATTAGCATGTGGCAATTCATCACATCAATCTTAAGATGGTACGTTGCCAATTTGCAATGCATGTGCAATACCATGCTCTGATTTTTGGTTTAACAACGCAGTGTGAACGCGATTCGGTTTGTACTAATTATGCTTTACGCATGCGAAAGAAAAATGCGAAATTAATTCTGGATCAATTTTCCAGCCCCCATTACTTTGTGCCTGGCTCTCTGCGTATTGTATGCAAAATTCTAATACATCGCACAACGCAACCGCGAGACAAATCGAAAGCTCACACACGGAGAGCGCAGCACGCGTAAAATGAACGGCTGTGAGCAACATAATTACTCGCGTATGCAACGGATTAATAGCCGGGTGTTTATCCACCGCTCATGCATTCCCTTTTCGGGGAGCTGATGATTAAACGCCGTACCACGGGGTTCGAGTGGCGTAGAAAAGTGTCGGCCGGTTTGTACGCCGTAACCGGTGCTCACGCGCGTAAATCAAATGCAGCCGTCACCGGATCGATTCGGTATGATCGTGTGCGCGAACATATGTGCCCGTGGGTCGAGTGGTCAAAACCGAGCAACATGAGCATGAGCAACGCGGCGGAACACTGTACGATCCGTTGGTTAATGATGCAAAAATCTCACGCGCCTGATGAGCGCCCCGCAATTCCTGCAATCCTGTGCGCGTACTGTGCACGTAATCGTTGATAGTGAAAATATAAGAAGCGCAAGTGAGATAGGCAGGGGGCATAAAGAGGCGAAGGGGTGGAGAGATTAATGAGAAAATAATTAATTATCCTCTGCTACCAAATGGGAATCTATATGATATTACCCGGGACTGGCGCTAGTTTGTTTACGTGAGGATGCCAAGCGATCAGTGAACATTTTATATTGATGGTTGGGAGTAAGTGTGCGTCCTACTCATACACACTTTTCTTTGATTTGTATTAGGATTTTCTGCTATGTTCCTAAACTTCAACATTCTAACCGTATGCCTCGATTTTGTTTATAAAAGACATTTGTTAAACTTTTTATTGCACTGATTTAAGTATAGTTGTCCTACGAAAACCTTTTTCGTCTATGTAAGGGGTGCATGAATTAATTATTAAAGTTAATTATTAATTATTAAATTAAATGAATTAAAGTTAAACATCTTTTTTTGTGAAGGAATTGACCAGAACGAATATTTCATTTTAACCCGGTTAAAACATATCATTGGCTTTCAAATTACAAAGCATTCAACCAGCATTGTTTTTACTTTAAACTTTGTCTTATAAAACGGTTTAGATCATGAATGTAATTATTTACCCTTCATGTGGAGGCATTTCTCCCATAAGAACGACGCATCTTTATCACCAAGTAATTTAAACAGAAACAAACTATCTCAATTACAAATAATTACAACTGACTACGTTTACCATCGGAGCTTCAAAGAACATCATTTTCCCTGGTGCACCATTACGAAGCAGCGAGCGATCTACAAAACCCTACAAAACAGCGACGAAAGAAAAATGAGGTGGTCGATTGTAACATTATGTGACGATTGCTCACATCGTAAAAAGAAAGTCTGAGATTTACGCGTCTGCACCGACATAACCAAACATCTAGCCATAGGAGCCGATGAGAAGAGGCTACGGTGTCAGAATTGTGGGAGAAAAGCTGAAGATGCGTCAAGATGCGTCGTTCAAGCGGCACGAGCCCTTTCGACGGCAGGTAGGTACAGAGCGTGGGGTTCAACCGGGGAAAGGGAGGTCCATAACCATGGCAATAACGCGGCAGTTACGCGGCCATCTTACCAACGCCGGTGACTCTTTGCTTTGCGATCACATCACTCCGGTTCTATTGGTTCACGATTACGATCTCACCGTGCCGTGATTACGCCACGCGTACGTACCCCCGTCGATAGTAAGCCGCTCCAGCAGTTCCCAACCGCGTACACCAATTGGCCGCATATTACCGGTTCGCTTGCCATACAGATACAGACACACACACATACAATTTACAATCGGATTGAAGCGTTTGAACCGGTCCAAAAAAGGGGCACATTATGCGGCTGACGGGTGACCCATACAGGGCGCTTTTAATTTTTCATCGAGATCGATGCAAATTAGCTCCCAACCTCCGGCCAGTCTTGGGCCCCGCTTGCAGTCGGTACCGGGACGCTGTGGCACGCGTACGACAACACTTCCTTCCCACATGTGCAACAGCCGCCCGTGCATTGCAGCCCCACTGGGACGACAGTGATGGAAGAAGCGTGTGGCATAATCCGAGCGAGGCGGGTGGAACAAAAAAGGTGGAAGCTTTACTGTTTTATATCCACCTCACTTTTCTCTTCCCACCCTGGAAAACGCTGAACGTGTGCATTTTTTGTTGTGTATGACATGATCTTTTGTCTTTCAATCAAACGGTGAAGAATGTGATCTCTTTCTCAGCCTGACAGTGTGAACGCATGTGGCAGCATGATGCTGGGCCCGTGATTGTTCCACGGTGAGCGTTCGTGCTTCCAGAACATTACTCAATCCGCCCCATACCCCTACCGATAGATGCGTCGACCGACCGTCTCACCCAAACCCAACCGGCCTGTACTACCGCGATACAGACGATGATGAAACCTGCAGGAGAAAGATCGTCGTTTCAACACACCAACTCCCGATGGTCGGAATGCACCGGACTGTCGCCGGGGTTTGCCGTTTGGTTGAAGACGGCCCAGTAGCGTCACAACGCACCAACTCACGTCCAGCCAGTCGCTTTAGCTGCAGGGAGAAATGCGCCTCATGTGCTGATCACGGACGACGAACGACAGTAAATAGTAGTAGAAATCTTCCCAACCGAATGCGGTTTTGCAATGTGCGAAGGGATGAAGTCGCTTCAATGCAGTGATAAATTATATCATTTCGAATTCCGTTTTCGATTTCGTTCGGGTCGGCGAACTCCTGTCGGCGGACGGTGCATTGCATTTCTCTTGTTCATGGTGATTTATCGAGATCCGTCCAGCGTGCAGGACACGTTTGAACGTTTCACCTGCTTCTTATGCGAAATTCGCAAATGATTTTCTCGGAACTGTTTGATGGTGTTTTGCTACAACTATAACACTCAACAGAGGTTAGGATGAGGGCCGTAATGACCTCTTCAATTCTCTCACCAATGCTAATCGGATTAAATTCAGTAAAAATATCTGTAAGGAAACATAATCTATTATCACTAGGAGACGTACGTGGAGAAAAGAGTTGAAACATAATTATTCATGATAAATAGATTCTCAGAGCCAATCTTCATGATAGAACTCTTAAAGTTATCCAGAAATGTCCATATTTTAATTGATTTAGAGTCTTCAATAATATTTAGGAGTTTAGAATATGCTCTTCCGTTAACAGAATCCGGTTACTTATCTCGCTTGGAGTATTCAAATTGTTATGATTTTCCCTCACATTTTTAAGGTGTTCCAAATATTATGCTTTCAAACTAAATCATTTTTTCCCATCTCACTAACAAACTATGAACGAATTTTTAATCAATTCAGCGAACGAACGAACAAAAGATGCTCGAATGTGATAAATGTAAATTTCTCATCCCATTTGCATACCTCATTACTGCCGATGTCACCCATTTACTGATGGGCTAGATTGATGGCCACAATCGATCGGGACACCACGCTCACGATTCGTACGCAGGCCATCAAATGAGGTAAAAGTGATGCAAACACACACTCCAAGAGGCACGAGAAAAAGCACAAAAACAAACAGACGCTTAAACTATTCAAATTTTACTACTTTCACACCCGGACAGCCCGGACGGACAGGTTTTTTTGGAGACAAAAGTACGATCACCCTTTGTTTTTACCACACAAATGAAAAACATGGCCACACTGTGGGCAGAGTGGCTGTGTGGCTGTGGTGACAAATTGAAAAGCCCGCCCGTTTTGTGGACGGTAGCCCTGCGCAAGATAATTGCTCTTCTTCCCATACTCGGGCTACTCGGGTTGTACGATTCTCAACCACGTCGAATGGTGAGTATGACCTGCAGGAAGAAATGGGCGGTAGCTGTAGGCAAATGACAACGCGTTTCGCATAAATGTCAAAGCCCGTACCTATCGGTGCGACCGATTGAGGGAGAAAGGCAACTTAACCGGGCGGTATTAACCGCACCCGAAACGCATCACCTCCATCCCAAACGAGCGGAACTAATGAAGACTCGATGGCGATAAGGCCGCGCTGGGAGTCTGGATTGTATTTGTCGATTTTATGGTCCATCGGGTAGTTCGAGTGTGTACCCAAAGTGACCCTGTGTCATTTCGGGAGCAGCATTACCCCCGTTTTGAGCTAACTAGTGAAAGTGATGGCACCAGCCAGCGGGATGCTTATCGACCGATGAACCCCTAAAACTCCATCATACATCAATAGGCTGGCTCCGGGGAACCACGTCAAAGTACGAAAGTGCGCTGTTCGTGTACCGCGTTTTGTTTGCGCTAATACTTATGCACTGTTGTAAAGTAAAGGGCAACATAAACACACACATACACACACACACACGCGCATACACACTCTCGCAATGTCATAAGCAGTGCCCCAGGACGCGTCAACACGCCGACAACACAAAAACTTGCCGTCGTTAACAGGCAAAGCAAACGAAAGTGAAATGGTAAAAAGCCCTCCGCCGAAAAACTGACTTGTGAGGGGACGACGGGGAAAAAAGTGTATCTCAAGAAATTATCATCAGTGCCGTCGGGAACGTACCGCCCGGCGGAGGTTTCACTTTCCACCGAACGAGCCCTACGCCCGCTGGCACCCCCTGATCGAGCATTCGGGCAGGTACTTGGCGCTCTCAACGAGCACTTCCGCTCACACTCATCAGCCCACCCGTATCTAAGTGTCTCCGGTGTGTTGCGCCCCGCAGGAAAGTGTTGCGAAAGATGCCAATAATCGGGCCGAGCCCAAAAGTACACCATCACGGTGGGTGCCTGTTTTTCACACCCAACCCCTTTCCATACCGGACACGAGGGGGCCAGAGCTCCCAAGGGCTGATTGGAAAAGTAAATCACCGTGGCATATTTCACCGGCGATTAAACAAAATCATCTTCAATTGACGGTCGCTATCAACACGAGGCAGGCCGATCGGATAGCTACGCGGAAGACCCTTTCGAAAAGGGCTCATTGGCTGGGTTCGCTGGATCTATCCGAACAGCAGCACCCCTCCCACCGGAAGGAAGTTGCATCGGGGGCCCCGTGATGAGAGGACGGCACGAACCAACTTCATCGAAAACCACTCAATTAGAGCGATCAAACGTGTGACCAATCGGTAAATGAAGGGTATCTCGCTTGGAAATGATTGGTGGCAGGGCACCAGGGTGTACACGATTCGATCGGTCGCAGCACCCGTCCGACGTGGTGTGGTTGCGATGGGAACCGATGCGCGGTTTCTCATGCGGTAACTAATTTGTAGCATATCGAAGGAGGATGTTAAGTAAATGTCAGCATTAAAAGAAAAGCTCTAGCCCACACAATGAGCTGCATTATTAGTGTTGTGATTGGATATGAAGGGATACCAAACTCCTGCTCCCTCTAATCAGGAAACAAATCAAGAGAACGTTGCTGTAACGAGTCTCAAATATACATATTGTTTCATTTTTGGGCCGAATGGCAAAAACACCCAAACTATCAGTTTTTAGTACATTTAATAAAAATAAGAAAGCCTGTAATGATGCCTGGTTATCCAACTAGTTACGCTAAAAAAGGGTAGAATACGAAGTTTCTACACAATACACGGCTTATTTGATTTGATAACTGTAAGCTTATCCAGCTCTATCAAATAGAGGCTTCTGAATCATAGCAGCATAGCAGGACATCATAACCTTGAGACTGAGTTTATCTCACGTGCATGTCAGCACTCTTACGAAGCTCTGATTGCTTTCATTTTATATGGATGTTTGGTATTTACTTATAAAGATTAATTATGATGATAAGATGTCAAAAGATAAGAACTACCTTACGTTAAGGGAATATAAACTACAGCTTCTTTTGACTTCAAACAGCCAAACCAAGATGCACTAACAAACTAATAGTTCTGATTAACCATTTTCACGATTAGATCCAACTTAAATAAATATGCTCAACCATGACTTCATTTAGTAAGGCTAAACTTGATAAAAAAAAAACAACAAAAACGGGTGCGGAACAAAACGCATTACACTTTTTTGAACGAATTGTATCCTATTTGTCACTAGAAGTGAGGCACTAAACTATTTTACGCTGCTGCATAACAGAAAGAACAATCGACACGTTATCCTCGTTAGACTGTGACGAATAAATTCGTGCATTCTGCTTGCTTTATCACAAATAAGTTCGTAGTCCAGAGCGACTGAAGGGACTGTCTCGGTAGTTATATCATGATAGAATATCAATCTTTAATACCGAATAATAATGAAAGCACTCAGCATCTCCTATCTCCATCTATCATAGTGATATTTTCATGATAAGTACATTGTGCAACAGACCAACAAGGAAAGACAAGTCAAATACTTCCTTAAACGAGCCTGCAGTAACAAAAACGTACAGTACAGTTTTCACCAAGAGGAACATACCTTGAAAAGAAAGGTTTTTCGGTCACTCAAAGATTGCCACCAGATTATACCAATAATAATTAGGATGGACCTACATGAGAGCATGCTTGGAAGGTGTTCATCCCGTGTTTTAGAAGGTACCAAACAACAACTCTATTTAGCCCCGTTTAGTTTACCTGCTGTTCTCAATTGTTGCATAGTTTGTCCCTTCAATTATGCCTCGATTCCCCTATGCCTAACTACAGCTGGACGCCTTACTCTGTCCAGGCATGTCCAGTGTCTAGCCATGTAACTGTGACAAACCCGCTTGCCAAGACTTAATTCACCAATTCACGACCAGCCTGGGAAAATGCTTCCCTTTAATGCTCGTATAAAGTCATCATCTTTCACGTGCGGTACCACTTCCTGCCGATCAGAGGTACAATCGCGGCTGCACACGAAGGCCATTTCCTCCTTCCCGACACACCGTTATGCTCTAATGCGCGCACACTCTGCGTATGCGCAGCCACAGTTCCGGAATGTGTATCCCGCGGTGGACATGTTGCTTCCACGTCTGCTGCCAGTAGGAGTAAAACCCCCTGCAAGATCGTGCTGCTGATCGAGTGCATCCCATCTCTGCTGTCAACTACCGGCACGCCAGGGAGGGAAATGATTTACCGTTTTGGATGGAATCGTGACAACGACATCAGCGCGACCGGTGCGTTCTACGGCCGGCGCGCGGCTGATGCGCAGTGCCGGACACATTCGCAACGCGTTTTTTTTCTTTTTAACGCCAACTTTGTCGTGATCTGCATGACGCTAACACGCTTAGCTTCCAGAATGGTTGAACATTAAGAGAACAGTGTTTCGTGTATTTTTTTTACGTTTGTGGTTCGTTTGTTCTCCAAAATAAAAGCAAAATCACCGATTGAAAGACACATTTGGACGGAACAGCGAACGGTCACCACAAGTCACTCACCTCATGCGATTGCTGAGCGGAATTTTTAGCAGCCTTTCTCTCCTTGCGACATCCACCGCCGGCCCCTGTCTGGGCGGCTAGCGCAGCCTGCAGCTCCTTCCTGAGCTGCGCTATGCTGCGATCCTTCGACTTCAGCTCCTCCAGCTAGAATTGAACGGGGATCGGTTACAAAGACGAAGAAGAAGCAGAAAAAGAAGAAAAAAAAAAACATTAAGAAAACATAAATAACAACGGTAAGAATTTAGATTTAGGTCAACGTTGTTGCGAACCCCGATTTGTTCTTCCCAGAAGCCATCGTTTTGTGGCCGATCCCTCCTGTGCAATAAAAAAAACGTGCTCGTCATTTTTCAATTTCAACAGACCGTGGTACGGTTGACCAAGTTCCCAGTGGCAAGCGAAAAGGTAGATTAATTAGACCCACATCCCACTGACGGGGGAAGCCATTGTTTTGGGAGGGTGACAGTCGTAAGAATTTCGGTTGGAAGCGCCCCGTATTCATCCTCCAGCGATCGCGAAAAGATGAAGCAATAAACCTACTTTGATTCCGCGCTTTTCGCCATTCCACGGGCGCGAAGTTAATCTAGGCACAGCTCGTTAATAACGCACCTTACGTAAGGTAAAGATCGGGAAGTTGTCGTTTTAGGTTTTGTCAAACAAACCAAGTTATATTATATTTATATTTATATTATTTATTTATTATATTTATTTACTTTTAAAGAATAATTGCTTCTAACTTACATCCCTTAAGAAAAGATTAACGTTTTTAATGGCCAGACAAAACGCAAAAATATAACCGAACCTACAATTTGCTTCCCATGACTCATCATCATCCATCTTCTCGGCGTGAATCGAAAGTACTGCGAAAAGGTAGACTTTTAATGGTTGCAATTCTAACGACGAAGCTGCAGAATGGACAAAGGCAGACCTGTCTGCCCCAAAACATCTATGGGAACGCCCTGAAGGGTCGTTTTTGGGCTTCCCTTTTTGCATTCCCCATTTCCTTCAATCTCCCGAAGGATCATGCCCATTTCCTGAAGGAATGAAATTCATTCAAACGCTCGAAACAGTTCTACCACTGGTTCTGCTGCGCACTGCTTTAAACGATACTGTTCGCACACAAAAATGAAGGAATAACGTACCCAATAATCGTTCGCCCGATTGCAGCGAAGCGAAACATTATCTTCTCTCCTGCAACTGTCCTCAGGCTATGGGCGAATCAGTATCGGTTTCTGCTGCTGAATGAAGTCGTACATGAGAAGCGCAAACGAAAATATAAAAAAAACTATGAACACCATGCCCGGCCATATAAACAATTAACTGCAATCCATTCGATGACCGGTTACACTACACCACGAACGGATCTTTCACCGTTGGTGCATCATGAATGGGGCAAAAACATAATTTGATTGAGAAACAGTCGACCGGGCGCAACTAAATTGTTGTGTAGCTTGCGGGCGTTACCCGGAGGAATTTTTGTGTGTGCGAGCGAACCAAAAAAACAAACGGCAATTTGCCCCGACCAAGCAATTACCCCTACGTTGCCAACCGATTTCGGATAAGCCGCCAGCTCCTGAAGCTGATAAGTCGCGCACCCGTTTCTCACGTTGTACCACGGCACCGGATCGCGGCGCACACTGCTATTTCCGATCGTTCATGCCACCGCTCAGTGTCCGTGTCAGCATGCATCGGCCCATCACCAGGAAGGTTACCGCCGGCAGCAGCAAGGTGGAGTCGGGCAGTGCTTTAAATGTTTAACGGCACGATTTTTGGGTGGCAAAAGCTTCACCGATCCGCCGAACACACAAAGCATCGTAAAGAAACCCTCGAAACGATCGGATCGGTAAGAGGATTGTGGATTCCGCACGGAATCTGCATGGCAATAACTATATCGCTTCGGATCCGGGAACAACGGTGGTGCGTCTCCGCTCTCCGCTTTGATGCGAGTTTAAAAGAAATGCAACATAAACAGCGATCAGGCTGAGCCCGCGCCGTCCTGACGATGAAGACGCGATGAAGGAAACAAATGTTTTACGATCGTTAGCTTAAGATACCGGGCCCGGCCGTTTGAAGGTGTACCTTTTTCACCTCACTCTTGTGATTTTTTTCCGTTGTTTCATTTTCTGTCTGATTATGAGTCATCCTTTGATATTTCTGTTGCGGTGCGGACCCTAGACGGGTGTAAAAAAAGGGTTTACTATAAACCACCCGCAGCGGTGCCGGACTTTATCCGCTTGATATTGGCCCGGCTGGAGGAATGTTGGTGGAATTGGAGGACGAACCGCTCCGGGAAGAACACAGGCCTTGGAAGGGATGAGACGTTCAGGGAGCTTCAGCAAAATGAAACGTAAATGTCATACTATCTCATTTGCTTTTTAATATTCTGTCAGAGTGTACAAATTTATCTGATTACCCGTAAACCTAGGCGCCTTTTTTGACAAGGCCGAAAAATTGTACAATGTTTCAATTTGAATGTTGGTCATTCACCTCATTTTCTTTGCGGAAGCGAATTCGATATAATTAATTAAACCTTTACAAATGTGACAGTGAAACCGCTTCTAAATGAGAATTGTTTCAACTATTATTTAAACAAAAAAATTAAAGCATTTAAGTATGTCAACAAAAGCTTACCGTAACATTTAGTTGGCCACTTTTGATTTGGAGATAGAAAAAGAACTTTAGGTTCCTATTTCTTTATAAGCTTCTACAGAATGCTGCGTATGAAAATCCTTGTAAAAATCTAGCAACAGGTCCTTTTAATCTTCAAATTTAATATTCAGATGTACTAAAATAGATAAACTTAATATCATTTTCAAGTTTTGTGTTGATATGTTAGGTTTGCCATGTTTCCAATTTTGAGCTGGTCACATTTTATGTTGTTGATCATTCATTAAGAGTTCCATTAGAATTGCAAGCTCAATAGACAAAATCAATGTACATATTATTGTTAGTTTTCCGGAAAGGAAATATGTATACAAATTGAGACGTATATTTGAATTGAAATCTATAGTCAAATTCAATTTCACGCTACGTTTTTTGTTTCAGTTAAACAAGAAACAAGAAAAGTATTATTTTTTTTTGTAAGGAAATGCATCAGAGAGAAATCACTCTAAGCAAATTGTTTGTTTTGTGATCATTTAATATGTTGCACAATGTAATACAAAAACCCAATCATCAAATCATAAAGCTGTGGTCTTAAAGTTTGCTTCACAAATACACACTAATTAACCACAAACATAACAAACCACGAAAATTGCAACAAATTCTACCGCGAAGAAAACCTGTCCCGCACAAAGAGATTAGAACTTACCATGCGCTGGATTTCGTTTCTGGCCGACTTGGAAAGTTGAGTCAATCGTAGTTCGTGCAGGTCACGCTGTACGCGTATATCGGAAGCTTTCTGCCGTTCAGCCTCGGAGGAAATCTGCGAAAGAAAGTAAAACCAAAGCCACGATGAAACAAACGCCGATAGTGTACAACAAGCCACGTACTTGAACCAACAAAACATGGCTAAACACGGGAAGCTCGTACGTCCGTGGAGCGCCAGTTAAGATTCAAACGGCAGGCTGCTGTCATTTCCCGCCCGTAAAATGATCGATTCGCAACTTGAAGATGAAAACAATGCACAATGCGGTCTCTGCCGGTGGTTCCGAAATTGTAACAATCGGTGCAATCGGCCGCTGCCCGAGAGCCGCAGCCCGCCCGTTGGACGGTGGTGGAATGGAATCTGCATAACACGGAAGTAGCAACATGAAACTTTCCTGACGCGATCCACAACGGACGGTTTCCTTCCATTCTTTCGTTTGTTGCTAGAAGCCGCACCGCATCTCATATAGGAGAACAGCGGGAGCCATCTGCACGGCACCCACAGACGCTAGTGTGATGTGGTGTTGAGAAGCTAGTCGGAAAACAACATTCCGCCACTCAGTCCCTCCCGCAATTGCATTCTTTGAATGCTCCAGAATAGACTCTCACTGGCTGCCGCGGTTGCTCCGACGAGGGAGAGACGGTGTGATTGTGCACCGAACACAATTGCACTATAAGTCAGTCAGCGATGCTTGTTACTCTTGCAGCAGTTGTGCGAAGGTACATTGCAGCTACCAGCCCCGGGTTTCGTGTAGAAAGGGAAAACGAAAGATCCAATTGCATGCTGCTGCACCGGAGATCGTCGCTACCGATCGCTACGCGATTGACTAATTATGATGGTGATTTATTCTACTGCATCGTACGTACTGCACCCGTACCGTACGGCCGTTGGTGAAAGGATAGGTGGCATTTTAAGCAGGCTACATCAAAGTAGGAAGCGTTTAGCAAAGCGTTCGTTAAGAATTAGTTTCAGCACGCTGTGTGGTTTTATACGTCTGATCTAATTGCAAAAAAGGGTATTTTTATCGAGCTCACCTTGACAACTATGCACATTACAAAATCACGGAATGGTATAGCAAGCCGTCATTTTGTAGTTGTGTTTTATTCTTGTTGCCTGATAAAAGGGTTGCACAATATTTCTTAACTCTAATGCTAAATCCATGTGCGCTGCCGTTGGAATGAAAGAGAAGAATGAGGAGCTTGGTGGCAAAGAAAAGAATGGAAATCTGATACGGAGAGACATACATCAAATAATTATTTGAGAAATTATTGAATGTACAAATTTCACGAACTAGACGTTCTTTTACTTCCAGAGCCGTGTACCAGTAAGATTTTTTTCTTTAATTTATGGGAGAAGGGAAGTAATAGAAGTGATCTGTGAGGGCGTACGATATTTTTCTAACGGTTCTAAGAGGTCCAATCGTATGGAGCAAGAGACGATCTCGTTCTGGGGAATACTCTACAAAACACGAAGTATGTAACTGTCCTCTGGCTATTATATTGCTTGAAGAGATGCAAGTAGATAAAAGAGACATATTGTAGGGTAGATCATACCCAGGAAATCAGCTGAAACGCTGTACATCTTAGTTTGTATTGAACTATTCACTTGGTGTCATCTATTGCTTCATAGATTCAGTCCCTATCTACAGTTATCTTAGTTGAGCGTAATAAAATGAACATACGACACATCACTTAATTTGCCACCTACCGCAAATGAGACAGACAACAAAAAAGTCTCCTCTTCATTAGTGCTTAACACTCACAACAACAAAAACCCTCTATAAAAACAATCGCCCTTCAAACCACAACGCAACGCAAATTAATGCGACGTGACATTCCTTCCGACAACCGACCATAAACTTATCCACTCCTGCGCACCCTCGCGATAAAGATGATTTCAAAATCATTTCATTTCAATTAAAATGTCATCAAATCCTTCAGGTTGTCAGTTAACCGCCCGCCTCAGTGCACGACGTGCAAACAACGAACAGAACAATCCTTTCAGCGTTCGCTGCGGACGTACAAGCACGGACCCTCGTGTATGCTTATTATTCGCAGCAAATTCAATAAATTGTTTGCCACATAATCCACACCGTACGGGCACAAACGCTCGTATATGGCAAAGGGGAAACCTTCGCAGCAGGGAAGCCTTCGAGGGCTTTTGCAACGACGCCATCAGGACCACGCGGTCAGGATGGTATATCACACCGTCGAAGGACGAGATCGCGCCATTCCCCTGCACACCGACACACCGACACGGTGATGTGTGCCGTGTTGACCGCAGCGTTTTCTTCCCATCCACCCGTCATCCTTGTTCTGTTGCCGCTGTGTGTCCTTACTCGCACGCGCGCATAATAATTGTTCGCAGATCATTAAGTAATTCTGGCGTGCCCCCCCCCCCCCCCCCCCCCCCGTTTGGATGCGATCTTACTGGCACCGATCCATTCAAGCCCCGCGCGGGACACCTTCCGGACAGGCGCGGGTGAAGGCCTACTGTCCAACCGATTCCCCAGCCCGCCCCTGAAGGTCACTCGCTGCCGAATCACAATTAATCGTACAGCAACAGATTTGCATGCTGCCTGCGGGTGCACGGGAAAGGTGCGCATGTGATTAATGTGTCACAATGTGCTCCCGCGCCCCCCGTTCCAACCACCCCCACCGTGCACCGTGCCATAGCTCGATCCGGGAATGAGGGAACCTTCCATAAATTGGCATTATTTATGAAACACGATAAATAAGCTGCCCTCCGCCCGTGTAGATGCCACCGTCCGTCCGCCAGCGAAAGGGAAATCGAACTTTCTACGGTAATGCAACCACCATGCTGATACCGCACCATCCCACCCTCAAGCGCGAAGATGATGCCTTTTTAAGGTTAAATTTTGACGGCTGAAAATGGGAATGTGAAAAGGGAGGGGAAGGGGGGGGGGGGTGGAACCATCGTCCTCGCACAACACCACACAGCTTCAATACTTGAAATGACAATCAAATCAATTTATTTCCTTTTCTGGATAGCGTGTACCTCGCCACACTGCACGTCTCACCCGTCCTGTCGCAATGAACCTCGCCAGTATCGGTCGGTTTCGTAATCGAATGCCGCGAAATTTTGCATACCAAACCCCCGGCACTGGCCGGTTGACACCGATTCATCGAGATGATGAAGATATTGCGGGCTCGAATTGATTGCTATCCGACCGGCACAATGTCACGAATGCAAGGCAATAATGTTTAATCTACACGGAACATTTAGTTCCCTTTTATTCCACCTCGAAGAAAAATTCCGTAACAAACCGTATACCGATCGATCGGTAGCTACGATCGGTGTCCTGCAACGCGACTTGCGTTTTGATGCCCGAAACGGATCGGCTTCAATGACATTGGCGGTTGGAGGCACACCAATTGAACAGCCGTGACATTTGCTCACGAATCGAACGGTGCGAGGAGTGGAAGCAGTCACAGCGCTTCAACAACTTGTTCTTTTTGGCAACAAATTAATCAGCAGTAATTGAAAACAGGACATCAGCGTGTCAGTCACAATACCTATTCACAGGCCCATTACGACCCTGGCAAGTACTTTTTGTCTACAATGTTAGCAAACGAGCTGTTCTGGCAGGGCAAAAGATGATAAATAAATCGCGAAAAACTTAGCATCGACTGAACGAGGGCGTAAGAAGCGCGCGCCGTACGCAGCCAGCAGCCAGTGTTGCGTACAAGAAAAGCATACAACTTTACGCGCGGGGCCAAACTTGCGTGCGTACTGCTTACATTCTGCTTGCAGTTTTTCCCACCCACCCTGTGCGTTTTTCGCACTGGACTGTCTTATACTTACTTGATATTTTTCCTCTAAGAACCGGTTCGTTTCCCGCAGGGCAGAAATCTCCTGACTCAGCTTCAGAACCTCCAGACAGCACTGCTGCTGGTGCGGATGCTGCTGGCCGCGCGACTCCGAACCCCAACCGTTCGTTGGTTCGTGCTCCCCGGGCCCGCCGCGGTGTGCCCGCTTGGGCGGTGTGCCGCCACCCACGGACACAGTCTGGCACTGAGCCTGGGAGTGACGCTTCTGGTGCTGCAGAGCTTCCTGCAGCTTCTTACATTCGGATTTTGTCTTACGCAGATCGGACTCATTTTGTGCCCTGTTGAGAAAGAGAATGACATGAGTTGTGATTACAGTAACTTAACTAAAACCTCAATCGCTACTCGACACTACTGTTGAAAGCTTCGTGTCTCGAAGGATTCGAATCCGTTCCGAACACGTTCAATGGATTCGATTGAGTGTTAGGAGATTCGTGTCTCGGGAGATTCGAATCCGTTCAGATCCCGTTCAATCGATTCAATTGTGTTCTTTTTGATTCAACTCTATCGCACTGGGATGATATTGTACCTATTTTTCTTAATTTTTCATCTCTATCTTTATCTCTTTATCAAAAGTCTTTATGACGCGGTCGATAAAGTTTGGGATTGGGATTCGGCTTCGAATTCTTCATGAGATTCGCATTTCCATCACTACTCCACACCTACCGTAACACTCTGACGGCATTTCGCTCCGCAGCCAAGCTCGTACGGAGTTCGCTCAGCTCCAGCCGCATCTGTTCGTTCTGCGCCAGCAGCTTCTGGACGGTATGGGCATTGTGCGCCTCGGTCACCTGCTGCTTCTTGCCCTTTGTGTGTGCCGTTGCCGTGGGCGATACGGTGATCCGCTGTTGCGACGGTGGCGTAATCGTCCGGACATCCGGTTTCGGTGGAATCGGTGGTTTGCTGCGGACGATCACTTTATCCTCATGCAGCAGCCCTAGCGGTGACGTTGGTTCGGGCTTGTGCTGCTGCTCCTGGTGTGTTTTCACGTCCAGCTTGAGCCGCTTGCCGTTCGCTTTGGAAAGATTTCCCATCGCTTCGGACGATGGTACAGGCTGGACAGGTACAGTCGGTTCCTTACCACCCGATCGGTGATCCAAGGGTGATTTGCAGTCGACTGGGACACTAGCAACATCGAGCTTTTCCGACACTTTCTTTCGCTTCTGTCGCACGTTCGGCTCCTTCGTACTGTCACACTGCACGGCTGGTGATTCGTCACACCTTACACCTTCAGTTTTCGCCACCCGTTCCGGCTGGGATCCTTTTGCAAGGATCGTCTTCACCAACCCAGCGGTTTCGCTCAATTGCTTTTCCGTATTCTCCATCCTTTTAATCTGTTTTTTTTTCAGGCACACTCACTGATGTCTACTGGTCATACACGTCCTGACACGGTTGCTGCTGCTGCTGCTCTTGCTGCTGATGCGTAAGCTGAAGCTCTTCACGTAGGCAGTACATTTAAATTTCAATTTTAACACTAACTTCTCCGCACTGTTGCGGTTGCGCTTCGCTTTAGGGGCACCTCTTTTTCCCACTAGCGAGCAGTTTCACTGGTTTCAGTTCATAAACACTGGGTGGGCTTCGTCACTTTTGTTTCGCGCCGTACGGACAGGATGACAATGACTCGTTTTTGCTGGTTTCTTCTCTATCCCGTATCGTGGTGTATGGGTTTCTGCTTACGTGGCGAGGGTGTCGTGGACTTTGGGTCGTTGTGGCGCGGTTAAATCGATCCAATTTTTAACCTCTATCCTTGGTTGCGGTGGGTGTGGTTGGAAGCAAACTGAAACAAGGGATGGAGAGAGAGAAAAACAAGGCAATAAGTATAACATCATCAATGAAATTGGCAGACACAGAATACAGGGCGGGATGAGCGGGAAGAGTCTTATAAAATGAACGCTGTGGGAAGGTGATTAATGCAGTAATTTAAGTCGTTCTACTGTGTAACATAGGAGTTCTGCTCTACTATGGGATTGTGGTCAGTCACAGATAGCTAAATTCATTTGCTACCTAGGCACACTTTGTCCAACAACGTATGATATGTGTAGTAAAAAAACTCAACTAAAAATTAAACCAATTTTGCATAATAACCAGTATCTTACGTTTCACAACGTTAAATAACGAAACATAGAATCTCACAATGACCTCTTTCGTACAAAGAACTGTAAAATAATGCTTTTTTAAGGACTTTTTATGTTCTTGAAATCAAGGAATCATTTAGCATATTACCAAAACCTTCAACTTTTTCTCGTTGCCAAAAGGACAAAGTACGATTTTGCAATCCAACCTACTAAACTGTGTTCCTTTTACGAGCTCAATTTGTCTTTGTTTTTCCATTCAACAAGCTCAACACAGATTTATACTCCTTTTCTGACCTAATCACTATGTACAACCAAACCCCTGGTGCTCGACCATTTACTTCCCTCCTCCCTCGTTACGTACGTCACTGTTACAAATTTCGGACATGATGTCATTTAGACATGCACAGCCGTAACCTGCCAGGGAGGGATTTACGAAAATCTAGGTGCGGTCCCGGGACACGCCAGAGCCGGAAAAGACTCGATTAGATGTGCCACTGGGGGGGATTTGCATGATGTCAACCACCATCAATGGTCTACGAGCAACAACCGTGAAGCACACATCCTTTGCAAAGAAGATGATTAATATCGTACACTAGTTTCTTCGTATCGCCCGGAACCTTGCTTTGCGTCAATGAAATGGTTCATTTTTTTTTGAATGAATGTAGACATAATTGATATGGACAAACGAACGTTCGAAGTACGACAAATGGAAAAAAGGGTTTAAAGAAAACAAAAACAAACTGAACGTAGGTTAATTCAACCATTTACCTTTTTATTGGTTGATTTCTTACACGCTTATAATAAAAAAAGGATCCCGAAAGCATTATTAGCTGTTTACACTATCATATTCCATTTGTTCGGCGCATCAAACCTCTCCTAGTGTGCTCCACGTGCGCCCACTGTTGGTGTTAATGATAAATCATCTGTTTAGATGCGCGTATTCCAAAACACTTTACAAAGCAAGCACAAAATCTTGAGAAGCGAAACAGCAACAGCATCCCTAAAACCAATCAATCTTGAGCAGCTTCTCTTTGCGTCCCCGTGAAGTGTTTTCCCAATCATTTTCCAACACAAACTATTCAGCTGCATCAATCGGCTGAGAGCTCACTTCCGCCTTGGACGCGTGAAACACACGCAAAGCAAAACTCTGCACCACAAGACGGGAAGGAAAATTCTATACCCCTTTCGTTCGTTTTCCTTCCCGTGACCGTACCAATGAGCTGCTGTTGCTTACGCAGCTAATTTGTGTGCAACCCGACGGGAGGTTGCGAAGGAAAACAGGGACACACACCCATGCAGGGTGAGAAAACGGTCCACAGTCCCACGTGATCAACGGTACCGCGGAAAGTGGGAACACGGGAGAGGGCTGACACTGAGCGCTCAACAAAAAAATCTCCCGCCATCAGCCAGTTGCAGACGATCGCAGACGTACGCGTCGATATTTATAGCTGCAGAGAAAAAGGGTAGCAGCATCGTTCTGTGCAGCTGCTGCGTGCTGTTTTCCCGATCGAACCCGGCCCCGGGTGATCGGAGGGCGGTGGGAAAAGCACAGCAGCAAGTTGTGATTGAATCGTTCAATGTTCTCAGTGACGTTCGGTGGGTGGCACGATTGACCAGACGCATCGCACGCAGTGCACAGGGACACAAAGTGCTGTGTGCTGATGTCTGCTCCAAAAACGAACGCACAGCATGACCTCATTCTTGGATGGAAAATCCCTTGAAGAAGCGCGAAAGTACGTAACAGAGCCGCTCTATTTAAGGTTGTGGAAAGATGTGCCACTGATAACAACACGTATTGGATCGAAAAAGATAAATAAAATTGGATTTGCTCTATGATAAGCAGTCGGTAGCTGAAAGATACGGATTACCTTCAAAGAGTTCATGCTGCCCACACATGGCCCGCAAGCTTCGTTTGCTCTGTACATACTGCTCGCCGTGGTAAAGCACATTGCGATCTTGAATCACGCGTTGCAATGATTTTCTTAGGAATATAAAGTATATTTTTACCTCCACAACAATGGTCCAACAATATTTCCATACCACTTCCTGTGTCTGTGTGTTTGTTTGCTTCGTACACATTTTGCGAATATTAGTTTTTCCACCAGCCCAACCACGTTTCGTTTTTTTAATTTCTTATTTTCCCAAGAAAATCTGTATCGTGATCGTGATATTTTTGGATCGCACATTTCAAACTCGCCGCAGCAGTATCATTCACCGTTGGCCACGTTGGTTTTTACCCGCTGCACTTTCTCACGATGATGAAGTGTTTGTGAACCATCCTCTCCGAACCAATCCATGGATGGGTTTTTGCTCGGGGCGCTGTGCGGGTGTAATAATTTTGCGCATCACATTTAATATTCCAAACGATCGGACGCAAAAGAAAGCAGATCGCTGGGCGTTAGCGTTTGCAAGATGGCGTCCCACCATGCGTCGGTTAAGCTTAATAATTTCTACTCTGTAAACAACTGAGAATGTGCCAAATAAGTTTGCGATTTCACAAACCCCTTTATTTATGCTTCCAACGTCCTAGAAATTGTTAAGGCCGATGGCGAATGGTTAAAGTGATCTTTAATGTTTACAACATCAGTTTATGCTTTGTTCTACTTGTTCTACTTTTGTAGCCGTCAAAAACTATGTTGCCACCCGAAATTCCCAACACAGCATCAGCCGTGTCATATAAAGTCTCCCCCTCATAGAACGAGCTGTAAATTATCGCACTTCTCACAATCGCACCAGTGCGCCAGTAGTAAAATTACCCGGTGACCCGGTGGTTGTACTTCACACCCGGTGGCCCCGGTGGCGACCTGTCCACGTTGCACACCACATTCGCTTGATTGCTGCTGATCTTGCGGTGCATTATTGCGGAATTAAAATTAATTGACCGATTACCATGACGAATGGATTCAACTTGACACCGAGCCGCTGCTCTGCGTCTGACAGGGGCGTTGGCGGTGGTTGGCATGACGACACACAAAAAGCATTGGCTGCTTCTCTCTCTCTCTCTCTCTGGCATGACGACACACAAAAAGCATTGGCTGCTTCTCTCTCTCTCTCTCTCTGTGAGTGAAAACTGTCGAGCCTGGTCGGCTGCACATCTATCTTTTGTAGTAGGGCGGAAGTAGATTAGGTATGTTTTGAGAAGAGAGCACATTCCCAAACTCCGAATCGCGCCCGTGCGCCCGTGTTTTTGGAGTGTGAATCGATCAATCAAGTATCAAACTACGCAACGATCGCAAACGACACCAAATCCCCTTGTTGGTGCCTGGCCGCGGACGACAACGCTGCTTAGCATCGGATCGGATGGATATTATCTCCAAATTTAGAACCGCCGTACAGGCAGCTGAGAATCACATCTCGCCACGCATGCACAGACACATGCACACACACCAGAGGCAACAAGTGCGCCGAAAACCGAACGACGTAAGGGCTGTGGTCGGTGTACATCATCACGCCCGTGTGGTGGCGTCTTTCGCGCCATCACGTCTGACGTAATCTGGCAATGGTTCTATACGTTTTAGCAGGCCGGGAATGTACCATCCCGCTCGGTCCGTGTCTATCGTGTCCCCCGACTTCCCCTAGGAACCATGGAAGTAGTGCGTTCACGATGGAATGGAGAAGCAGGCCAAGCTGTCAATCGGTCCTTCATTCGCAATTTGCCATAACTGTGCACCGTGGGTCAACCAGAAGCGAGCAGCTTAAATGGTGAAGTGTTCCACCAACCATTCCAGATGGTCCCCTGCCATCCGAAAAGATCGCTTCCCCCTTTTCTGTATCATCGTTAACGCCGGACGAAAGATTGCTTCTGTTCGTTCGCTCTCTCGGGCGTAGATCAATATAGCTTCCATCCTCCATACAGCACATCGCTTTTGAATGCGTGAACGCGAGGTGGGTGTAAATCTAGCAACACAACAGGGCCGCAATCCCATAGTGTGTCATCGTGTCATGTACGGGGGTGGTGTGAGGGTCACCAAAAAAGGGGAGTTTTGCTAATGCAAAGCATATGGGACAGTCGGACGGAGCAAACGGGGAGACGAACAAAATCACGGTCCTTTGCTAATGTGGTGATCACAAATTACAGTTCGACTACTAGAATGCATTAAAAATGGGATTATGTTCATCATATGATCATGTAGCTGCTGAACGATATGAAATGCCGACTCGGTTTCTCATAATAGTGTTCATCATCTCAGAAAGCATTCAAGATATGGATAGACTTGATCCACATCTGCACGTTATCGTGCACCATTTGAGCTGTTTTCAAATGATTTAAACTCAACGGATATCTAAACTTTGTAATCAATCAATAGCGGCAAGTTCAATGTTTTAAGTTTCTTTTTTTTTTAAGTTTTTAATATACTGAAAAGAGTATTGCCTACTTGTTACTAGCAATTATTCAATTATTCAATCGTGGAGATAAGTTTAAGGTGTCTCGGATAGCTCTTGGATAAACTTTCGTAATCAAGTACTCAACCATCCTACAAAGTGTTCCGGCATATGTTGCTTTAGTATCATTCCCAAATCTATCGAAAAAAAAGTACTAATCCATACAACAGTAATGGAAGCAATATAATCATCAGAAAGCTTAAAATGTAATGTAACAATTTAAAACATCTTGCAAACATCTCAGTTTCTACCAATCTTCCCGTTTGCGTTGGATGTACCAAATTTTCACGAATAGTTATTATCTAGATTTTCTATCTATAACTAGACTTGACTTTTTTTATCTAATCGAAAAAATGTTGCAGTTGCACTTTTAACCAATAGTTTATTGAATTCCATTTTCATGCAAATTTTACGTTAGTCATATTAATGTATCGATTAATGATGTAGTTCTCCGTTGCAGATGAATACCTAATTAAAGCTAATACTAGCTCTTTTGGACTCTTACAGGGTTTAATATTCTTTATTCATACTGGTGGTAAAATATTCTTTTTTCGTAATTTAAAAATGAGTGTGACCAAACAGGTACTAAGAACAATTACCACCTCCACCTGTCACCGCTTGGTCAATTACACATGAGTTAATGTGCGTGTATTGACAGAAAAGAAATTTCCCCACGCGCCCAATCAACCTGCGGCTGGCGCTCGGCCAAGAACAGGCTACACGTTCTTAAGCTATGAATACTAATAGTGCGAGGAGCGAAGAAAGGGCAAAACATAACCTACCTATTTACACTTCACAATCGGTCACCGAACAAACGTCCAATGCGTTCGCACGTCCTCGCAATTTTTGGGGCCCGTGGTGGTACGGAATTCAATTATTTTTACCTTCACACCACCGACACTTCACGCACGCACGCACGGTCGCGATTTTCAGTTTTCTTGCGTTTAGTTTTCGTCCTGTGTTTCTCTTTTTTTCAGCTCACACCCAAATCAGTCCACTTTTGCGTGGATATGCGTGTTTTTATCACAGCTCTACACACGCGGTACGCTTTTCCCGTCCAGTAATCGCACACTCTGTCACGGAGTTTTTATTTTTACTCTCGCAGTGAATTGGTTTGTTGATAGCAAACGATTATAATTTCGTAAACTTGTAAAATAAACACAATGTGGGCACACTGGTGATAGATTTATTGACTGGAATTGGCTTTTTTGTTGAACTTTCGAATTTCGCAATTAATAGGTAGTAACGTTAAAACAAAACCACAACACATACACTTAAAATCGTTATCCGTAGAACGGTTCGGCCAGAACAATTTGCACCTTGCTTTTCGTATTTCGTTAAAAGGATGCTTCGAAACTGGATGTGATCAAACGGTTTCGTTTGTCTCGTAAAATTAAAAGAACTTTGCTGGTCCTCTTTTTGTATGTTCTTTCTTGCACCCGGCGCGACACTCGCTTGATTCGTAATTCACTCTACGTGCTTTTTGCCGTTTTGACTTCACTGACCTCAGCTGATTCACGCTTTGCACGCTTTCCTTAAACGGGAAGTTTTCGTTTCGTTTTTTTTTTTCAATTGTTCGTGGTAACGCACATTCAATAATGCGTAATGTTTTGTGTCTTTTCAACAACGGTTGTTTGTAGCTCTTCGTGTTTCGTATTTTGCTTGTTTCAATTTCTTTTCTTCGTTTTCGAGTTGATTTGTTATGTACACTTAGAGCTACTTAAATATTAAAATTAAAATTAAATGTTGCCTAATGCTCGAACGACGACTGACTGAGCGGCGACCCGAGCGCACAAACTCGCAGGGCCCGAATCCACCATCCGCGCGCTCTACATAGCGATAGTGTGTTAGTGTGGTCGCGTGTGTAGGGGTTTTTTTTCATATACAAACGGACCATGGCTAGCGCGCCGCGATGCCGCGTACGCGAAAAGGTACGCGCGAGGTACAATATGCGCGAATAGCAGTTGCGCAGCATCCGAAATTGGTCGCGTAGTGTTCAGTGGGAGTATGCAGTGTGCGTACGCTGGCAGTGGGCAAGGGAAGGAGGCTGTGGGGCACGGTTCACGCTTTGCATCTGAGCCGGTCGCATCCGCGCGTGTGTCCGATTCGCTTTTATTTGTCCTTTCTTTTCTTCTTCAACGATACGAGAACGAAAATATGTTTGACCCTGTCAAATGAGGCACACTGTCTGAGAGTGTGTGGTTTTATTTGCTTGTAAGTGGTGAGCATGTTTAGTATTTTTAGTATTCATTGTGTTTCCTGTTTTCTGTATCCTCTCACCGAAACATAGTGGTATGATGGGCTGTGCTTTTTTTTCTATATAACCACGTGACGGATGATAGAAACATTATACTCTTCCTGTTTTCAATTTCGAATTGCAATAGAATTTTGGAGCAAATTGACAAGCAAACATTCACCTATCATACCAACCGAGCTCTTGACAGATATGAATTGTGCATTTTTAAATTACATGTTTTGTTTTGTTTTGTTTCAGTCAAACAAACACACAATCAGAACTAAAATGACAAATATTACCATGTACTTCCATCGACGGAAAAAAGATTTATGACGCCATTCCTCGCGCCCAGCTTAACCTTCGCACCAGACAGGATAATCACACAGTTGTCCACGGATGGACCACACAAAAAAGGCACAGTTCACAATCTTTAGGTTACAGATTGACCCTGGCAAGGGTCACCACACCTTTGCCAGTGGGTTACGCCGGTAATTGTAAGCATTTATCGTGTCACCAGGTTTCGACTCTTTGCAGCTAATATGCCACCGGATGTTTGCAGGGTTACGGGGCGACTGGAGAAGATTAAGAAGGGCAAGGACAACACTCTTTAGCCAGCGCATACGGTAATAGGAAGGGAAGAAATCGAACAATTTGTGTACCGTAAATTATTCCTCACTTTAATTATTACAAAAACGATCACGTCGATAATTATCACCTTAGCTTACGCAACCTTTTTTAATTCACACGAAAGCATCAATGCAACCAATTTTCATATTAATGTGCACTTCCTACCGTATTTGCACAAACAATATTGCACTTTAATCGCACACTCCAACGTCATTATACACCACCGCTTGGCACCACGTGTTGTGCACGACTACGCGCGATACGCACTTCTCCGGGAGTGTACGAAACGCAGAATGCACTTTTTCGAACTGTCGACACCACATTCACGGTTGAAGGCTATCGGCGACGTTTATTTCGGGAAACCGCCAATCGCATTAATCCATGTGTGTATAAATAAAATCCCTTTTTGGCCGTACGCGGCAGCACGCAGTTCCTGCTTGCGACAATTTAACTCGCGTGCATCCGCTAGCAATGAATGTTGTACGTTCTGTTCTGCTGGTACTTTTACCGATCCAGAATGTCCAATATTAAATATTTAAAGGATATAGTGTTATGACCATTGACCTTGTG
Organism: Anopheles epiroticus; assembly: GCA_000349105.1. Taxonomy (NCBI): domain Eukaryota; kingdom Metazoa; phylum Arthropoda; class Insecta; order Diptera; family Culicidae; genus Anopheles; species Anopheles epiroticus. The sequence continues at coordinate 820,395 of KB670169.1, read as the reverse complement.
ATCAGATTTTGGAGAAAATGGCAAAACAGTAGCTTAACAAGTTCCATATCTTTATAGATTTTAAGGTCACTTATAACAAAGAGTAAAATGTTTTGACGCAATGAGCTGTTTTGGAATCCTGGTCAAAACGATAAGGCTAGCAAGAATGGCCATGACCAACGTCACATTCTAAGTGAAAGGTGGATGGAGAGCTCTCAGGATCCTTTGCTACCACCAAGAGTCTGCACCAGGGCTTGCCTGTCTCTTTTTCAACCTGGTGCTAGAGAGGGCCATCCGCGACTCGGAGGTGGAGACTTCGGGAACCATCTTTTACATGTCAACCCCGATCTTGGCATACGCTGATAACATAGACATCATTGGTCTGTGGCTCTCCTATGTGGCGGAAGCCTTCCAAAGGGTCGAGCAGGCGGCAGAAGACCTCGGGTTGCAGATTAACGAGGCAAAGACCTGGTCCTTACTAACAAATTACGACATAGAGGTGACTTACGGATAGGTGAACGCACTTTCGAAATCGTCCCATATTTCACCAATCTTGGGTCAAAAGTCACCGACAACAGCATAGAAGTGCAGCTACGCGTTCGGATGCTGGCGGCCAGCCGGTCATTCTATAGCCTGCTCGCCCAGCTCCGGTGGTCTGGCCATCTTATATGGACCCGGACAACCGTAAAATCCTCTTAGGCCGTCCGCAATGACAGAGAGGGCGTGATAGGCCCAAGCTGAAGTGGGAAGAGTCATCAAGGTTGGGATAATGGATTGGCAACGCCAAGACCGCAAAGCGGTTGTAGTGCCCTATAAGAAAGTTACTAAGAAAATGGGTTTTAATTAATATTTTTACAACTCCTAACGACTACAACTGTCCTTTGAATCGTCGTGTTTACATTTTGTCGAGCTTTTCGCAACGTTCAAGCGCGATTGCATGCATGTGTGTGTGTGTGTGTGTGTGTGTGTGTTAATACGACAGCCAAACCCAACCGGTTGAATCGGTTATTTTTGATTGTAAACAAAAGTGCTTTCCATTTCACCAGAAGAGCCGCGTGTGGATCAGGTAAGACATTGAAATGGTTAAATTTTAGTGTTATTGACATATTGTGGGTTGCGAGTGTTCGTTCTTCAACTGCAAATACTGTCCATTTTCAAAATACTTAAGGTTAATTATGATTCATTGAGGATTAATTCGCTACGATCGATTGTATTTGCTTAGCATAGAAGAAAGGCGTGCATGTTGGCCGTTTTGAGTTGGAGCTGCTCGGGAACGGAAAGGGCTTGCTCGTCATTGGATAGCATTTCATCCAGTTTTAGTAGATATAGGCAGATGAATCCATACAGCTCCAATGAATTAATTGGAGCAGCACAGAAATTGTTTATATTTTTTTCCTCAAGCAACATTATCGCCTCAACCGATTGAATGTCAGTTTTTCGCGCATTCGCATGCAAACGCACACACTCGTACACAGCTATCCCATCGGTTGCCGAGACGTCAACCCTTGAAGTACATCTTTCACTTTATTCCTTGAAACAGAATAGTTAGCACTTGCTGCTCCTGCAAAGTAAGTACAAATTCAACCGATTATCCTTGCGTGTTACTTTTTTTTCAAGCCCAGCATCAAAAATAATTGTATTCACCTCACGGCATGTAGCATAAAAACGTAAAATTGTTTACCTTTTCGTTCTACGATTCCTCGTCATTCGGGGGACCGCCTGCCACACAATAATTTGACAGTCTCAAAACGATAGGCAAAGAATGTTGTTGTAAAGCTGCGCTCTGCTGCTTGATCACCGTGGTAACTTAAGAAGTTGATACTAACCTCCCGCTACAGCTGCAGTTTTCTGTAAGCAATAGTCTTTTCTCTCACCTCCGAAACATCTCCACTTTTTTCGTTTCGTACGGCACAACTGCACTCAAAGAATATATCGCTGTTCGACCTGGCAGTTGTTTTGATTCGGGTGGTGTTTAGTTGGTCACGATTTCATTAAACAGCATTGCTTTCGATTTTCTTTGCAGAGTCCACTACTGCAACCACGATGGCATCGGACAGTTCGGCGATACGTACCGATAGCAATTTACGTACGAAACCCTTCCCCAATCATTGTACACGAGCAAAGAAAGTAAAAGAATGGCTACGTGTACCGTGAGGGTTGGAAGGATCAAGGTAAGCAGTAGAAATTTGTCTGTCGATTCTCAAAACGCACCTCAATGCATGATTCAACTCGATTTGTATTACATGCAATATGCATGTACTTTTCTGTGCCAATTTCGTTCTTTTATTGAATGAAATGGGTAGAGTCGGAATGGCAATGTTTTGAAAGTTGCACCATGGTGTGTGACCTTCCCTTGTGATCGCACCCCACAAGCGATAGGCATTGCTGTAAAGGGACACATCTATTGAATGGTTTGAATGTTTTAAAGCGATAGTATTATAGAAATTGGTCAATTTAAACATGCTTTTGACCATTTCAAATGATTCTATCGCTCGATGCGGTAAGGCCAACTTTCGGTGCCCTGACCTCATTTGACAGCGCTAGGCGCGAGAGGGCAAAGCAGGGCCGTCGTGACGTACATCTATTCCTAAACCGGAATGCTTTTTCTGTCGCGGTCATTGCGCGATCCCTTTTTGCGAATGGTGGTTGTCTTGCATTGCCGCAATTTGGATTTGCGCCGGTGTTTCGAAGCTGCATTTTACTGCAGGGCGAAACACACCATTCAAAATCGGTTACATTTTACTGGCATTGTGCCCGTATGTGGTGTGAAAGCGAATGTTTATGTTTTGAAGCCGCGCTACACCACACCGTTTGAAAGGTGGTGTGGTGTAACTGTTTCCGAATCTGTTTCCGACTGGTTTCGAACATGGATTTTGGTGTATTTTATGGTTTTTGTAAAAGTTGCAGAAATTATCTCTAGTGTGTCTATCAGTCGGCTGTAGATAGTTTATAATTAATGTTGTATTTTCTCATTTTTAGGGTATCCTGTGTGAAGTAAAAATTGAACATGTTCGCAGAATCGATTGTTGTTCGATCTTGATTCATTGGGCTTGCTTGATTTCGTCGTTAATGGCGTACGCTTACGCGGATTAAAAATTGCGAAGGATAGCAAAAATACAACAACACAAACCCCCATCTCCGAAGGATTGATGTGCAATCAATGAAATGAAATTTTCAATTCTCATCTGAGGGACACGTATGTGCAAACGCCAACATGTCAAGTACTCGATCGGCCACCATGAACCGGCACCGCCAAAGTTCGAAACGAATCCCACTTTGTGCCAAACAGAGAAAGCAAGCTCAACGAATGCTAGATGCATTTGTCGCTCTCTCTCTCTCGCACTCCCATGTTAGGTTCGGGAATTTTCGTACGTACGCGATGTTCGACTGTCGGTCAACGGGTGTGCGCAGCGAGGGAAGCGGGAGTGACACGCGGAAGAGGAGTGTGGCCCATCAGCCTCTCTTTCCTTCAGAACGACCCCGACACAGCAACGCAGCAGTAGCAGACTTTTTTCGTCGTGCGCCTTTTTCGCGTTTTTACCGTGCAGAAGCGAGCATTTTTGCGTTACCGAAAATTTGCGTGACCGGAAAGGAGCAACGGTGCATGACAGTGTGTGTTGCCAGTGCGTACAGCGAGCAGCAGTGTCGCCAATTTGCGTACCGCGGACGTAATGCAGCAGTAAGGTGAAGCCATCTTTTTTTCCGTTTTCATCGTTTTAAGCGATAGCGGCGTGCGCGGAAGGAAAGAAAGAGTGCAAAGGTGTGTGCGTGTGCGCGCTAGTGTGTGTGTGTGTGTGCGTGTGCACACATACAGACAGGACGGGGTGGTTGGTGGGGTGGTGTACGAGCGCGCGGATATGTGAAAGAGACGCTCGCGCGCGGTTTCGGCAGAGCGAAAAAACGAGAAAAACGACGTGGAAGGGGTTGAAGCAGCAGCTCACAGAGGGCCTGTGTACGTGTGCGAGTGTGTGTGTGTGCGTGTGTGCTCGAAGAAAAAAGGAAGTACCGCACGGGAGTAGAAAAATAAAAAGACGGCAATCGATTGCTGGCGCGCGCGCGTGTATGTGTGTGTGTAGTGGTGGTGGTAGTGCATTGTAGCACGGATAGTGCGGTGTGGAAGTGTGTGCGCACGGTGCCTCCATTTTAATGTGCCATCCATCGCAGCAAACCAGGGCCTGCTTGTGCTTGTGTGCGTGCTGCGTGCAGGGGTTATTTGGTGTGTCCGAATGAAAGGGAAGAGGCAAGCGTGTGGTGGTACATCAAGTGGAAGAAAAATTAAGACGGCTTGTGCTCTTCGGTCAAGCGAAAGTGTCGCTGCCTGGGGTATGGCTGCTTTCTGGAGGAAGTCGAATCGATCTGTCCGTGTGTGAGAAGAGGATTCGAGCGTGTGAATTGCTCGCAGATGGTGCGACACACATGCCCCACACGAAGCTGGTGGTAGCATAATTTGCATCGTATTCGCGCGTCGCATTTTCTTACGCCGTCACGCATTTCGCCGTGTGTATGTGTGCACTGGAATCGTTTTACCATACCCATCTCTTTGTTGGCTCCAGACGTAAAACAGCTAAAAAAATAAACGAACGTTTCATACACACCCATACCGGCAGAGAGGAGTGTGCGAGACGGTTTCGCGTGCCGCTGTGACCGAGACGACGAGCGGTGAGCGTGAGCAGAGTGAGTAAAACGCAGCAATTATCACCAGAGTGTCGGTTGTGTTCTGCTGTGTTTCATAACCGAACGTGAGATTGTGTGTCGTCTGCCCCGGTGCATGTATGGGTTTGTGTGGTGTAAAGAAAGGCGGCAGCGTCCATCTTCCTCCAGCCCCAGAGAGGAAGGATTTTTGAAAGCAGCAACGTTTTTTTTATAACCTTTCATGCGACGGAAGAAGCAATTCCATACTCATCGCAACTCTTCATCGTTTGAGGGTGTGTGTGTGCGCATCAGTTCAGTGAGAGAATAGTCAGTGTAAGTATTTAGCTTTTATTGCACCGTGTGTCACAGTGTGTGCATCGTGGGGGGGGCATCGTTTCGAAAACAATTTAATGCAGCCCACAACACACACACCCAGTGGGGGAAGAAAGTGCACCGTGTAGTGTGCACAACCCGCGCGCTTCTGTTTGTTTGAGCGGAAGTAAGCAAGTGAGCTAGCCAGCAAGGCAAACTCATCCGATTTGCCAGTACGCCCCTATCTCTTGCGCACCAACACACGCAGCAAACGCTCACCGTGTGCGGGACGGTGGAGGGAAAATCGTTTTGTGTACGGAAAGCGGGTATGGGCGTGCATGCGTATGTGTGCGCGCGCGTGCGAATAGTGAGTTTTGTTACGCGGTAATCACTAGCAGTGTGTAAAAACGGTTGCTGATGATGATGGTACCAAGCCTCTGAAGTCTGGAAGTGGTGGAATCGGTTTTCTACCAACAAACCATCATCCCGCATCCAAGCAATCGTAGCTATGATGTTTGGTTGGAAGTAATTTTCCAGATAAATGCAGAGAGGGTGTGCTTGTAGTGCGATGGCACTGCACCCCGAATCACAACATCTCTGGACTGCGTCATTGTGCTTTCTGGTACCTTACGAGGAATTGGGGTTACACTGTCTGTTCTTGTCAGTGCGTTTATTTGCGTCTTTTCTATTCAGTAGGAATATCTTTTGACGCATTTTCTTCGCTTTGTTTTATTTCTATATTTGAAAAGAACTAATAGATGGTAGCCGAATTGAGAGTTTCAATGAAATATAATTTCTTACATAAGATATGTTTGCAAAGTTAGTTAGAAGCAGATGCTTGGAAGCCAAAGTTGGGTTAAAGATTTAAATCCGTGTCGTACGAGATACAGGCAGTGTCTGAGCTGTACAAAGTTTATGGAGAACGACGTAAAACCGCATAAGTCGATTATTGCATGTAAAACTATGGCTGAATTTAATTCATTTTGTTAGTTAAACGTTATTTCGTTGGAATTGTACCGAATATCATGTATGTTTCTATTTTCGTTATTACAAAGCTTTGTCAAGAACGTCAATAATTTATCATAAGATATCATTTGATGATGTACAATTTATCCATAACGCTGTCCTATGTACAAAACCGTGAGTATATCCAAGGGGATAACCTGAGCCTTTGGTTTTAAAGGATTTTATATTTCCTCGTTTTGTTGCTAAAAGATATGTACGCGGAAACATGGGGCAATAAAGGGTACCCTTCATGTTGACCAAAGTATTCATTTTTCCATTCATTAAAAAAAATTAAAATTAAAATTACAAAAATGTAAAATTTAAAAAAGAAGTTCAGTGTTTTGGTTTGGTGTAAAACTGGACTGGAATCATGCATAAAACAAAATGTGCCGGTTGTTTTGAAATCAGGTACGTTTGAGGTTCTGGATACTATTTTACCAAAAAAAGAATCTCATAAAAAATACCAAAATCATCCTCACAGACCCCATTTTCAACCGCGCAACACTAAAAGTTGAATATAAAACAACGATGTTTATTTCATAATTTTTGAGCATGTCATTGTTGTTAAGAAAACTGGTTGCCTTTTTTTATGCACAGATTTACCATTAAAGCCCTTTAGCTAAACGTGTTTTGGCTATAAATTCGAAAAACTACAGACCAAATAATTTATTGTTCCCATACTGCCTCGTGTTGCCCTTAGTAGCGACTTGCAGCTTTGTGTTCATTAGCTAACAATGTTTTATTTGTAACTTCTCAATTATAGCAAGCTACTAGTAAAACAGCTAAATATTAGTGAGATAATCTTATGATGTAATTGTCGCGTCATCCGACCTACTCACTTGCCTATCATTGGCTTAAATTTCATATGGGTCGAGCCCTCGTATCGCGCCGTAGGCCTTTGACTATGCTTCTTTTGACTACTGTTTTCTTGTTTAGAACGTATTTGAAGGACGCTCGTAAAAGTAAGTGAATTTTAAGCCGCCTCATCCACTACCTTTCACCAGTTACATGTTGACAGATGGTGTGTGCTTTTTGAGTATCCGGCTCTCTTCCCTCCACCCATATAGTGTGGCCGCGAAGGGTGATGCATTTTTGATAAGACATCGGCGTTTTTATCGCATCAAATCAGCTAGACCTGGCTTCTGACTGTGGCGTCTGTGTATAGGTTATGTAATGGTCTGCTCACGCACAAACGTGCACCACCTCACACGCAATGGCACGTGAAATTCAAACACAAAAGTAGGCTGCGATTGTAATACAGCTTAGAAGACAGGAACAAGTGAGGGCGTCTTATAGTGTTTAGGAAAAGCTTTCCTTTTCAATACTTTCGTCTGCTTTTCGAACACAACTCTGTGCTCGCCAGGCAAGATGGAAACCGCAGATCCACGTACGCAGAAATTATTCTATTCTTTGCCGTCGTTCTTGCGGGGTGTGTGCAGTGCTATGTGCGCCGTGTTCTCTGTTGCTTTTGTGTGGTTATTCTGCCTCCACACCACCGCGTACCACCGGTATTTTTGAACCAAGTCCGCCAGGAGTTCGTCACACTCACTTCACGTGGGTAAATTGTGTTGCCGCCTGTGTTTTTCGGGATTCAAGTGACACCCGGTTGCCTACTAAACTCTCGCGCAAGTGTTCTTTCGTGGCATACCACCCACATGGGGCCGCTTTCCATCCTTCCCAGGGAAAAAGTGCATTTGTGTTGGATGGCAAATGGTTGTGTGTCTGTGTGTTTAGGGGATGATGAAATCTTGCCACTAAATTGGCTTTCGATGTGTTTTTGGTACTTTGTCCGCTTGTTCTTCTCCAATGCATCGCTTAAAACCACTGGGTGGAAAGATGCGTGATTATTTGTGTAAAAATTTGCCATCAAACGCAACGGAACGTCAAAAGCCCTTGAACCCCAAAGGGTGAGTGTGTGTGCCCTACGGTATGGATATTGTACCGTGGCGGCACAGCGCGCCAGAGCAGTAAACGACACACAAGCCCGCTCCATGCAGTTGTGTGCGTGTGCAGTGATGATACGAATGCCGGCGTTTCGTGGTCACGTTTCGCAATGTGTGCGTGTTTGGCTCGCGAATAGATCTCGCGGCATGCTCTTGCTGCTGCTCGCTGCTGCTGCTGGCTGTCTGGTTTGATACGAGTATCGGACATTTCTTCCATTCCCCGTGGTTCCGCTGTTCGTTTCGAAGCGGACAGGATGAAACATGTAATGACATGATTTATTTTGTCATGAAAACCATATCGAGAACATCTTCAATTCGTTTATCCCCTTTAGTGAAATAATTTGTGTGACAATTGTTCTATAAAACTAAGGACAAGTCTATCATGCATTTCAGGATGTTAAATGCAAAACTGGTAAGAACCGTTTTGCATCTCAAGTATTACACCTGTTTTACAATCGGACATTTGTGTGTCAATTGTTAACAACATTCGACAAATACGTTTCCCTTGTACTACACACTTTAACGTTAAAATAAGCTTTAAATTCCCCTTCTCAATACTAATAAAAATATATTTTCTTCTTTTTAGGTTCCTTGCCCTTCGAATGAAGACACAACGAAATTCAGCCGCCCAACCCAGTTATATCAAAATCATTAAAAGCAATCCTCTTTTGCTGAGCGGAAGACGACATCAGTGAACGGAAGCTCTGTCTCCACTAGAAGCTAAACAAGCAGGGCCAGTCTACCAGCTCGTGCATATGCGCGTCGTCTGTGAATGGGACTAGCCGTGGTTGCGTCGGTGCCAGTGAAGAAAAGATCCGATGCAGTGGAAGCAATGGCACCCGCTCTAACCGAGCCTCTCAGCCAAAGCAAACTGTCCTCATCTGCTGCATCGGGCGCATCGCCCAGGACGAGCAGCAGCACCACTACAACGGCTACCGCAACGTATGACGACGGTACGACGACCATCCTCACTTCACCGGGCCATGTGCACACAGAGCTACAGCAGCAGCAAGCAGAAGCACCACAACAGCTGGAAGAATTCGTAGATACTCAGGAGCTGCATCCCCATTCATTGGCGGTCGGTGAAATTATCGACATTGCTGAAACTGTGGTAGTCACATCGACGACGACTGCAGCCTCATCACTGCAAGAGGAGGGCGGCCAGAGGGGAGCCACCATGTCCGTGCCGTTGGGTGGTGGTTCCAGCGACGCAGCTGGATCAACCATAACCACCGTGGACGACATACAGAACAACAACAACGGCGAGCCGGGATTGAAACTCGACTCGGACACTAGCCGCGACCTGATTGAGATTGCCCTCGAGCAGCTGCACCAAGGCACGACGGTGGTTGACGGAGGTAACGGAAACGAAGTTTCTGCAGTGGAGCCGATGGCGGTGGATCATTTGGTGGATATGGCTGCCGTCACATCGCCATCCGCCGCGCTTCCCGGTAATGTGCTGCAATTGCAAACACCATCAATACCGCATCAATCCGGCGTGCTTATGCCGATGGAGTTGCCCCCGGGGCAAATGATCGTGTCTCAGGACAGTTTCCACGATGGGCAGCAGCAGCTGCTACATCAGCAACAAATGCAACAACACCAACTGCCCACAAACATCATGAGTGTACCGCTGCAGGATTCGTCTCAATCGTCGTCCTCTCTCACAGGGATGGGAGTTGCTGCTGCTGCTGCCACCGGCACGGGCGAGATAGGTATGCCGCTGAAGGACAACAACGAAATGGACCAAATGATGCGTGAGCTATCCACGTCCGATATCGATCTGCTGCAGGTGTTGAAAAGCCTCGACAACAACGGTCTGCTGCTGTTTAGTGACGTGGACGTGGGGAACCTGTACGACGTACCGTCCGCCGATGGCAGTCAGTCACAATCGTCACCGAATAAAGACCGCGAGCGGCTGGAGCAGCGCGAAGAAATTCTAAAAATGCAGGCACAGATGCAGCGCAAGCACGACTTTCTCGCACGGCGCCTTAGCAAGCTGAAAGCCCGATACATGGGTCAGCATATAAGCGAAGAGATAGCCGGTCTGTTCGAGTACACGCAGCGCTACTGGAAGAAGCGCGAAAAGGAAAGCGCCAAACAGATGCACAGCATGGTCGGCAGCGGAGGGTTGGGCAGCGCCACGACGGGGCTTGGTGACGGTGGAAACAACTCCTGCTGGTCCGATATCATCCCTTTCCAGGCACCACCACCCGATCACACACCGGAAAAGATAAAACCCATTTCCGCCAACGCACTGAAAACGTTCACCAAGCGGCTCGAAGCGATTTCCAACACGATCTGCTCCACGCAAAGCAAGCGTGTGCTGAACAATCGCTACTTTCACGGGGTTAGCAACATTGCACCTGGAACAGCAGCACAGTCAACGAGCATCAGCAGTGGTGGGTGTGATCCGGCTATTGGCGGCAATATCACCAACACCATTCCGTTGTTCGAACGATCGGCCACGCAGGATCTAGAACAAACGGCCGGTATGCTGTATGCCGAGCTGCGGCAGGTACAGGCCACGATCGATTCAGACGCCACGCTCAGCAGCTCTGGGGGCGAATCGGCGGACGAATCTTTGCCATATACGAACGAGGTGCAAGAGCCCCTTCCGATGTGAGTATATGATTCTCTGAACTTGCTATTTTCTATGTTAAACTGAATCGAAACCAACAAGTCTATTGATCAACTCATGAGTAAGCTACATTTCATTCAAGTTAAATAAAGTTAATTAATCCGTCGATATGGAGGTTCAGTATATTTTTCAAGCAAAATAATAGTAATAAGCTCATAAGCAAAATAACAAGCTAATAGAAAATAGCGGATTGCGGAGGGTTAGGTATTTTATTTTGGGAAGTTACTTGCATGTTATCTTAGATAGGACTTTTGTTAGAGCGGTTCTAGCAATTCCTTAAATGATTTGCTTTTCAATTCCGCTGACTATCCTGTCAAATTAGATATTTTTTTTTAAATTGGCACCTTTATACGTTTTCTAATCTTTTTGAACATAGTTTGAACCATTCTTAAACAGATAGGCTCCTATTTCCTAATAATCGTGTGTATTTTCGTGTTGATATCGAAAGCAATCTCAACAATCCATCTCAGAATTTGGAAGTTTATCATTAAATTTAGTTTTTCTGTTCTTGTTATTTTAATTGAAGTCGTTAAACAATGACAATCATCAGTTGCCAAAGCTGAATCTATGGAAGTTTAACAATAAACGAATTATTTAAAAGCACTCCTTCCTATCCTGTAGTGACTCAATCAGACATTCAACATGTATTAGCAGAGCAGTTTACATTCTTTATCGGCTTTTAATTTAACAAAAAATAATATTTTCCACGCTTTCCCTATTTACTACATTTCAGCAAGCAACGTGCCGGTTGGAGGTGGGCAAATGATCGAGCCGCGGTAGCAAGCAAGTGGACGTGGGTTGTGGCCCGCGTAGCGGATCTGGAATATCGCATCCGGCAACACAGCGAGGTACTGCACAAAATTCGCGTCGGCAAGGGCCCTGTTACGCTTCTGGAAAAGCCCACTCTCGGTGATCAGCTGCAGCAGCAGTCAGTGAATGGGTATCGTGGCCAGTTGCCGGGTAGCAATAAGGCCACAACGTCGAGTGCCGCTGCGGCCAGTGACGAATCGGAAACCGAAACGGTGGGTTGCTCCCGTACGAGACCATACTGCAATGCACGGTTCAGAAAGCGGAAGTTGGTGACATCGCATAACCTGCACACCATATCGAAGCGAGCGGCAAAACCAAGGTAATGGGGAACGTCAACTAAAGGGATACAACAGAGGAAAGACGATACTAAAGGGATTCAACATCCAATTATACTTATCAATCCTTTTCCATTTCATTCTTTCCTCTACTGCATATAGTACTGTGAAGTGTGGATGCCAGTGGCCACTTCTACCATGCGCCATCTGCACGGGACGAACGGATCCGACCGCGCTGAGGGAACCGCTCGACACGATGACGTTCCCGGAACGCGTTGCGCTGCTCGATGCAAGCTTCCATCCAGTATTGAGCTTCCCAGAAGGTAAAAGCATTTTTATTTTAGGACTTTATGTACTGTAATAGCAAAATAACGAAATCTTCGTTGCACTTGCCAAAACAGCTAAAATAATTGCAAACGAATAGGTTACCGTCCAGCTTTTTTGTGCGAGCATCCGTTATTTTGCAGCCTGATGGTTCTCGTTTGTTGTTCGCCCATCTCCCCATGTGTGATCACTTGCGCGCGGTGAAAATTAATCAGGTAGTGGTAGTGCACCCAAAGCGCTTATAGCTAGCAGGTCGCGCGCAACCCGTGGGAGCAAAGAAAGGCCCGTGTTCCAGCGTTACTCGAAGGGATGGTCGCGAGAAGTATCGCGGAGCACAGAATAACAAGGGGAGCGATCGTGTTTGTCCGCTATTTCAGCGAGGTTCTTTTTGTGTTGGTAAACGGAAGAAGAATACAAACCAACTGCAAATCCATGCGTTTGTGTGGGTGTGTGTTTTTTCGCTTTTGTGAAAAGAATTGTTGGTAAAGTTGGTAGAGCAGCAACGGTGAGTCAATCAGATGGCTGTAACGCTACTCTATTCGCCTGTAGTCTCCGATTGATTAAGCTTCTGTTGAATGAGTCATTACCTTACGAGTGGTTTCTATTTTTATCATTGTTTTGAAACAAACAATTTGTTCAGTTATCATTTTCGAAGGTTAAAGATTAGTTTTTTGGTGTCAATCATTATTTTAAGGTAGAAGTGTTCTCACTCATTACAAGCAACTCTCATGAACGGGTATGGTATAGAAACTATGACCTGTACATCTGGATTGCACATGTGTCGAACTATCTACAGCTCCACATGTGAGTGCAGTAAGCAGCATAAAAATTCTCCCATCCGTGAATAATGTATATCGCGCTACGCGTGAGACACAGTTCGACGGTGTATGATTTGCCGATATGGTGTGATGGATGTGTGTTCGATTGATGCTCGCGCGCTCTCTTTCTCACTATCTGCGGTCTTCAACCAAGCGGTACCCCCAGCGGGGCACATCAATACCAACGCCACACGCCGCGCACACGTATAACACAACGCTCTCAGCAACCCCCTGTGCTGTTGCATACATCTTCGTTATGCAGCCTATAGTAGGTAGCGGCAGTGCGCATAGCTATGACCGACCGTTCGTCCGTCCGCTGCCCCGGCGCCGCAACTACGACGCCGTCTGTTTGAAGAGTGAGAGTAAAATTTCCCGCGCAAAATTTTCGTTACGATTGTGCGGCGGGGAGAATTTCTAGCGTTTTTGTTCACGTTGACGGCTTCCCCCTGTTGACGGCTCCGCCTGCCCTTCCGTCACGTACACCGCGCGCGTTCCGGCGTGGAAAATGCATACCGGCGCGCATGCGCTTGAAAACCTAGCAAAACATTATCATCTCATGTCGTCGTCTCACCAGCTACTAACCTTCTACTGCACTGGCTGCTTCCAACACAGGGGTGTTGGTGTGGTATGTTTGTACCTTTTTATCAACATGCCCGGGTATATATGCGGTCCGCACCCGTTTGTAGGAGTTGTTTTTGTGGTGCTTTTTCAGTTCATAACAAAGAGAGCTGGATGAGGCAATTGGAACGAATGTTGCTATTATAGTAAAATCACGGTTAAGAATCGGCTTTGCATAAATTCTTGACGCGAAACACGCTTCTTCAACCCTGAGTGCTGACGAAGTCATTTATTTTTCTTAATTTTTTTTTTCTTATAGAGGCTTTGGCCTTCAGGCTAACATTCGCCTCTTTTCTTAAAGAAATATGGTTATTATCTTGTTTGATTTTATACTGTTTGCTATGAAACTAAACTAATTACAAAATCTTATCTAAAATTAAATAATTCTAATGAGAACCTTACATATATTACTAATTTCCTGTAAATACAATGTAACTGATCATCTCTTGCTTTTCGGTTGCAGACATTTCGTACAACATACACTTGGAGGCAATAATGCGCAAACCCGAATGGCAAAGCAAAATGATACGCAGCAAAGTGCCACCGGCCAGTTTGGCGGACGCGGTCACCGGTACGGCCTCACGCGGTGGCGCGATGTTCTCGTCTGGTGATGAAATGGCATCATCTTCCTCGCACGGCAAACGTTACATCAGCTCGGACAGCAAGCGAAAGTACGAGTCGATGACCAGCAACAAGTACAAGAGTAACGATCGCTACACGGGTGATAGTGGAAATAGTAAGTTTTGCAAGAAATAATACATATGCATGAACGGTTATGCGTTAGGAATCGTTGCTAACCGTTTTTGGTTTATTATTTTACTTACAGAATCTAAGAAAGCCAAAACCAAGCGGGATGTGATAATTTCGAATAGTCGTAAATCCGGATCGGGTTATTCGCACGACGGTTCGCGAAACGGGCACCGAAATAGCAAGAACCAGTCGAGTGTGAGCAAATCACGGAAATCTTCCCATTGCTATGATTATTACGATGGCCATGAGGGTGGTGTGAGTCGTAGCCGAAACACCTCTCCAACGCCGAACAATCGGAACGAAAGGTTAGTTGGCAGAAAATGTGCAAAAACGCGCATTCAGAAACATTATGGTTCATATTTTGTTGTTCTTTTTCCTCAGGAGGTATCGTAATAGTGCGTACAACATCGATAGCATTGTTATTCCGAGTATGCCGGCATCGCGTGTGTCGCTGCCTCAATATAAGGACATTGCTGTTCCAAAGTATGTACACCACTTTGCGTCGATTTGTGTTCAAAGGTGTCGACAATGCAGTACTGAACAACCGATTTCTTCCTTTCCATAGGTGGCGTATTATAAACGATCAGGAAAATGGAGACGAGCCGCTCGACAGTCACAAGGTTAGCTCCGGTCTTCCCACAGAACATACAGAAGAAGCTACAATCCTATCTCCGATGAAGCATGATGGCTCAGTTCCGGCAAATGGTACGAAAACGGTTGTGTCCACCTGCGGGTACGTTGAAGCGGCGTATCAACAGCAGCAATTGATCGTAATACCGGCACAGGACGAGGAAGACATCTCCGAAGATACGATCATGCTGAAGCACGAGCGAGCATTGCAGGAGGAGCGCAAAAAGTTCCGCTCGGTCCTGAAGTTCCCCTGGAGCCGACCACGGGCAAAACGGCGCACCGACAGTCGTGCCGGGTCAAGTGGCGGTAATACACCCGATCCGACGTCACCCGCTCCACCGACACCTTTGGTGGATCATGATGTTAGTATTGTGGTTCGATTGTAACGAGTGCAAGAACCGCTCGCTGCCAAGCTGCACTTTACTAAACGGAAGACCTTTTTTATTTTTTAAATGTACTTTTACAGTCGTCGCCGGCATGTCCATCGACTCCACACACTCCACAGGATGGGCAGGAACTGTCGGAAGCTAATGTTATGAATGGTAAGTCCTTTTGTTGTATTAACACGGAATACTCGTTGTTCTGTGCAGTAGTATATTTAATGTGCTGAGAAGGATAATTGTTGAAGAATTTTATTCATGTTTTAATGCGCTTCTGTTATTTCTTCGACCTACAGCACTAAATAAGAGTCTCCACAAGAAAGAACGCCGTAGGACGGTGTCCTCGAAGCGGGAGGATCAGCAAGCTCAGGGAACCATCACCCCAGATACACGAGAGGTAAGATAGTTTTAACATTTCATCCAAGCGTAAAGCAATCCAAGTGGAATCTTTTTCGACAATAGAACAGTCCTTTTGTGAATTATGAAATTCTATCTTTCTAATCGTTTCGTTTTATTCTCCTTTCCAGGTTGTTTCGCCCTATGAAGCACTCCAGTTCCCACTCGAAGACGATACGTTCGCCGAGATGCTGCGCTTGATGCCCAGCGACCACCTTGACAATGAATGTCTCAGCAAGTTAACCGGTCGCAATGGTTTACCGTTCCGTCGTCCACCGCACCGAAATAACAACGTGCTGCTGAGGGTAAACTCGAGCGTAAACCTGGCCCCGGCCAGTCTCGGTATGAGCAACCAGAACCCTCTAAGCTCGAACACGTCGACGGCAACGACACTATCGGCCACCGAGACGGACATGGAAGATTTCGACGACGAAGATCTGATGCTGGCGAAGCGAAGGGAGCGGGAGATGATCATGCAGCGGCTTCTAGACAGCCGTAATGAATCGCAGCAGTACGAAATAGTGCCACCGTCCGCTAAACCCATGCTCGACGACGACGAGGACGCGATCGATGATGAGGAAACGGATACGGGCGAATCGTTGTTCGTGGAGGAGGACGATCCGAACGATCCCGAATGGCACGATCGACCAGCTGGGAGGTCTGGTGGTGGAGCGGGCGGTGTCGGTGGTTTGCTCGGAGGCAGCAGTGGTGGTGCCGGAAGTGCAAGAGTTTAGCTGGAGAAACACAGAGAGAAAGAGAGTTTTACGGTAGTTCAGCTTAAGTAAGTTAGGTTTTACGTTTGTTACGCTCCACAATGAGAGCGCTTATTTAGATTTTCTGTTTTAAGTCAAAAGATCGCGGTAATATGTTTGTCGATCTTTCGTGATTTGTGCATTATTGAAAAGTGCGATGAAAAGCGCGCGTTGGTGGTAACACATTGGACAGAAATCTGTAATCAGCGGACGTGGCAGCATTCGCGAAAGAGCGATGGTAATGCTCTGGCCATAACTTGTTGAAAGGGGTCGCTACGAAGCGAGGAGTTTCATTTCGTTTTAGATCGATCCACGCTTTCGGATCAATAATATACTTTTACATATAAAACCTTATATAGCGCAGCCAAACACCAAAATAGCGCAGGGAGCGAAAATATTGAAATACATGCACGCACATAACACACGTCGTCTTGTAGACGTGTCCTCTGTTAGCAAGTTCTCCCGTTTTGTCTTTCACTTGACAGCGTTTCGTATCTTGTGCTGTGCGAAACCAGTAAAGTAATAATTTAAGTGATTTGAATTTAATGTGTGCGGGCGTGTAGTGAATAGATGAGTAGCTGAAAAAAGGGAGAAAGGTTAAGTTTGTTTAATGCATTTAGCTATGTTTCATTACGTGCACCTTTCCTAATTACTATTTTACTTAAAAATTCTGTTGAACTTTATTAATTTGGTTAAATCTTTTAAATTAAGAATTTAAATATTAATCTGGAAATTTATGCTAAACAGAAGAACCATATGGGGCCATGTTGCAAGAGCTCCTTTCCGGTTTGCAGGATGTGTATTAAACCGTTTTTGTTTGCGTTCTCTGCTCGCAAACTAACTACACTACAACAGCCTATCCGAGTATAAATCATTTTATTTGAGTTTAAGGGCGCAATTTTAACTGTAATGTTTTCTTCTATGAAAGTAGTGCTTGTAAATTGCTAGGGTAATACTTCAGCTACGTTTTGTGCGTGTTAAACACATTGAATTTAGGTAAGAGAACGTGGCACGTGGTAGTGATGATAGTCCTTCATGCGCCTGCAATGGCAAAACGGATGGGAAGGAACAGACTGCTGGAAGCAACTGCATACTTATAGCTACCGATAGGCACATACACACACACAAACGCATACAAAATCACTCTAAAAGCATTCTACTTCGCTGGATATAGAAATGTTTAATGGTTATGATGGCACAGAAGTTAGTACGAGAGCTCCAGAACAGCAGGTAGCGAGAAATTCTTTTAAATTCCTTTTTTTTTAATAAAGATTACTACTCTACTGTAGAAACTTTGTACCTACCATCTATGCTCGCTGAAAATAAGGCACAGTAAGCACGCCCTCCGTTTTTTTTGTGGACTCTCTTCACGCACGAGAGTTGCAGAGTTCGCTTTCTATTCTGCTAGCATTTCGTGCTCGTGGCCGAACTTTTATCAGCGTGTTACCAACCAGTTGGTCTTTAAGCGCTTCGCTACTTCAATTGCGAACGATCGCCATAAACGCCTAAGCTAAGGGATCATCATACAACGTCGTTCACCAGCACACATATAACATATATTAATGATGAAGGGATGAATAATGATTGCGTATGTGTTTTAGCTTAGCTGTACTATATAGAATGTAAAAAAAAACAGAAGAGAGAAGCACATCAAACAGATCGATCCACATCGCTTGATCATCGAGGTGATGTTTCTGCTATTTAATAAGTGTAACTAATATGCAAAATTTGTTGCCTGAACAAAACTCGTGCAGCAGAAAACAGCTGCACGAGGAAGAACCACCACAAAACCACCGGTGAAGGGGAAACAGGATGAATTTGCAAAACCACATACACTTGATGTAGAGTTATATAGGTAGCAGTTATGTTAATCTGCGCTTTATTATAAAAAGAACAACTGAAAACGCTTTAGTGGGAGGGCAAACTGAAAGATAAATAGCACGTGTGCGGGAGAAAGCGAGAGATGATAAAGGGGGATAGAAGGGAAACAGAGAATATAGTTTCGTAACGTGAAAAAAAAAATATGTATAAAAATGGAATTTATTAAAAGTCGGCAATAACTGCCAAGTAAAACGCTGTTGGTGTACACGGATTTTCATTTCATTTTCGCAAGTTTGAGGAATATTGAGAAAGTAATTCTTTTATTACCATGTCATCCTCACCCATCCTTAGCCACCTCTAAAGCCTACATCCATTCCTCCCAATACCTCCAAGAAGCTTGATCCGTCGCTGATCGTTCCACATCCGTTTCACGCACTCTCGTACATTTTCCCCTCTCTGATAAGAACACACCATCTGTCTCATGCACGCTTATCATCCGTATACTGAGATCGTTAAGAGTGAAAAAGGACGCAAGATGTGGCATACACCCGACTGAAACGCGAGGCCGATAGGATTGGATTGAGGATCAATGCGACGAAGACAA